>JAHHUM010001535.1:0-338739 GCA_036173005.1 Crenichthys baileyi | reverse complement strand
TGGGGCCCGTGGAGAAGGACTATTGGTCGGCCTCGAAGCGTTTCTGGCAAACCGTCCGGCGACTCAGGAGAGGGACGCAGTTCTTCGCAAACACTGTTTACAGTGGGGGTGGAGAGCTGCTGACCTCGACTGGGGACATAATCGGGCAGTGGAAAGAGTACTTCGTAAATCTCCTCATTCCTGCTGTCACACCTTTCCTGGTGGAAGCAGACACTGTGGAATTGGAGTCAGACTTGTTCATCATCCAGGCTGAAGACATCGAGGTGGTCAAAAAGCTCCGCGGTGGCAACACTTCGGGGGTGGTTTAGATCCGCCCTAATTAACTGAAGTCTCTGGATGTTGTGGGCTGTCATGGCTGACACGCCTCTTCAACATTGCGTGGTAGTTGGGGACAGTGCCTCTGGATTGGCAGACCGGTGTGGTGGTCCCCCTTCACAACAAGAGGGACAGGAGGGTGTGTTCCAAATACAGGGTGATCACACTCCTCAGCCTCCATGCCAGGGTATTGCAGAGGAGAGTCCGGTCGAGCCTCGGCTTCAGGAGGAGCAGTGTGGTTTTCATCCTGGCCGTGTCCCTCATAGTGCCCTGTGGGGGGCGCTCCAGGAGTATGGAGTCGGGGGCCATCCGGTCTCTGTACAAGTCGAGCAGGGGTTTGGTTCGCATTACCGGACTAAGTCGGACATGTTCACGGTGTATGTTGAATTCTGGCAGGGCTGCCCTTTGTCACTGGTCTTGTTCATAATTTTCATGGACAGGATTTTTAGGCCCAGCCAAGGGCCGGAGGTGGTCTGGTTTGGGGACCAATGGATTTCGTCTCTTCTTTTTGCAGATTACATAGTCCTGCTGGCCTCCTCTAGCCAAGAATCGCACTTCGCTTTTTGCAGCCGAAGAGCGAAGCTCTTGATTTACTGATCGGTCTACGTTTCTACCCTCACCTAAGGGCATGAACTGTGGGTCATGACCAAAAGAGCGAGATCCTGGATACATGCAGCTGAAATTAGCTTCCTCCGCAGGGTGGCTGGGTACTCCCTCACAGATAGGGTAAAGAGCTTGGCCATCTGGGAGGAGTTGGGAGTAGAGCTCCTCCACAACAGGAGGAGTCAGTTGAGGCGGTTCGAGCATCTCTTTCGAATGCCTCCTGGACGCCTCCCCTGGGCGGTGTTCTAGGCATATCCCTCCGGGAGGAGGCCCAGGACACGCTGGAGGGACTATGTCTCTCGGTGGGGTTGGAGGAGGTGTCTGGGGAGAAGGAAGTCTGGGCGTCTACTAAGTCTGCTGCCCCCGCGACCCGGTCCCGGATAAGGCAGAAGATGATGAGTAGAAGTACAAACTTGTACTCGTCAAAAATGAAAATTAGCATTTCTATTAAGCTTGTTAACAGCAGGACTTGAAGCACTCTAAAATGTCCTGGAAGATGACTGCATTGACTGTGGTCCACACAGTGGACAAACACCAGCAGATGACCAGGCACCCCAAACCATTACTGACTGTAACACTGGACTTCAAGCAGCGTGGGTGATGTGCCTCTCCACACTTTATACCACACTCTGGCACCTTGAGTTCCAAATTGAATGGAAACTTTATTTTATCCAGTGAATGGTGTGTTGTGGTTATTTTTCTCCTTAGTCCAGGTAATAAGGTTCTGGAAAGACAAAATGAATGCAGCATTTGTAACCCATCTTTAGGACTCGTCTGTGCATTGTGGTCTGAAAGCTTGATCCACTGACTTCAGCCTCAGTCCACTCTTAGTGAAGCTTCCATATAAATGGATTTTGCCTGGCAATCCTCTCAAGGCTGTGATTATCCCGGTTGCTGGAGCACCTTTTCCCACCACACTATTTTCTCGTACTCGTCGTCTTCCGCTTATCCAGAACCGGGTCGCGGGGGCAGCAGACTCAGCAGAGACACCCAGACGTCCCTCTCCCCAGACACCTCCTCCAGCTCCTCCAGGGGGAGCCCAAGGCGTTCCCAGGCCAGCCGAGAGACATAGCCCTCCAGCGTGTCCTGGGCCGTCCCCCGGGCCTCCTCCCGGTGGGATGTGGCTGGAACACCTCCCCAGGAAAGACGTCCGGGGGCTCCGGTATAGATGCCCGAGCCCCCCTCAATGGCTCCTCTCGATGTGGAGGAGCAGCGGCTCTAATTCCGAGACCCCCCCGAATGGCTGAGCTCCCCACCCTATCTCAAGGGAGTGCCCCGGCCACCCTACGGGGGGGAAGCTCATTTCAGCCGCTTGTATCCGGGGTTTGTTTCTTTTTTGGGCATGACCCAAAGTTCCAGGGGGCCATAGGTGAGGGTAGGAACGTAGACCGACCGGTAAAATTGAGAGCTTCGCTTTTTCGGCTCAGCTCTCTCTTCACCACAACAGACGGCACAGTGCCCCCTTACTGCGGCAAACCGCACAGATCCGTCTGTCGATCTCCCGCTCCATTTTTCCCCACTCGTGAACAAGACCCCGGTTACTTTTAACTCCTCCACTTGAGGCAGGAACTCCCCCCCAAAACCTGAAGAGGACAAGCCACCCTTTTTCCGGTCGAGAACCATGGCCTCTGACTTGGAGGAGCTGATCTTCTTCCCAGCGCTTCACACTCGGCTGCGAAACCGCCCCAGCGCATGCTGTAGGTCTTGGCTAGAGGGGGCCAGCAGGACCATGTCATCTGCAAAAGAAGAGACGAAATCCACTGGTCCCCAAACCAGACCCCCTCCGGCCCTTGGCTGTGTCTAGAAATCCTGTCCATAAAAGTTATGAACAGGACCGGTGACAAAGGGCAGCCCTGCCGGGGGGAGTCCAACATGCACCGAAAAGGTCCGACTTAGTGCCGGCAATGCGGACCAAACTCCTGCTTCGCTCGTACAGGGACTGGATGGCCCCTAATAAAAGGGCCCCCGATTCCATACTCCTGGAGCACCCTCCACAAGGCATCACGAGGGACACAGTCGAATGCCTTCTCCAGGGTCCACAAAACACATGTGAACCGGTTTGGGCAAACTCCCATGAGCCCTCGAGTACCCTGTAGAGGGTATAGAGCTGGTCCAGTGTTCCACGGCCGGGACGAAAACCACACGCTCCTCCTGAAGCCGAGGTTCGACTATCGGGCCGGACTCTCCTCTCCAATACCCTGGCGTAGGCCTTACCAGGGGGGCTGAGGAGTGTGATCCCCCTGTAGTTTGGAACACACCCTCCGGTCCCCCTTCTTATGAAGGGGGACCACCACCCCGGTCTGCCAGTCCAGAGGTACTGTCCCCGACCGCCATGCAATGTTGAAGAGGTGTGGTAAACCATGCCCAGCCCCCACAACATCCAGAGATTTGAGGTACTCAGGGCGGATCTCATCCAACCCCCAAAGCCTTGCCACCGCTGAGCTTTTTAACCACCTCGGTAACTTCAGCCTGGGTGATGAAAGAGTCCAACCCGAGTCCCCAGCCTCTGTTTCCACCAGGGAATGTGTGATGGCAGGATTGAGGAGATCCTCGAAGTACTCCTTCCACCGCCCGGATAATGTCTCCAGTCAAGGTCAGCAGCCTCCCACCCTCACTATAAACAGTGTTTTGGCGAAGCACTGCTTCCCCCTCCTGAGGCGCCGGACCGGTTTTGCCAGAATCGCTTCGGAGGCCGACGGGTAGTCCTTCTCCATGGCCTCACCGAACTCCTCTCAGGCCCGAGTTTTTGCCTCTGCACAAGCTCGGGCCGCAGCACGCTTGGCCTCACGGTACCCGTCAGCCGCCTCAGGAGTCCCACAAGCCAACCACAGCCGATAGGACTCCTTCTTCGGGCTTGACAGCATCCCTTTACTGCCGGTGTCCACCACGGGTTCTGGGATTGCCGCCTCGACAGGCCCCGCAGACCTTACGGCCGCAGCTACGGGCAGCAGCATCGACAATAAGATGCGGAAAACATGGTCCACTCGGACTCTATGTCTCCAACATCCCCCGGAATCTGGTCAAAGCTCTCCCGGGAGGGGGGGGTTGAATACATCCCTGGCCGAAGGGCTCCGCCAGGCATTCCCAGCAGACCCTCACTATGCGCTTGGGCCCCAAGTCTGTCTTGGCTTTTCCTCCTCCCAGCGGATCCAACTCCCCCACCAGGTGGTGATCAGTGGACAGCTCAGCCCCTCTCTTCACCCGAGTGTCCAAAACATGCGGCCGAAGGTCTGATGATATGACAACAAAGTCGATCAATTGACCTCCTGCCTAGGGTGTCCTGGTGCCAAGTGCACGATGAAAACACCCTTATGCTTGAACATGGTGTTCATTATGGACAATCTGTGACTAGCACAGAAGTCCAATAAGAAAACACCACTCGGATTCAGATCGGGGAGGCCATTCCTCCCGATCACGCCTCTCCAGGTGTCACTGTCATTTCCCACGTGGGCGTTGAAGTCCCCCAGCAGAATAATGGAGTCCCCGGGAGGGGCACTATCCAGCACCAACGACAGGGACACCAAGAAGGCCGGGTACTCCGCACTACCGCTCGGCCCGTAGGCCGAAACGACAGTCAGAGACCTATCCCCGACCCGAAGGCGCAGGGATGCGACCCTCTCATCCACCGGGGGTAAACCCCAACACTAGACGGCTGAGCTGGGGGGCAACAAGTAAACCCACCCCAGCCCGCCGCCTCACCCCGTGGGCCACTCCAGAGTAGAAGAGAGTCCAGCCCCTCTCAAGGAGATGGGTTCCAGAGCCCACGCTGTGTGTGGAGGCGAGCCCGACTATTTCTAGTCGATATCTCTCGACCTCCCGCACAAGCTCAGGCTCCTTCCCCCCCAGTGAGGTGACATTCCACGTCCCTAGAGCCAGCCTAAGCATCCGGGGATCGGGCCGCTGAGGTCTCCACCTTCGTCCACCACCCAATCCTCTTTGCACCGGTCCCTCACGGTTCCCCCTGCAGGTGATGGGCCCACTGGGGGATGGCCTCGCGTCTCTCGTTCGGGCTTGGCCCGGCCGGGTCCCGCGAGGAGCAACCCGGCCACCAGGCGCTCTCCCGGCGAGTCCCGACCCCAGGCCTGGCTTAATCACTGATTAAATTGTAATGAGAAATGTGGTGTGATAAATTTACTGTTGGAGTTGAGAGGATGCAGGATCCTGGATAAGTGTTCAAGAAATCTGATTTAAATGTTTTACACCTGTCATCAATACAGATATGGTGCTTTTGCCAGCCATAAATACAGCGAAGTTGTTTGATATCATGCTGCAATGATTTTCTTGTTCTTCAAATGTCACTAAAAGCCAAACAAAAAAGCAAAGCTTTGGCCTAATCAGATTTAAGAGTTCCTAACTGTTTGTGGGCAGCTCTGTTACAGTATTGATTAAAGAAGCTGGATTCTTTCATATAACTAATTAAAAGCACTGGATTCCTTTAGACTGAATCCAGACACCGGATGTCCTTACAGTATTGATGACAGACACAGCAGCATTCCTTAGATTATTGATTACAGACACTTCTTTGCTGCAGACTGCTGATTGAAAGCACTGAATACAGACCATAACGTTTCTAGCAGCACCATTTCTTTACAAGACTGATTACAGATACCTTTATCAATTCTTTTTAAAGTACTGATTGCAGGTTCTGGGAGTTTTTGCAAGACTGATTAAAACCCTTTTAATCATTTTATTATAGCAACAGAATATTCTTATGGTGTAAATCAATTGAAGTATTGTTTTGATTTAAATAAATGTAGATTTTAAACTGTTTACACCATTTTTTGGCTTTTAGGGTTTGAAGTAGTGCTCATATTACTGAATGGCTGAGCAGACATGACGTAGCTAATATGAGTCCTATATTTGTAAATGTGCGGCATATTGTCCCTGACGCATGAAGAATTCTTATTACGAATTAGAAAAAGGCGGACCCAAGATTCAGCCAGACACAGAACTGAAAGATTAAAAAGTTTATTCAGCCACAGGAAAACGTCACTCAGGTTAAACTCCACACAGCTTCCAGGAATCACTGAAGCAGAAAGAAGGATTAGTGACTTGTAGTTTCTCCAAATCTTGCAAGGATCAGAAAAGTCACTAACCTGTTCTTGTCTTGGGTTAAACTTGAAACCCAGAGGGGAAACCTTAGTGGGTAGAAGGCAGGGATCTCCACAGCGCAGGTGAGAGAGACAGGTGACTTTTGGCTGAATAATCCAAGGGCTAGGCAGATTCAATAATCCAGGGACAGAAACAGGGTCAATGATCGGAACAAGACACGTCAGGCAAGGGGCAGGCAGAGGCATAAATCAGATGCAGGAAACAGGGTCAAAACCAAAATCCAAACAGTCCGACAAGGGGCAGGCAGAGGCAAAAATCCAAGAGGCAAGGCAAGGTCAAAACAACGATCAGTCAGGAAGGAACGCTGGATATCTACTCACACGATGGCTTTCAAAAATCTGGCACCGTCTGCTGACACAGGTGCTTGGAATGCCACAGATTGCACTGCACTGCAGCAGTCACCAGGTGCATCTCATCTGCTGATTGCAGCCAGAGAGACAGGCTAGAGCAGACGTGCCAGAATCATAACAATTCTAATGTGTAATTATGGAGACAGCAGAAACATATCTTGAGCACAAATGCCAGTAATGCAAGTGGTATTTAAAAAGATCTGCTATAGACTGTAGAGATGTTCAGCATCTGAGCACTCAGCCAAAGATGCACACAAACAGCAGGATGTCACTAGACAACACATTTATAGTATCTGTACTCATACACAAGCTTTATTATTATTCAGATTACTGGTGTGCTTGTTTTCATCAGCTGTACAGTTTTGCTGCTGAAATCTGCATGGCCAACATGTAAGCAGGTGAATGTTGAAAATATAATATGAAAATACTCCAGAAAATGAGGCAGAAAAAAATAGTTTAATAGAGAATTATGTTTTAAATAAAATGTCTCAGCAAGTTATCTCACCTAAGACATAATTTCCACAATGTGGCACCTACCACCTGTTAACCTGTTGCTGATAGACATTACCTCCTTCCAACCCAGAAACATAAATTAAGATCAATCTATTGATGTGGGTTCTTCTAAAAAATAATTGTGTGCTAGGAAAACCAATTTCTAGTGTAAACAAAATGGATTTCCTTCACTGTGAAAAGCCACTGTTTTATCCTGTTTTCCTTTATCACACTTCATTGCCAAATGATATACATATGTACTGGAGTTGTAGTTGTTTAATGGTGTAACTTTATGCTATTACAAAGTACTTCAAATAATGTTTTTTAATCAAGTTTACATTTATATAAACCTTTCCAAATTTATACAAAATGTTCTTCATTCAGCCATGAAATGTCATAATCATGACACATGTACCTTTTCAAGTTACTTGTAAAAAGCTGGTCTGAAGTTATGAGTTATAAGCCAAGTCATAAAGTGGGAATATTATTAGATAAATAATTGAGAACCAAGTGTATAACTTTCCTCATTTTGGCATCCCAACATGTTGTAGGTCTGTATTAAGCCTTAAAGGACAAAGAAACTGGTCATATTTTAAAGTGGTTTTTAATCAAAAAGTTTCTAAATTTCTTTAAAATTTTCTTTAGGTACTGGTTGCTTTTTTAAATTTTATTTTAGTTTATGCCTTTACCCTGATTATTTTTTAGAACATGCATGTATTGTTTACAAAGTCAATTATCACGCATGTATACAGTAGATCTTTTGCACACAAAGGCACCAAACTCAAATGACAAACCTGTGTTGTAGGGGCACGGCTCGTGGCATAGCAGTAGAGCGAGCGCGACCTGTATTCGAAGGGCCCAGTCCTTGACGCAGCCATCCTGGGTTTGAGTCCCGACTCAAAGACCTATGCTGCATGTCTTCCCCCTATCTCCACCCCATTTCCTGTCTGCCTACTTAAAAAAATAACAAAAGCAAAGGCCACTAGTTCTGCAAAAAACGAAATAAATAAATGAATAAAAAATAAAAACAGACAAACTATATACAGATAGGGATTGGATTTCCAAATAAAGGAACACATTTAATATTAGGTCTTAAGGTACTTTGTTGTTAGAAACCCGTTGCTAATGCATTTGTTTTCAATATGATTAGCTGCATCTAAAACAACTTAAGTTTGACAGGTCTAAAGTGGTAACCAAGGCGACTCTCCTTTACATCACATCTCCTTTACATCACATATTTTCTCTTCATGGATGAAAAGACAAATTTTAATAGATCAGTGGGATTTCTAAACTTTTTCTCTGTAAATAAAAAAAATTACTCTTAAGGGAGAATATATAACCATGAGCAAACCTACTAACCTGTTCTTATAAGTAGGCAACAATGGGGCAGATAGGGTGCTCAGTCTCAACAGAAGGTTTCACGTAAATTTGGAATTATAAAACATTCCTCATTTTGCAGATCATGCTGCATTTATTGTCATGATGGTACACTGAACCTCACACTGTTCTAAAACTCTGAGCGGCTCTCCTGACATGAAAAGAAGCCGGCAAATGAAATCCCACAGTTTCATAAGATTGGAGCATTTTCTGTTCCAGGTTTGTTTTCTGCTGAGAGCAGATCCGCTTCACTCTGAGCATGCCACTCATGTTTAAAAGGGAGAAGAAGCATAGCTTTTATTCCAACTTAGTAGGTAAAAATAAATCACCCACCCTCTCAGATCAGCTCAGAGTGTTTGTATTTGCTTCTCTGTGTGTGTTGGCCCTGACCCTGTTGTTTGAAACATTAGAGAACACAGTACGATGTTTCTGGGCTGCTCTTCTACAGTTCTCTCACTTTAAGCTAATTATGTGGATATGTGAATGCCTGGTTGTGAGTCAAATTATCTGTGTGGGTTTTACAAAGGAAAATACAAACATAAGGACAAACATTTATCCATAAAGACATAAAACACATTGTTCCTTTTTGTCCCTGTCATGTGATGTTTTCAATTTATACTAATGCATAAGTTTGATAGCCTTGAGAAATCCTTATCCTGACCTTTAATAGGTAAGAGTAGAAACTCAAAGAAAGGTGAGTGAAAAGGGAAACCAGGAAAGAACTGTACAAAACATTTAGGTAAAAACGAAAAGATGCATCTTTACGTATAAACATATTTACATAGTAAAAGTGCATGCGAATTAATATCAACACATATTCGGATACAAACTTGCGATTTAAATAAACCTGCGAAGTATCTCTTGCCTAATTTCTATGAAAATGGACTTCTTTAGTATTTTTGATCTTTTGTGAAAAAATTTTATGAGTGGTGAGGAAAAATTGTGTGTGTGTCAAGTATACCCCAATGCTTAGATCTTAGAGCACTTTATTTTAGTTCATTTGTTTTCAACTAATAGCCATATTTGTATCCTGTTGCAGGTTTCCAGTTTATGTGTAGCGGGTAAATACAGGTATCTGTTTTAACACAAGTGGAGCATACTGCAGGACAGTTTGAAAAGTCATATTTGCACGGTGTGGGGGATTTGTTATATAAAGTCTGTAAATGTGCAAAAGATTAAATCTAAAGGTCGTGGGAATATGCTTGAACCATATTTCATTGATGTGTAAAGTCTCTTGGTGTGTTTCTATATTGATTGTTTCTGGCATTTTAATCGTTAAGCAACGATTTCATATGAGGTGGGCAAAGTTTGCCAAAGCATATTTTCTTAATTCAATAAATTTGTGTCCAAATTTCTGTTTTACAAGCTCAACATTGCTGTTCTACAATCATTAAAGTGCCTGTGACACGCTTTTCCCACAAATTTCCCAGAAATTTAAAGAAAACATCTATATATTCAAGGAATTGGGCAATAATTGACATGATATTAGGATTAAAGATGTAAAAAAGAAAACTGTGACACAAAATAGGCATACTTCAGTGCCCTGTCACATATTTCTCTCTTCTCCGCTCTTCCATATTGGCCTCGCGCGGGAAACTGGTGCCCTTCTCGCAGCGTCTACAGGGTGGAGGCCGGTGGTCCATCAACCTCGGACAGGTCCGCCAGTCCCCTCTTGTAGGGCAAAACACACCACCAAAATACAACATCGCGCCATCCACACACCCCTTCTCTACACCTAAGGGGCAACTATAGAGAGTGACCACGATTATACCTAATAGGCAATGTCTTGGGACTGTGTTGACGACGGAAGCCAGAGTATCCCACGCATGCACAGGGAAACATGCCAAACTCATGCATAAAGACCCTGGCCAGGAGCGAAACCCAGACCTTCTTGTTGGCACAGCAAGAGGTGCTACTATTGCGCCAACCGATGCAACCCACAAGTAAGCCTATTTCAATGGTTAAATTTTGCAAGTCCAAAGTCACCGGAATGACGTCAAACGGTGAACTCTTTTACTGTGTGAGTGTCCAGTGGATAAACAGTTTTAGGTAGAAGCCAAGTTCGCATTAAAACAGCCGTTTAACTGGTGTGAAGAGGTGCATTACTGGTGGTGGCACAATACTACAGGCATTAGTTCCTGCACTACTTCCTGAAGCAAAAGGATCAGAGCTGCCTGATCAGAGGCTGTGAAAAAGTGAAACATCGTGGACAGATGGGCTGGTCGCCGTACCCAAGCACCACGCCGCAGTTGTGTGATCAGGAGGACTCCATGCAAACTGCTGTCGAACCAGGAACCTGCCGTTGAATATCACAAGCAGGAAATTACTGTCAGAGTGTCTGGTATTTTACAGGCGACCAGGAGAATTTGAAGCCGCGTCTATAGCCACACCCCTTTTGTTTCAGCAGCTCTGATGGGACGAAAGAATCGCCAAATAAAAGGTATTTGTTGCTGTTGCGTAAACGATCAAGACTCAGCGCTGAGAAACTTTCTTGTTGCAAAGTACATTAGATATCAACATTATTGTATCATAATTATAAAAATCCAGATACTTTATTATTTTTAGCATTAGGTAATCTGAAAATACATAGGAAAAAAGACAATTCACCAAGGCGTATTATGAATATATTTAAATAAATGTTTCTCTAAAGATTCTAATATAAAGTAAAAATAAACGACACCAGGTAGTATCTTCAGATCTTGAATCATCTCTTGTGTCTGCTGCTACTGCTCCATGCTGCTCACTTCACCATATTTATTGTAACCCTGGATTTACACTGTATCTTCTCCAGTCCGGTTCAGTCCGCTTCGCTGCGTAGCCCAGAGGAGCTCCAAGAACCATATGCAGATTGCGCAATAAAAGCCGGTGAAAAATGTGGTAGCAAGTCCAAAACAACTAATTCTGTGGAAGTTAAACTGCTTAATTTTTCATTTTAAGCATCCAGATATTTTCATGTGTTTTTCAGTTGTTCATTTGTTGCTTAATTTGGTGCAATTAATGTTTAAGTGCTTGGTTTATAATATCTTTGTTAAGCCAGTAACTGATCTAGTGTTAACAACTGCTAATAAATACACGTGTATGTATAAATACATGTGTATTTATTAATATAGCAGGATCTTGTCCGTCTTAAGTGAATTATTTGGAAAATCTGGATGTTGTGCTAGTTCTGTTTCCTGGTATGATTCATGCATATTGACTCTGGCCGTGCTCCGACATCCAGCAAAAATAGACTCTGGTGGACGTCCACAGGCTGCAGCACTTGAGCTCTGCCATCCGATGAAAGCTGACTTTGTTCTTCTGACTCTGCTGGGTCTCTCTGTGATAGTGACTGAAATGTATCTACAGAAATATCAGATTCTTTGCTGCTGTCTGTGTTATCAGACATTGTAGAAGCAGTCAGTTTACCTACAGGGGGTCCCCTCTGACGTCATAAAAGAGCGCAACAAAATTGCAAAGTAGTAGTCTGGAAATGTCTTTTTAGTGAAATGTATGACCATACAGGGGTTGGACAATGAAACTGAAACACCTGTCATTTTAGTGTGGGAGGTTTCATGGCTAAATTGGACAGGCCCTGGTAGCCAGTCTTTCCATTGATTGCACATTGCACCAGTAAGAGCAGAAGTGTGAAGGTTCAATGTCGCAGGTACAGAGCACCATTTTGCTCAAATTTGAAATGCATCACAACATATGGGTGACATACCTGAGTTCAAAGGGACAAATTGTTGGCAACGTCTTGCTTGTGCATCGTGACCAAGACATCAAATCTTGTGTGATGTATCAAAGTCGACGTATCCAGTGTAAATGTCAGAATAACCACCAAGAAGGATGAACACATCGCCACAGGATTAACTGTGGACGCAAGAGGTAAGCTGTCTGAAAGGGAGGTGTTCGTTGAGTGCTAACCCGGATTGTATCCGAAAAAACATAAAACCTACGGCTGCCCAAATCACGGCAGAATAATGTGGACCTCAACCTCCTATTTTTCCACCAAAGCTGTCCGTCGGGAGGCTGCACCGGGGTCAATTACACGTCCGGCTGCTATACGCCAAACCTTTTGTCACTTCATGCCAATGCCGTGGTGTTCCATGTGTGCAAGGAGCCCAAATCTTGGGCGTGTGGACATGTGAAAACTGTATTGCACTCTGATGAGTCCACCTTTTACTGTTTTCCCTACATCCGAGAGAGTTACGTGTGGAGGAAACCGCCAAAGAGCGTACCACCAGACTGTTGCATCCCCAAGTGAAGCATTGGGGGTGGTCATTGATGGTTTGGGCTTGCCATATCATGCATTACCTTGTCCAATACTTGTGCTAGTGGTCGCGTCACTTTCCAAGGACTACCGAACCATTCTTGAGGACCATGTGCATCCCAAATGGTTCAAACATTGTATCCTGAGGCGGTGCCAGTGTAATTCAGGATGACATGCACCAATACACACAGCAGACTTGTTAAAGATTGGTTTGATGAACATTGACAGTGAGTTTGAACACATCTCCCATGGCCTGCACAGGAAGTCGCAGATCTAAATATTATTGAGCCACTTTGGGGTGTTTTGGAGGAGCGAGTCAGGAAACGTTTTCCTCCACCAGTATCACGTAGTGACCTGGCCACTATCCTGCAAGAAGAATGGTTTAAAATCCCTCTGACCACTGTGCAGGACTTGTATATGTCATTCCCAAGACGAGTTGACGCTGTATTGGCCGCAGAAGGAGGCCCTACACCATACTAATATATTATTGTGGTCTAAAACCAGGTGTTTCAGTTTCATTGTCCAATCCCTGTATATCTCAACAACCGTTCATTTCAGTGGCATGAATTTACTTTTTTAAAAATTGTATCAGTGTTTCGTTTCCATTGATATACTTGGATTTATTATGAAAATTTGATGTCACAGGCACTTTAAATCACTGAAGATGACTTAAGTTAAAGATACTTTGACCTGACCAGGAAATCCACCTTTAAATGATTCAGGAAAAAAAAAGAATGATGGTTTTGGAGTGACCTAGTCAAAGTCCAGCCTTAAATATGATTGAGATTCTGTGGCATGTGACTGTTAGTTCAACATTTGAGTTTCTTAGTTTTCTTTGCTCCCAGATTATTTGTTTTGTCTCCCTAACTTGTTTCTTGCTTTGTGCTTCTCCTTCTTTAATTGATTATGGAAAAGGTTATAAAATGTGCTGCATTCCCTGCTCTGCAGCAACCTTAATTGAACACTTCTTAAGGGTCCTGTGTTTCAATATCATCATCCTTCTAAATTTTTATTCACTCCCTATAACATTGCAGGTATTTGTCCTACAAAACACGAGTGCTTTAAAACATGTAAAAAAACAAAAATATTTTTTTACAATTGTGCTTATTTCTTCTTGCTGCTGATAGGTTTGTTGTGAAGCTCTAAAACTTTGTTTAGGTCATCTTTTATAATTCTTGCTTTTGTTTCTGTTTTTTTGCTGTTTTTAAAAGTTTAGCCCATCCATATTTAATTTAAATGTATTCAATTGCTTCTTTTCACAGTAATTTGTGAAATGTACGTATTCTTCAGCTTTTTTGATGTTCTCTTGACTTCTTGTCAGTTAGCTCATTCTGATCTATGCTCTTGAAGTTGCATTCTGGCTTTTGATGCTATTTGAGAAGTTGAAAAAACTAGCTGAATAAAAAGCTGAGAAAACACCTTCCTCATATGTAGTAATTCAGCACAAGATAAAACAATTATTTATTTTATCTGGGAGTCAGTGGTTTGCATTTGCACAAACACTAAGGGCACAACAGAAAGACCATAAATGAATGTTATACTCTTCTAGTTTACTTTCCTTTATGTCATATTTTTCGTGTAGTCTTAAAGATCTTGCCAAGTCTACACAATGTGTTTTCTCTAATTTGTAATTCATTCAATACTTTTTTGTGCATCCCTGAACTCGTCTTTGATGCAAACAAGATGCACCCACACCATCTTGTGTTTCGCTTTGCTGCAATTTTCTTTCCTGTTCTGGGGAATGGGGAACAGTTCTGTCTATTGTCATGTCATTCTTTGCTGATGGCTTTGGTTGGGATCGGTCCACAGAGGCTCATGTGTGAAGTAAACAAGTTAATAATTAATCCCTGTGATGAATTATACAAACATGGCATCTTCATTTATCACCTGCCAGAAAACACAGTCAGATTTTATTATTTGTATTGTGTTACTTAAAAGGAAGAAATATAAATGGGTTTCCCCAATTTTTTCCAAATGTTGGATGAATGAATTCTTCTTTTGAGCTTTTACCTTCTTTTCCTTGTCTTCTAGGATATAACATATTCTAGGTTTGACACTTTGGTATAGAATGTGTCATAAGGAATATTTCATTTATTAATATATTTAATATTAACAGATACTTCTGACTGAATGTAAAACCTTTATTTTTGACTGATGCTTAAAGAAACTTATCTTGCCAAACCCTTTGTTGTTTCTATGAAATTGTGGATCATTATGATAGAAATTCTAATATGAAATAATGTAATCTCTGATAAGATGTTTAGGTATAAATTATCTATATAAAGCTAAAATATTGGCTTTTCAGAGACAGTACAAGCATCCTGTAGGCCTCTTTTCTCTCTCAGCAGATCTCTGACCTCTTTTTAATCCTTTATGGTCTCCTGTGGGACACACCTGATTATTCGAACCAAAGAGCTGATTGTCAAAGGTCTGCTTAACATGATACATGCTGCTTATTGGCTTTCAAGTTAACACAGCTCCCTTGGGTGCCTGCATACGTGCCTTTAGATCAGTACAACAAAACTGAAAGGACTTCTTTTTCATCATCCTGATTTGCAATGATGGTCAATTTTTTTAAAGCTCAGTTTTTCTGTGAACATTTAGTTCATATATGTCTTAAAATCAAATATGAAACAGCAGCAGGTTTAAGTGTTTTACTTTAGATGTTTTTTTTTCTAATAATAGCTGACAAAAGGGAAGATAGGAAGCCTTGAGGATTGGCCAAAGCGAAGCGCTGATGGGCCTCATTGAAGTAGTCTGACTTTAGAGCACTAAAGCAAGACAATGATCTGAAATTCAGTAGATGTGTTTGCAGCAATGAAAAACAAACATTTCCTTTGGGAACAATGGTGTTCTGTGTTCAAAGTAAAAGGCAGCACAATAAAATGCAGCATTTCTTTATTGATTCTTTTAATGATTTAACAAAAAACTGTTTCATTATAACAGCATGTTTCCACAAAAATGCTAAAGTTACTGAAGGGAGATGTCAGTTTTTCAGTTCAAGCACTGAAAAGAACGTATGGTAATTAATTTTTATTATAAAATCAGAATGTGCCATGAAGCTGTCAACCTTGGCATCTCCTGAAAGCAGCAGATTTATCCGAAGGGTTTGAATTTCAGATGAAACGGAAGCCTTGAAAGAAAGTGGCTGCTGTACTGTAGCAGTGATTTAAATAAATGTCCTCATAATAAACTCTTTAACAAAACATTAAAAGTGAAGTGTCAACTTGTTCTAAGCAGAGTACATCAGTACAAAAGAAAGAAAAATAATATTTTGTGTTATTGGATTCTTTGTAAGACTGAATGATTGTTTGATCAACTTTGTATGCAGCCTTCGACATTTAAGAGATTTTTGTGAGACTGATCTGACCAGTGTGGCAAATTCAACACTGACCACCGACCACTTCACCTTTGAAGTTTTACAAAGGTATGAAATGGAGCCCTGTGGCAGGATGTTTCATATAAACCTTGTGTCAATTTTTAACCACCAAGACAGTGTTTAATACCTGTTTTTGACAACCAACAATAACTTGCTGTAAGCTGCTCATAGTATATGGTAAGGAAATATCTTTGTCACACTAAGTATTTTTTTACCTGCAGTAGTTCACATGTTATTTTAGTGTGATTTTTGTTGTCATTTCTGCTGGCCCACACTGTGGTCAGATCAAAAATAAAGGGAAAGAGGTGATAATAGACCATTTAAAAATACATGCTATTTAATAAGCTACATATGAGATCAGAACATTTTTATGACTCTATCTTCATACTTCATGAAAATACTTCATATACTATATATATCAGGACCTTTCCCCCTATCCTATTGTCTGAATGTGGTGTCATTACTTCTGTCCTTCCTCCCTCGCTTTCTTTGTCTATCCCTTTTTTTTCTTCCGTCATTCTATCCTTCTGTCATCTTTTTTTTCCTCCTGTCCTTCCCTCTTATTTTTGTGTCCTCTCTCTCTGTCAATCAGTCTTTCCATGTGTCTTTCTTTCTGTCTGTTCTTCCTTTCTTGTTTCTTCCTTTGTTTCTTTCATCCTTGTGTCCTTTTGTCTTTTTTCCTTCCTCTATTGTGTCTTCCTTCTTTCCTTCCTTGTGTCCTTGCTTCTTTTCCTCTTCATCTCCTCTCTTGCTTCCTTCCTTTCTTCAGTACTTCCTTCCCTCTTTTAAGTTACGGTGCTTTTTAATAATCAACTTAACGCTTCTGACATCCCGAAGTACTTCAAAATGTTACCCATCTCTCATCCATTCCTCTGTGCAGTATCCTGCATCAGCTGCTTTATTGTCAGCAACTTTTTGAAGAGTTGTTCTGTTGCACATAAAGAAAAGGTAAAAAAAAAACCCATCCAATTCTCTTCAGCAGTGAGTCAGAACCAAACTTCTTTTTTTCTGCTGTTCTATTTTTGACTCCATCTCTCTGCCGAGGTGGAATGAAAGGTGGCTCATATATGATTCACAGAAGCAGGGATCGCGGTTTTTGCTCGCGTTTGGCACATTGCTCATTTCAGAACGCAAATAGCATTGGAGGGCATCATGGGAAAAATGTAGCTTGCTGTAGCTTGTTAAAGTTTGGTGTGGTGCAAAGATGAAAAAACAATCAAGACATGTTCTTCAAATCATCATCAGAAATCTGCTGTTCTTTTTTTATTGTCTTTAGATGTGATAAATATTTTAGCTGTCCTACATTTAACAGCATAAAAGGGACTTGAAAGAAATACACTGGAGGTTAAACTGCTGCAACTCATCATCAACAGAGAGAAATAGTACAACAAAAACATTTTCACCACGGGATAAAATTTGTTTTTCCATTTCTCACATGCTGAATCTCTATTTAGTACATGATCCTTTGAACTGTTTGTTTGAGTTAAGGCAGGTGATAAAAACATCATCAAGGTGAAAAATAAAAATTTAGTTTTTTGTGTACTTTATGTTGCTAGCCTCTTTTGTTTCTGCATATTTTGTCATTAACTTGTCTACAAAACACCTTGTGGTCAAAATGACAATGCTCCTAATCCTGGATTACAGTGAAGTAATTTACAGGTTAGCCTCAAAAACCTTCCTCCACAAACTGGATGTTAATTACCATGTTGCTATCCTCTTTGTTACTGGTGCAACCTCCACTGTTTAGTTGGCCTTCTCTCTATTCTCATAGGCAAACCTACAGGCACCTGTTTATTTAGAAAGCCCTCACTAGAAAACCATCGTTATATCTACAGTCATTTCTTAACTTTTGCATCCTAAACCACAGTCTACATTCTTGCTGCCTTGTAATTCAGTTGGTCGCACATCTATCTAGTTTTCTGCTGCAGTTGACTGGAATTGTCCACAACTGACCTTAAAACCCAGTACATTCATTCCAGTTTCCTTCTTCAGAGACTCCTAACAATCAATAGTACTATGATCATTGCACTTGCCATTTTATCACTTTGAATACATGTTAGAATTTTTATGTATATACTGTATTTTGTGTTTCACTCGTGTATTAATTGTAAGTCTTATGTTCTTAATTTGGGGCTGCACTTTGGTGCAGTTGGTAGCACTGTTGCCTTGCAACAAGAAGGTCCTGGGTTTGACTCCCGGCTTGGGGTCTTTCTGCATGGAGTTTGCATGTTCTCGCCATGAATGCGTGGGTTCTCTCTGGGTCTCCAGCTTTCCCCCACAGTACAAAAACATGACTGTTAAGTCCATTGGCCTCTCTAAATTGCCCTTAGGTGTGAAAGGGTGTGTTGTACATGATCGTTTGTCCTGTCTTTCTTTGTACCCCGCGTCTCACTTGTAGACTGCTGGAGGAAGGCACCAACTCCCCCATGACCCTGTACGGAAGAAGCTGGTATAGAAAATGGATGGATGGATGTTTTTAATTTGGATCTGCCTTGTACGCTGCATCTTGACCAGGTTGTCATTGAAAATAAGAATTAGATCATAACTGACCTACATGGTTAAATAAAGGTTAAATAAAAAAAAAAAAAACAACAACTTGGAATGCACTTGCTGATCTTCTGTTGTTTT
This sequence comes from Crenichthys baileyi, assembly GCA_036173005.1. Taxonomy (NCBI): domain Eukaryota; kingdom Metazoa; phylum Chordata; class Actinopteri; order Cyprinodontiformes; family Goodeidae; genus Crenichthys; species Crenichthys baileyi. Next base: position 320,234 of record JAHHUM010001535.1, on the reverse strand, counting down.
AAAAACTGGACAAATTATATAACCGACTCATGTTCATGTTGCTTGTACTTGTAGTTTGTGTGTGTGTGTGTGTGTGTTGGGCAGGTGCTGCTTAGCTCTGATGTTTTTCACCTTCAGAAACACTCAATTATTCAGCAGTGCATTGTTTGGCTCCAGTGAAGCAGCTGTCATTGACCACTGCAAGTGCATGAATGTGTTATGTGTGGGTTTCCTGCTGTCACTGGTTATAAAAAAACAAGCTTCAGTTCGTGTGGCTCAAGTTAAGTGTACGTTTTCAAAAAGAAATGAAAGTTTGACCCACTTTAAAACAAATTGTGCAAACACAGCAAGTCCGCAACAACAAACTTTCTTTGGTAACTTAAGTAGGAAGTCAGTTGTCAGAGTACATTTATTCGAAATTAACTCCAGTCTACAGGAAGGGGAGTCAAAGCACCTCAGATTATTGCCTGTCAAGACAGTTTTAGCATCTCTCAACAAAATCTCTTTTCCTTAAATTTTGCTCAATCTACCAATTCTTAATACACAAAATATACATCTGCAATATCTTTTTACCTCTGGAACACCCTAAAAAACCCTTGTCTTTAAGCATTCATCAAATTGCATTGTCAGTTTAAAGGGACAACTGGAGGTATCACCATGAACTTAGTGCAAGCCAAACAACACTTGAGCCCATTAGTCTAAATGCGTTGCCTCTTGTCGAAGAGGAATTCTAGAGGTCCCAGAATCATTGAATTCAGAAAATCACTGGGACACCTCGGAAGGAAATCTGGTATAAAATGTTTATTGTTTTCAAGTATAACAGAAAAAATCAACACATAATACATTACAAAAAAGGGCAAAAGCAGTTTAAAGATTGCTAGCAATGAATTCTGCACATTATCTGTTTCTTTCATTTCTCATACTTAAACCTGGCAAAATTCAGGACTTCTCTGAAGTTTAAAGCATTTAAAAACCTTCTCAATGTCTACTTTAGTATTAACTACTTAGTTATTCCCAAACACTCTTCAGCTAAACATATTTACCTGCAGTAAAACTGATAGATAAAATCCCACATTTCTTTATTGATATACTCTAAAGCAGACAATAGAGTTCAAATTCTTAGATGTATCCAATATGATTCGTTCCCAATGCTGGTTATTTAACCCCTTTAGTGTATCATACTCGTCAAGTTTTTATCGTTTGTATCTGATATTCACAAAATCAAGGATGTATCATTCCTATTTCTGGTGAAAGTTGCTTGGCAAACCAGAGATTATTTACTTTATGTCACCTTTAATAAGATTTATTAATATTTAGTAGAATTTTGCACCCACTTCTCTTTGTGAAAACCAAAGAGCTAAGAGAGCAACAACTGTATGAAAACATTTTTCTGAGACAGGTCATTTAGGCCCTTCATCATTTTATACCTTTGTAGTCATACTTGTGTTGTACATCACTTTTTTGGGTGGCATAGCAGGCTTCTGCCGCAGGATGTCGTTTTTTTTGCCCAAACAGGGTGTGTTTTGTTCCTTGTTTGACAAGCAACCCCAATAAATATCTGCCAGCAGTAGCAGGGATTAATAGCGATTAGAGCCACACAAAATAGAAATACGACGCCATATGAAATCATAAAAAATGTACAATAAAAAAAAATACATGTGAGATGGTAAATTCACTTTCTGTTCAGAGTCCTTGCCATATCCAGCCTCTGGGATCAACAAATCTGTATCTACTGCAGGTCCGATGTAAACTGTTTATATACACCGTCTCACTTCAAAAATCCTAAACTCTCCCAACCTCAACCTCAAAACTAAATGTGGCTGCCACACATCTAAACTGCTAGCTATATGGCTGTAGTGATCAAATGTTTTTTCATGCTTCTACTGATTCTTTCCTGTTAAATTAGTGGATCACATTGTAGCTTACACCCTCGGTTAGAGAAGATGTTGCTGCAGTTGTTTCTTTATTCATTTACTTATGGTTTTGCCTCCGGGCTACACGGTGGAACAGTTGGTAGCACTGTTGCCTTGCAAAAAGAAGGTCCTGGGTTCGATTCCCGGCCAGGGGTCTTTCTGCATGGAGTTTGCATGTTCTCCCAGTGCATGCATGGGTATTCCGGCTTCCTCCCACAGTCCAAAGACATGCCTTTTAGGTTAATTGGTCTATCTAAATTGCCCTTAGGTGTATGAATGAGTGTGTGGATGGTTGTTTGTGTGTTGCCCTGCGATGGACTCCCGACCTGTCCAGGGTGTACCCCGCCACTCACCCGTAGACTGCTGGAGATAAGCACCAGCTCCCCCATGACCCACTATGGAATAAGCAGTAGAAAATGACTGACTGGTTTTGCCTTGCACTGCTAAAAGGAGCTAGGATTTTCCAACCGACTGGGCATATATATATATATATATAAATTTAATGAGTTTTTTTTTTTATTTACAAGCTACTAAAGTTAACATCTCAGATAATGAGAAAATGTCCAGCTTAAGTGTTATTTTTTGTTTTACAGCGCTGTATGTTACAGGAGATTGTTTTTTGAGCCATTTGATACATATAACTACTTTTTGAAAAATCTAATTGGGTTTTACCTGTGGTTGTCCCAGACTGTTCTGGGTCATTTATCTGCTTTGTCAATTTGTATCCCCGTTTCATACTTAAACATTAATGTTTCAACCCTTCCTACTTCATTTTCTTAGATCTAAAAAAAAAACATTCATGCCCATGTACTCAGCTATTGCATATCCATTTATTTTCCTTTGGTTGAGTCGGTGCCGCAAAGCAGGTTAAATGATGCAGAGTAACCTGTAGGCTCAGAGCCAATAAAAGTTCACAGATAATTATATTGATTCCAGTTCAGGTCCAATTACAGTCAATAGATACTTGCTTGAACTTTATTTTATCTTTTTCCACATTGTTAATATTTTGCTTTTCAACATATTTCCAATATATTTCCTGCTGCCTTGTAAAGCTAAACTGCTTTAATTGCTTCATGTATTATGTAAGGCACTTGTCTTGAACTCAGTTGCTGAAAGACAATGTTGCATTTTACCTTGACTTCATGCGTTCCAACATCAGGTTACACGTGTGTGAGCCGCTGCAGTCTTTTGTACTGCTTCCTACACCAAAGTATCAGATGAACACGTGTGTACATGATACACGTGTTTTGTATTCTGTTGTTCATTGTTGCATGTTACATTCTAAAGGCATGATGCTCATGTTGGTTCGAAGCAAGAGCAGTTCTGCGACGCAACAGCTTCAGTTTTCCTCATGTCACCAGAACTGATAATCATAACCCATGATGATAATCTAGGATAAAAAACTCCTCTTGGTTTTATGAGAACAAAAGGACAATCTCTAATTTTTATGGTAGTTTATTTAAATAATTTTACACTTTTTCTGGATTCTTTGTTTATTTTCTCTCATTCCACTGGAAAATTAGACATATTATTTCCCCCACTGTGTTTCTCTCCCCGTAACAACAACTCAAATCCAAGTATTACTGGTAATTATTGGGACAATTTTTATTAATCCTTTTGGAAGATTAATTTCTCTTGTGGCACTTACAGTAAGACCAGTGTCGTCTCTCTATGTCACTGACTGACTATGTCTGAATAAACAATGTGTTAAATTGACATAGCCACTTTTTAAATTCATTTTCACATTCTGGCATTCAGTTCTTTGACTGGTTATGAATAATTTACAACAAAAGCGCAATATAGACCTGCAATATTAACGGACAACATGATACTAAGGAATTTAAAGGTTCTCCAGCCTAAAGTCGATTTTCAGCTCTTCCATGTGTGTTCTCTGATGAGCTCTGCATGTTCTTCATCAGCGAGTTTTTGCTGCACTCTGTGTGAAGTGCCGACTCAGCAGCCACCCAGCAAGACAAACATTCAGCTTCCTTCAAACAGCCACTAACAAACTAATGAGGTCATTAAGGAGGACAGGGAGGATAAACGGCTTGAGGCTGACAGGAGGAAAACAGACACTATAAAGATGCTGTTAATTTTTGTTGTACTCTTCATTGATTCTGCTGTGAAACAGAATCATAACCACCTTGGTTTTACACAATTTAGCCACAAAAGGAGCAATATTTAAACCCTCACGTTTCAGTTCAAATGCAATTACCTCATTCACTGAACTAGCCCCACCTCTTTTTTCTTAATTTTTTATGTGCTGCCATTTGATTTGGTTCAATTTAAATCACACAAAGCAGACAAGAGTTTAAAGCAAATGTGCACGTGTGACAGTCCGCCACACTGTTGAAATTGACATATCCAGAGTCATTGTGTAGTACTTTTCAAACTGTAGTACTGTGAATTTTATCCAGTATTTGTCCATTTGAAGTGAACAAGGGAAGCAAGATGCTGTATATTAAAGCTGCAACAACATATTGATTAAAAAAGCCATTGTACATTGCAGTCTGTATCTCTCTTGGGTAGTCATTTTGAGCTCCGTGTACTGGTGTAAGATACATAATAAAGTACATATAACAGTACAGTTACAACTTCTGTACACATATTTTATGTTTCTGTGAATAAAAAGTGTATGTACTGCTTTGCAGATAAAGATATAAGAGCAGAGATTTGCAGGGAGCTTGTTAGTGGAGGATACAAATGAATATTTAGCTGATAAAATTTTTCAGTTGGAAATACTAGACATGATTTCATTCTAGTCAAACTTTTTAAAATCTGTAAGTGCTTGCCAAATCGTATTTAGCTGAACACGTTTGCTCCTGACTTGCTGGAAAGTCAAATAAATCCTAATTTCAGATTATTACTGCCGTCTAGAATGCAGAAGAAGAAGAAAAAATATGTAAATAATAGCAAGAAATTGGTCGGTGTTTGGAAACAGATTAACAGAACATAGGGAAAGGGAAAGTTATAATACAGTTAGTTCTATAAATGTTCAGATCTACATTTTAACTTATTTTCATTCAAACAAGAAGTTAGCTTCTTAGACATGCTTCTCCCCAAAGATAATAAAACAAGGTAAAAGGAGTGCTGATTTAGATACTTTTACATGTTTTTATTTACGTTATTTTGAAATGACTTTTTATAAGTGCTGAGCAAATTTTTTTTTTGCATCTTTTTTTAAGATGTCTTGTCAGAAAAGTTAAAGAAGTTACAGAAAGCTCTGTGTGACAAGACCGTGCATGATGCCTATGATGCTGGTGCAGTCTCTCAAACATAATTCTAAGACTTCCATCTTATTCAAAAGTACCTCAATAATTTGTGCTCCTTCAAATGTTTTCATTAGAGTTGTGGTATATGTGGTTTTACCTGAGACTGTTTCCACTGGACCTCACTTTGTTGCATATCTGTTGAGAGTCGGCACACACCTCTGCGGTCCTTGCCTAGATCTTTATGCATTGCCGTAGTGTAACTTGTGAAGGTAAACACTGCTTTGCCCAGTTTGTAGTTACACTCAAAAAAATCATTTGTTAGGGGTGAACATAAAAAAAATTATGGAAAGTATTTCCACCCAATAATAATACGCTAATTTAGCAAGAAATTGTTTTATTAAGTGACATAAATGTAAATATGCTGGTTCAACATAAGTTGTTGGTGTTATTATTACTCAATCACAAGGGGTAAATCCAACATAATAATCTTTTGTTGGTTGAACATACAAAATTTATGGAAAGTATTTCCACCCAATTATAATACGCTCGTTTAGCAGGTGACAGTTTAGTTGAGTGAAATTAATGTAATCATGCCGAATCAACATACTGTGTCGGCGTTACTGTTACTTAATTACAAGAGGTAAATCCAACATAATTTTTAAAGGTTAGTTCAACATATTCACTCATGTTTGATTTAAGTGTGGATGACCCAATTTAATGGGGTAGGTACAACTATATTTTAAAATGATACAAAACAGCTAATTAATTCGGCTGATCAGACAAGACCGTGTTTGACAATCAAATACTTTAGTTGAGAGTCCTTTCAGTCATATGAAAATCAGTAGTAATAATTCAGTAAGTCAATTCTGACATCAATATTTGTTTTAAATAATTGAAAAATTTTGTCATCCTAGTATTTGACAGTTGATATCAAATTAGGAAAAAAAACAACTAAAAGCAAACAGGATTTCTCGAGATTGAACTTTATTGCCCATGAAGAGGCAAACATAGAAAAACATCTGACTCTACAAACATTTAAATACAATAAAAATAAAAGTGCATTCATGTAAGTGCATCAATGAATTTGAAAAAATTAAATAAAAAAAATGAATAACATTCTCAAAAATGTATCTGTATACTACAGAGCGCTCTTTTTAGGCGTAAACGTTTTCACATGATTTTAAATTTAAAAAATCAATTTAAATTTTGTTACCAGTGAATATTAATGCATTGAAATTGGTGTACCTTAATTGCTTTTACCCTAATTTTCTGCTTCAAATTTTAAACAGCATTTTTCACTATTTTCATATTCAGAATCAAAATGTCTTTTTAAAAAAATGTTCCAAAAAGACACATTTAATTTGCTTAAAAAAACTCAGTGTCAAAATATGAAGTTTAAAATTGAATTTGATAAAATTTTAAAGCAGTCAATTCACCAGCAAATTCAGTGTCGAAAATATGCAGTCTAAATTCAATTTAAAACTTGAAATCCCGGGGAAAAACGAAAAATTTCGTTTAAAGTCGAACGAACATCCAGCCTTTTAATCAGGGCTTCACATAACACTGTTTTCTATGAGGTGAACAGCTGGTAATTTTCATCTGTCCAGCTGTTTCTGTCAATCAGCTATCATCTCCGAAACCCTCACACAATTTTCAGTTTTTTTTTACCTAAAAACCTAATGAACAGACTGGAAATTGGTTTGACTTGATCTAGAATCTCAGCTGTTTTCATCATTTCCAGACCGCGTATTTTGATGCTGAATTATGCTGGTTAATTTTTGGATCTTAAAAATTTAGCAACTGAATTCAAACCTTTTGTTTTTGCAAACCTTATTTAAATGTAATTTTTTAACATGAAATTTTGATGTTGAACATGAAAAATTTTAAAAACACGGGTGAAATTCAAAAAAAAACATACAAAGCTTTTTTTTCAGAGTAAAAAAATTTTCAGATGCACCATTTCAAGCAAAATATGCAATGCTAAAATTCAGTCTCGTTTTAAAATTTTAAAATCAGATGAAAACAGATTTTCCTATTGTCTTTTTTTTTTGTATGGGGAAAAATGTCTGAATTTCTCATACACATGTCCTTGAAATTCAAAAAGGGGACAATTTGAAGCATTGTTAAAACAGAAATGTTAAAAACGGGAACAGAACTTCTCTACATTTTTGCAACAACTGGGTGCATTGGAAATATAAACAGACTGTCCTTTAACACACTAATATTGACTGAACGGCTCCCTACCTGCCTCCCCAAACATGACTCTGGATACTTTCATTTTTTAAACCCCTAACAGTTACACTACAAAATTTACCGTGCAAGTAAGGTTTTCAGCACCTGCAGTTTCTTAGACAACCTCTGTCCATCAAAGCCCCATGATGAGTTTTTCGCGATTTGAAGTGTATTTTTCCACTCTGGGGGGTAGCTGAGATTGAGTGCAAAAACTAAAGCAAACCAGCATTGCAACTGCTACTGGGACATTACCCGCTCACTGAGGACTTGCACCCCCTCCAAAAAATGCCAACATCCTCTGGACCATCGTCACGCGCTGCCCTTCTCTGCGAATCACAAATACTCCCAAACCCGTCTCTATTTCAGCTTGACCGTTTTCAACATCGGAGTCCTGAAAAAAGTAAATAAAACAAAAATATCATATATTAAAACAATGGATTTTTTTTTGCTTCAAGGGACAATAAAAAAAATGCAAAACATCTATTTTAATTAAACCACATGTGTGACCTATATTGCATTTTTTTTAAAGATTTAAAAACATAAGGACTGGAGCACAAACTAAATTACATACCATGCGTTCTTTCACCACTTTCTCCGGGTCTTTGTTCAGGTAGCCCCACAGCGCCTTGAGATGCACTCTCTTTTTCCCTCAATGTTTTTTCAGTCTGAGTATGTGGGGGGGGGGGCCCAAAATCCCCCAGGAAACAAAACACAAGGAAACCCCACAAATGTTTTCACAAATTTAAACCACATTAACAAAGGAAAAAAAATTTCTTCCAAATGTAAACTTTTTCATCATTAATCCAATTTTATGATATATGAATTTGCAATATTTTATTGCAAAATTTGCTAAGTTTTCAATTGCTGCTAAAGCAAGCTGTAACCTGTGTGTGTCCAAAAAGTAAAAACAAAAATATACCAACAATTCCTGGAATTTTTCTTTTTTTTTTGAAGAGGGGTTTTTGGGAGTATAGTAAACCACTAATCACAGGGACTATTAATGGTGGGGGGAACACGGTCAAATTTTAAACTTTACACAATTCTTAAAAACAGTCTTGTCACTTGAGTCGCACATGTCCCACGCTAGATATATGAAGAAAGGGGTAGAAAAACCTTCTCCAAAACTGGTAGAATAGGGTAGAGTAGGTATTGCCAGTGGGAAAAAGTCACTAAGTGGCACACAGCCTGGATTGTTTTAAGGGATTAGGTTTTTTGTGAGGTTCACTTTGTCAAAAATTTTACCAGAAGTTAGAATTATAATCAAATCATTTTCATACAATGAAAAGTTTCCCCCCTTTTCCAATTTTCTTACTTCTCTCTTCTCCCCACCTTTTCCTTTTTAAAAAAGTCAACTTTACAGTGATGTACTTTGCCGTTTGTCCCCTTTGTTTTACCTGGGTCAGGGGCATCAGGAGGCTCTTGATCTTTCTTCCCTGAGCACCACCCTTCTTGCCAAAGACCTCGAGCAGTTTTGATGATTGAGCATCTAGATCGGAGAAGAACTTTTGCAGCAAACAGACTGTCGTTATCCTCTTGAACTCAGCACTTAACTTGACACAAAAATGGGTAAAGAAAAATTTAACTACCATTGGATTGAAACAAAATAACCGAACAAAATGTTTCCAAACTATTTTTGAATTCAAAATATGAACATACTCTAATTACTTATTCAGTTACCTCACGCACACTGAAGAGAGCTGACCATCTGATTTTGAAAATTGCAATCATGGGTGCATCTCGAATAACTTCTTGCCTTCTATGAGAAAAGGTCTTGGCCATCATTGCTGCCACTGTGTTCTCATTGTTCCTTTTCTTTGCTTCTGAAATAAGGGCCTCTCTTATCTTTTCAAGTGTCTCTGCGGATTCTCCTGATGGTTAGGATGGGCAGTAATTCACCTCAGCTTTTCTGGGCTTCTTCACACCGTAAGCAGGACTGCTCTTGTCTGCGGGTTTATTTGTTAAGGAATTTAGTTCGACCTCTGGGCATCCAAGCCGCTTGAGCTTCCTTCTGTAGTTGGCAAGTTTATATTTCAAACTAACTTTCCAGCCAACATATCCAGTGGCAGAGCCTGGTTCTCTCAAACAAGGATGTGACGATACAAGGGCTTCTGCTGCCTCTTCAAACTCGCCATCAGTGGGGTAAACTTTGTGCTGCACAATTGCTTCGGCTAAACTGTCAAGAATAGCAGTTTTAAGTCTGATGTCAGGGTCAAGCAAAGTTCCAGTTGTTTTGAATGCGGCATTGGCTTTTTCCAGCTGCAGCTCACAATCGTATGGGAATCGGGGAACAACAAAAACAACAGGCCATCCAGACGATCTTGAGGCGGCAGAATCAGGAGATGACAAAATGTCTGTGACAACCGAGCCACTTGAAAGCGATGAGTCATCACCAGAGCGTGATGTAGAAGGAGCTGAATAAGGTGGGGGTGGAGTGTCACTAGGCAGGCCAGAATCAAAAATTAGCTTTATGGTACTTTTGTCCTCGATCTCCGATATAGAAGTCAAGTTGGTAAATTCATTGCCAAAATCAGCATCCATGAACTGAAGCCTGAAGTCAAACTGTACTCCACACTGCTTCTTAATGTGCTCAACAAGTTCAAAAACAGTCGCTGGAAGTCCATTTTGTAAAATCAGTCTCTGGGAATTGTTTTCTCCTAGTATAATTCTGAGCTTGATAGAAGCAGCCATTTCCCACCACTCTGAAAATTAGAAAAAAAAAGAAAACATTTAATGCATCACTCATTTAAAATGGCAAACAAGTATCATGGAAATAGAAATAAAGCATTTCATCAATTACTTTGTAATTATGCAATTAAAGCAGATTTTTATAAATACATCAATCAATCAATAAAAAGCTCAAATAGAAAATAGGACTTACAAAAAAAAAACATCACTATACAACCCAGAAAGTCTCTTAACCGCAAAAACCAGTCTCTCTTGTATGACAAAAATGTGATCTATCTGTCCGAACTCAGGTAGCCAACTGGTAGACCCATAAGCTACGATCATGCCCTTTCTGAAACGTACACCTTTGGTTGTCACAAATGTAGTCATGTGTACCTCTCTTGTGCCAGGAAACATCTTTTCAATGTTCTCCATTATTTCTTTTTTTAGAACATCGACAGGAACAGTTGAAACACTTGTGATCTCAAAAGCAGGTTTTTCGAAACTTGATGCTTTCATGTGATATGAAATCATGAGCTGGTGCTTGACAGCCAATGTGAGGGGCACATTTTTGAAGCAGTTTGAATGTCGGATGACCTGCCTAAAAAAGCTGTGCTTGGCCTCAAATCGCATGGTCCAGAGATTAACAAGAGGACCAAACTTCCTGATGAGTACAGGATAGTGTTCCAAGTAATGATGCTTTGGTAGAAGCCGCATACCAGGAAAGAGTTCTTGGAATCTTTTGCGATGCTCTGAAATTTCGCACTCAAGGTAAGCAATGGATTCCTCTGTGTGTGTTGGAGCAACCAAAAGCTCAACAACATCTTTTAAATCCATTAGAGTTTGCCAAGCCTTGTCACCCTCTGGCACCAGATGCCCAATGATGAATGGGAGAAATCTTAGCAGGGCCCAGTTCTCATGGGCATTCCCCCCAATTGTTTTAGAGAATGTGTGGAGTTGCATGAGGCTTGTTTGTCTTGTCTGACCACTTGTACGGAAAACCAAGGATGGACTTGTTAAGATGCTCAAGACTAAAATATTTCTTGGATATTAACAAGGACAAACACTGTTCAAGCTCCACAGGCACAATTCCCTCGAACACATCATGCATGATATCAGGGGGATAACCTGAGAGAACACTAAAGTGAGCAAGGTTTTTAGTGAATACACTTTGTCTTTTGTATCCAAAACAGCTTGAACCATCCTTCTGGGCAGAGTTCACATGTGTTTCTTGTAGCACTTTGGTTCTCAGAATGAATGAACCTGATCTCACATCTTTTGTTTGGATCTCTTTTCGTGTTGTAGTGCAGAATTGGCATATGTGCCCTGCGGTAAAGCTTTCATTAAAACCTGCAAGACTATGAGCACCGAGGTTATCAGCAAGAACAGCTTGAACTGTGCCTTTAATACACCTACCAAGCAAAGGAACAAAAATTCCATCTTGCTCAAGGGTTTTTAAATCTTGAAGTAGTAGTTGCAAGACTTGGTCATAACCATACTTCTTCACATCGTCAGATTTGGTTAAGACTGCCAAGTAAATCGAGGAAAGTACTGAATGCGATCCTGGAGGCAAATTACTCAGAGTCCAGTAGATTCCACAGAGCTTATGTTTTCTTCGAGAAGTACCCAAAGGATTGCATACTTCAAAGTCACCTGCATACAATGTTAGCAAAATTCTCAACTCATCCCCTGAAAGGAAACTGTTTTCCTTAAAGTGAGACCAATCCTGAAATGACTTATAAGTATTCGATTCTCCAGTTATCCCATTACTCTGACAGGTTACTCTGTGGTTCTCGATGATCTTATCCATAACATCTTTCCTATTTAAAAGTTGTTGCAAACTCTTCAGTATAGACACATACTGGTAGCTTTTATTTTCCTTTTCATCAAGCATGTACTCAATGGGCTCAATGACATTAAAGTTCTCTCTATAAAACTTGTTGCGGAGATATGATGTGCTCAAACAGCCACCCTCACCTATAGCTTTAAGGAAGGGGTGAGAGGCTGAGAGGGCTGTGGCTACTTCAGTTATCACTGACCTATCAGATGTGGAACCATGTTTCCCGAGTACATTTTCAATAATGTTTACAGAGAGGGGAAATGTGCCTGCGCTGAAAACAAAAGTGCAGTTTCTCGAGAAACTCATCCATTTTTGAGGCTGGCACATGAGCAAAATGTTCAAGTTTGAATGAAGCTGCACCTAAATTTTGCTGAATTGTGTCAGGCAGAGTCTTACTTAAATCTACATCTTCACTTGGAAAAGCATAGTTTATTTCCATTGCAGAGTCATTCGAGTTAGGTGCATCTTGCTCTGCATTGTCAGAAAACTCTTGAGAAACTCCAGTTGTAGTCACTATGCCTGGGTTAAAATCATTTAGCGTATGGGGGTTGTGTTTCCTGTTTTTGTGAGAGTGATATGTTTCGTAGATATTTGTTTTGTACTTACAATCTCTGAAAACACAGGCAACAGTTTCATGGCTCTTGAAATGAATGCCTAAATGTGAGAAAAAATCTCTCAGTAGAAGGACTACTACAAGTGCACAAATGACAACTAAATGTTGTCAATTCCAGAGGCTTCTGAGAATCTGGTTTGGGATGAACTCTTGATAGGTGGATATGCAAAGCATTCAGCGTCTTGAAATTACACAGGCAATTTGAATACAGGCATGAGGAGTGTTGCCTACTGCGGTGCATTAGTCTTATATGTTTGAGAAGCTCATACCTACTCTGAAAACACAAACTGCACTCCTTACACCTCCACATAACTCAGGAGTAAAGCCAAGCCAAGCCTATCTGGATATATCACAGCTGTTTGCAAACTTCCCCTTTTCATGTCGTCCTTACATATTTATACGCTCAGGCCTGTCACTGGCAGACGACCCCCTTTTCTGGGACACTTTTGCGAAGGGATGGCAGTTGAGGTGAATGGCTCCACACACTTCTTGAATTTCTGTGATGACCAGAGAGAGACAGCAATCAATGAGGGTGAAGGAGAGATCTATTCAGAGAGAGAAAGCCAAATAATTGCAGTAAATTTTACCTCCTCATGCCATAAACAGAGAACAACCAGTGGAAACTCAGAAAATGAATAACTATTTGTTTATGTCTATGTTTGCACATGTATTAATATTTGTAAGAGATTTATTTCTCTCAATCACTAAAATGAGTTGAGAAAATGAATATAAAAATGTATTGTGTAATTTAGACCAGAGACTGATTAAATGTAGGACAGAGATACACATAAAGAGTAACACACACACACACACATACATACATACATACATACATACATATATATATATATTATATATATATATATATATATATATATATATATATAATATATATATATATAATATATATATATATATATATATTATATATATATATAGATAGTGTTAAGTTGCTGAGAAATGAGAGACAGGAAGAAGAATTTCTAAGGAAGGTGTGTGTGTGTGTGTGTGTGTGTGTGTGACCACTCACTAGTTGCTATGCAAACAAACACTTCTTGAAATTTTTGTTGCACTATTACAGAATTGCAAAGTGAACTGATATATGAAATCTCTCGATTTTAACCAGAAATAAAAAAGGATAATAATCAGAGATACATTAACTTTCTTTCAAGTGTTCAACTTTGATAGTTAATACATGCATTGGTGGATGACCCTATACTGCAGTCACCCGGTTGATGAAACAGGTTTTGCTTGATGACAGAGGAAACTTGGTCTTGAATGTCTGTGATAAAAGGAGAGAGAGTAATCAGAGAGTGTACCATTTTAAAGCTGTTAACACGAACATGGAGGACACTGGATTTTTCATCTGCTGTGTATACAATCGCACATATTAAGAAAGCTGTTTGTATGTCGTCTGGCCATTTAAATAACTCTGCCACAAATCTTAAGTCTTGCAAATACTAGGACACCCAGCCTCTCCCCTTACAGTCACAGCATGCTAAAAGAAAGGGAGATCATCAAAATACAATTAATTTTAGAATTTTGATCATGACTAATCATAATTAATCACAGGGTAATATTGCTATTAATAAGTTACAAAAATCTAGTTTGACAGCCCTACTAAATACGCATACAAACTATACTGACTATGGTTAATCATAATCACAAATTGATCGCACATCTTTATCTGCATACCTTACAGTGGAATTTTTCCAAATTAATTATAGCCTACTCCATTAATTTGAGCGAGGACACGTGCTCTTTTTAACTCCTATGTTCAAATTAAATTAAAGTTCAAAGTTAAATTATAGATGGAGAATTATGAGCACCAGTCAAATGTATTTAAATTAACCCAATAATATCACATTGAAAACAAAAAACAGATGTCAATAAATTAAACCATATTCCTGACTTTAAAATACAGAGTGAGGTTGTTTCAGAGTTTGTAAGATTTTATATTTGTGGTAAAGTAAATTAAATTGTTAGATGACAACAAGAAGATTCGAGTGATTCTATAATTAGGGGTACATTTCAGTTAATGAAGGGGGGAAAAGTCAGGGTTGTTTCGCTTGAAATTCTATGTTTCAATATTATATACTCATAGATTGTGCTAAAAATCATTAATTGGCATGCTTACACTAACTGTTTTTTTTTAGATATTTAATTGAAAACAAACATCTACATCATTTTGTCAACCCTGTTACCGACAAAAGTGGCGTGTGTATGTGTGTGCGCGTGTGTGTTTAACCGGACGAGCTAATGCTAATACAACGCTAAGCACACGTGGAATATATCGCACTACGAAAAGACTCGGTGACAAAATTAATCGTTTAAAATCATATAACGGACAATAAAAAGTTGTATGGAATTTCTGTGCAGTGATTTTTTTTTTAAGATGGATGGTAAATGATTTACCTTACCGCCTTCCCCAACTTCTCCGCCTTCCCGCGTCTTCGTGTAGCGCTCTTCCTTCTTCTGCACCTTCCGGAAGTAAAGTTTGTAAATAAACTCCCTGCTCGCACACTACTGCCACCTTCTGTTCTGGAGTTCTACATGGAATTTGATACCTTACCCAGAAAGCATTAGGTTCTGTCAGCATAACTGAATTTAGTAAATCTTAAATTATTCCACATCATGCTAAAATAACATTACTTAATGATGTTGAACCACAAAACATTACTACATATGGTAGAAGCAACATGTTACACTTAGATTAATTTAGCACACACCCAATCCGGCTTTTTTGAGTGTAGCTTGCTAGCAAACAGTGCTTGCAGACAATGGAAACTATCTCAACAGGGAAAGAAAAATAAAGTAGTTCTAGATGAGTGTCAATAATAAAATTTGGCGTCAACAATTTTGTCAACATTGTCAGTTATATTGACTAATCATTGCAGCCTTATAGTACATGCACTATTTGTCAGCGTACTCGTACTCGTCGTCTTCCGCTTATCTGGAACCGGGTCGCGGGGGCAGCAGACTCAGCAGAGACACCCAGACGTCCCTCTCCCCAGACACCTCCTCCAGCTCCTCCAGGGGGAGCCCAAGGCGTTCCCAGGCCAGCCGAGAGACATAGTCCCTCCAGCATGTCCTGGGCCATCCCCTGGGCCTCCTCCCGGTGGGACGTGCCTGGAACACCTCCCGAGGAAGGCGTCCAGGAGGCATCCGGTATAGATGCCCGAGCCACCTCAACTGGCTCCTCTCGATGTGGAGGAGCAGCGGCTCTACTCCGAGCCCCTCCCGAATGGCCAAGCTCCTCACCCTATCTCTAAGGGAGTGCCCGGCCACCCTACGGAGGAAGCTCATTTCAGCCGCTTGTATTTCGGTCATGACCCAAAGTTCACGGCCATAGGTGAGGGTAGGAACGTAGACCGACCGGTAAATCGAGAGCTTCGCTTTTCGGCTCAGCTCTCTCTTCACCACAACGGACCGGCACAGCGCCCCCATTACTGCGGCAGCCGCACCGATCCGTCTGTCGATCTCCCGCTCCATTCTTCCCTCACTCGTGAACAAGACCCCGAGATACTTGAACTCCTCCACTTGAGACAGGAACTCCCCTCCAACCTGAAGAGGACAAGCCACCCTTTTCCGGTTGAGTACCATGACCTCTGACTTGGAGGAGCTGATCTTTATCCCAGCCGCTTCACACTCGGCTGCGAACTGCCCCAGCGCATGCTGTAGGTCTTGGCTAGAGGGGGCCAGCAGGACCACGTCATCTGCAAAGAGAAGAGACGAAATCCACTGGTCTCCAAACCAGACCCCCTCTGGCCCTTAGCTGCGTCTAGAAATCCTGTCCATAAAAGTTATAAACAGGACCGGTGACAAAGGGCAGCCCTGCTGGAGTCCAACATGCACTGGAAACAGCTCCGACTTAGTGCCGGCAATGCAGACCAAACTCCTGCTCCGCTCGTACAGGGACCCGATGGCCCCTAATAAAGGGCCCCCAATTCCATACTCCTGGAGCATCCCCCACAAGGCATCACGAGGGACACAGTCGAATGTCTTCTCCAGGTCCACAAAACACATGTGAATCGGTTGGGCAAACTCCCATGAGCCCTCGAGTACCCTGTAGAGGGTATAGAGCTGGTCCAGTGTTCCACGGTCGGGACGAAAACCACACCGCTCCTCCTGAAGATGAGGTTCAACTATCGGCCGGACTCTCCTTTCCAATACCCTGGCGTAGGCCTTACCAGGGAGGCTGAGGAGTGTGATCCCCCTGTAGTTGGAACACACCCTCCGGTCCCCCTTCTTATGAAGTTTGTAAATGCACTCCCTGCTCGCACACTACTGCCACCTTCTGTTCTGGAGTTCTACATGGAATTTGATACCTTACCCAGAAAGCATTTGGTTCTGTCAGCATAACTGAATTTAGTATATCTTAAATTATTCCACATCATGCTTCCGCAGAGCTTTTTAACCACCTCTGTGACTTCAGCCTGGGTGATGAAAGAGTCCAACCCCGAGTCCCCAGCCTCTGTTTCCACCAGGGAATGCGTGATGGCAGGATTGAGGAGATCCTCAAAGTACTCCTTTCACCGCCCGATAATGTCCCCAGTCAAGGTCAGCAGCCTCCCACCCTCACTATAAACAGTGTTGGCGAAGCACTGCTTCCCCCTCCTGAGGCGCCGGACGGTTTGCCAGAATCGCTTCGAGGCCGACGGGTAGTCCTTCTCCATGGCCTCACCGAACTCCTCTCAGGCCCGAGTTTTTGCCTCTGCCACAGCTCGGGCCGCAGCACGCTTGGCCTCACGGTACCCGTCAGCCGCCTCAGGAGTCCCACAAGCCAACCACAGCCGATAGGACTCCTTCTTCAGCTTGACAGCATCCCTTACTGCCGGTGTCCACCACCGGGTTCTGGGATTGCCGGCGCGACAGGCACCGCAGACCTTACGGCCAGGCGTTCCCAGCAGACCCTCACTATGCGCTTGGGCCTACCAAGTCTGTCCGGCTGTCTCCTCCTCCAGCAGATCCAACTCACCACCAGGTGGTGATCAGTGGACAGCTCAGGCCCTCTCTTCACACGAGTGTCCAAAACATGCGACCGAAGGTCTGATGATACGACAACAAAGTCGATCATTGACCTCCTGCCTAGGGTGTCCTGGTGCCAAGTGCACTGATGGACACCCTTTTGCTTGAACATGGTGTTCATTATGGACAATCCGTGACTAGCACAGAAGTCCAATAACAAAACACCACTCGGATTCAGATCGGGGAGGCCATTCCTCCTGATCACGCCTCTCCAGGTGTCACTGTCGTTTCCCACGTGGGCGTTGAAGTCCCCCAGCAGAATAATGGAGTCCCCGGGAGGGGCACTATCCAGCACCCCCGACAGGGACACCAAGAAGGCCGGGTACTCCGCACTACCGCTCGGCCCGTAGGCCGAAACGACAATCAGACACCTGTCCCTGACCCGAAGGCGCAGGGATGCAACCCTCTCATCCACCGGGGTAAACCCCAACACGAGACGGCTGAGCTGGGGGCCAACAAGCAAACCCACCCCAGCCCGCCGCCTCTCCCCGTGGGCCACTCCAGAGTAGAAGAGAGTCCAGCCCCTCTCAAGGAGATGGGTTCCAGAGCCCATGCTGTGCGTGGAGGCAAGCCTGACTATTTCTAGTTGATATCTCTCGACCTCCCGCACAAGCTCAGGCTCCTTCCCCCCCAGCGAGGTAACATTCCACGTCCCTAGAGCCAGCCTAAGCATCCGGGGATCGGGCCGCTGAGGTCTCCACCTTCGTCCGCCACCCAATCCTCTTTGCACCGGTCCCTCACGGTTCCCCCTGCAGGTGGTGGGCCCACTGGGGGATGGCCTCGCGTCTCTCGTTCGGGCTTGGCCCGGCCGGGTCCCGCGAGGAGCAACCCGGCCACCAGGCGCTCTCCGGCGAGTCCCGACCCCAGGCCTGGCTTAATCACTGATTAAATTGTAATGAGAAATGATGAGGCAGTTTAGGATGTTTTAGATTCCCTCTACATGGTCCTGTTAATATACAGATGAATTAGGCTCCTGCTTTTACGTTTATCCTATGTTCTGTGCTGCCTGGGGGATCTTTAAATAGTCAGGGAAATTTATGAGGAGTTGATTATTAACTGACATCACTTTGCCATATCTTAAACTTAGCATTAGCATTTTACCCCTTCATTATGAGAGGATTTTAAAAAGTGTTGGGAGCAATTTTCTTTACTTCATCATTTGTTCATTCATTCTTAATCCTCCTGTAATGAGAACAGATGGAGAGCATCTGAGGAGGATGACTGGAGGTCAAAACATTGCTTCCGTGGTTACTGTCTCCCAGGTAACTGCCTCAGTACCTCTTCTTGTGTGTTCCTTTCCTACCTATCCTCCTTTTCTTCTTCCCAAGTTTTATTTCCACTTTAACAGGCTTCATGCACAATTTGTTGTCTCTAGTATTTTATTTGTGTTTAATATTTGGTATCAGGATTGAAATAAAAATCCTGCCTTTCTTGTTTCTTTATGTATTCTATCTTTCCTTTTGTTTCCTGCTGTTTTGTGTATAAGTCTTTTGCCAATTGTACCCTTAATCCACCTATTACCGCTGCTCACATCAATTTTCTTCATTGCCAAATTTCCCATTTCATGACTTACCATTCTAATTAAAATATCTTAAATATAGCTTATTTAACATGTTCCTACCAAAAAAATCATTTAAAAATTCAACCATTAGTTTGTTGTGACAATGCAAATTGTTCCTCATTCTGTTTTCTTTAACAATGTATATTTCTCTTTCTCTTGTGGTTGAAAAATATATACCAACTCAGAGCACCTGCAAGACTCCCAGGAACAGCAAAATCAATTACAAAATATAAAAAAATTGGTTTGAAGAAAGACTATATATAATATATGGATTTATTAAAATATTGATTGTACAATTTAAAGTGTACAATTTGAATTGTACCCATTATTGGGGGAGGTCTTACTATTGTTTCCAGTGGTCAATGAGCAAGAATTGGGGGATCTTGGAAAGTTCGCCGGTCCTTCACAGGTTACTAAGACATAATAAGATAATTCTTAATAAAATTATGAAATGGAATTATGAATTTAGGTTTTTGAATCATGTTCTATATAATTTACACAAAAATCTGACCTCTTCATTAATAACAGACAGATATTACCCTTACCAGTCATTTTATGAATGACACAATGTCACTGGTAAAGGTTAGTGAAGCTAAAAATTGGCCAATCTTGGTCACTACCCAATCTTCCGGTGCATCTTCTATTTAAAAGCAAAAGCAAATGAGTTAGAACAAATTTGGATTTGTTGCCTTAAAAGCTCCACAGGGGGATTTTTATCTGATGTCACCTCAGTTAACAAGATGTATCCACCATAAAAAAGCTGTTAATTGACTTTCTGATGTCAATGTTTGTGGTAGAACACAACTTTCAACAAATCACGCCACCAGTGTGGTGTTAAAGGGGCTGTGCCATAACAGTAGATGTCCCCTTGTTTAATCATATCTGCTCAGCACTCCTTCTGAATCCTACAAGAACGTACATAAAACCCAATTAAAATCATACAGTTTCACCTCCTGTTTGAGCTGCATTGAGCATCCACTCTATGCAGACATTTGTATGATCCACTCATGTTGAACAACTAGATTAATCCAAATGATACATACAACCTAAGCAGAGAAGTGTAATAGAGTAGAGTGAAGCAACACAGGATCTCAACATAAGCAGAGATGAAACATCTGAGGATGTTAGCAGCCAGCTATGGAAACAGGTTCATAAATACACAGTGAGGAACCATCCAATAAGCAGAATGCTGCCATCTCCCACTCCAGGGTTTCACTTATACCAGGGGAATAGGTATGGTACTGCATTCAGTGCACTTTATGAAAAGGTTACAGTGTTCAAAAGCTTTTAGTGTCTACACATCCCAACAGGCAAGCTGCAATGAAAATATAGTACATCACTTCTCATTGCTTTCGTATTGTTTTCTTGTGAAGTCAATGTAATTTTATTCTGTTCTAACTGAAGGGAGTGCTGCCTGGTCTGTGTTTCTGATGACATTCAGCAGGTTGAGGTTTTATTAAAGGCATGTTTGCAGCCAGCAAGGGAATGCCTGCCAATCTCTTGTCATTAGAATTCACTGGCAGCATATGATAGGGCCATATGGGCTATTAACAAACCCAACCTCTCTGTAGATGGAGGAAGAGAAAGAGGAAGGAAAGATTGTGACCCAGCCATATGGACAAGAAATATGTAAAACTGAAGAGAAACTGAGTAGGGCTGGGTGGATGGATTTGGCAAACTCCCATGAATAGTTTGTGCGTCCTGTTAGCATTAATTTTGCATGCAAAGATGCATAAATGAATAAGTGAATTGGGTGGAAAAACGAAGGGATGCATAGGTATGAAAGGAAGATTTGAGGTGATAGAAAATCGAGAGAGGAGAAGGAGGAGGGAGGAAGAAGGTCTTCAGGTGGTGTGATGCCCCCTGTTGGAGGCGGTTAATTAGCTCTCAACAGCTGATGGTGTTCCACACTATGCTCCACAGGAAAGATTTCATGGTCACATAATATCTGGCTGAAGTCACAGAAAAAAATGAATATAAAGCAATTTTGAAAACTGAAATTTTAAACCCCACTATAACACTTTTCCAATATTTAGATATTCATAAAAAATTACAAGACAGATTCAGTTAGCTGGAAGTTACATATTGATCATTGTCCAAATGTAAAGGCATTGAATACTTCATGTTTTCTGATTTTCATCCAGAAGCTGCTGTCAAAAAAACAGTGATGACCAGACGGTGACTCACTAGCACTCAAGGACAAACTCTCTGAAAATAAATTAACTTCCTTGTCACCAACCACTCACCATGCCAGTTACAGGTTATTCTGACCACATGTGCTCCTTTACAGCAGCTTGTTAATTAAGTGTGACAGCAGTAAGCTCACTTAAAGACAAGTGGTGTACAGTCTGGAATGTGGACAAGATGTAAAATACTTATTGTGACATTTTTACTCCTAAATAGGTGAATATACAGGAGCAGTTGTACACATCCATTCAGATAAACATAGCTACAAATTACTCTCTCCTGAACCTCCAACAGAACCTTCAAACCTTTTCAAATGTGTGTATTTATGTCAGTATATTTGCTGGTGCATTACAACAGGAGTTGCAGCAAGTTTCAAATAAAATCTGTTTTTACCTTAGAAGATTATTTTTTCTCGGGCCATAAAGTTCTACAATTAAAGTGCGGATTTTCACAGTATTTTCAATTTGAGATTATACTACTGCAGTAACACATTATTTTATTTGAGGCTTTTTATACATCTTTATCAGAGACAATACATGTGGTGTTCAATATGAGGAATATGAGTTATGTTCTTTGTGTTGGTATGACCTGGTGGAGTGATTGCACAAGAAATGTAAAATTCTGTCCATTTAAAATAGACTCATGAATCACTCTTAAACATATGTAGTGTGGCAAGGTGTGTACCCGGCTTACTTTCTCCCAAAATGAGCCTCACCATATAAACAAATAAACATTCATCCGCTTTAAAATTTCTGGTCTGAAGGGCTGATTAGTCAATAACTATCATGGATATTTTTAACAATGTTTTCTTAGCTTTAGTTTGGCAGTGAGAGACCAAACAAACTGAATATTTGATTGTGGAGA
Source organism: Crenichthys baileyi (assembly GCA_036173005.1). Classification (NCBI taxonomy): domain Eukaryota; kingdom Metazoa; phylum Chordata; class Actinopteri; order Cyprinodontiformes; family Goodeidae; genus Crenichthys; species Crenichthys baileyi. The sequence continues at coordinate 298,141 of JAHHUM010001535.1, read as the reverse complement.
CCAGCAACAAATGTTTGCAAATATTCTTATTGATAAAAACTGGGCATGGTCTCTCACCCACCTGTGGTCAGAGAGCAATATCAGCTTGTAGCCATCACACTTGCTTTGGTTTTGTGTTGGCTAGAGTTTGGATAATAATATCATAAAACATGAAAAAAATCAGAACATTCAGAAGGCTGTTGGAGGCTGCCCAAATGAAGCTGACAAGTCTAACGGAGACCTCAGGACACCAAACAGAGCAGCACTTAGCAGATCTGATAAAGCAGGAGCAGACTTGATATTGCCTCTCGCCCATAGACTGATGGGGATAGGCACCAGCTCCCCTGTGACCCTGTACAGAAGAAGCAAATATAGAAGATGTGTCATGAATCACGTCTGATCCCTGCCTCAGTCAAGTCATGTCACAGTTTATCATCTCCTCATTGTTTCTCCCCACCTGTCACAGAAAACGTTAACCAGCATCATGCCACTCACCTGTTCTCTTCAGTACTTAAGGTCCACTCTCCCACAGCTTCAGTGCCAGATTTATGAACGGTTTTTGCCAAGTAGTTGTCCAGCATTCATGTCTCTTCTTGCCTGCCTCGTTACGATCCTGCTTCTGGGTTTTGTTCTCACGTCTCCTGCCTCAGCCCGTGTCGGACTTGCTCAGTCATCAGCCTCACGGATTTCGACCCCCCATCTGGATTTTGGATTCACGTCTTCTGTCTTCGCCCTCCTCAGATTTATTCAGTCATCTGACTCACGGATATCGACCTTCACCTGCTCTTCCCGACCACGAGTTAAGTCTGCTCCTCCTAACCTGGTTCCCCTTTCTGATCTTTTGTGTATGACCTCCGCCTGTACCACGGATTTTCCCCGAACCTCCAAGTCTCTCCGGAGTAAACTCCGTAAACACGGAAGTAACGTGGGACTCCATCCTAGGCTGTCCACGTCATTCAGGAGTTTATTCCGTAACAAGCGCTCTCTGAAAAGGTTAGTGGCTTCTTTCAAAGTTAATTCTGCCCCATGGTTCAATCCAGCCACTAACCTAATCCTCTCCTGCTTAGAGCTCCGGATCCCCTTGACGTGTGTGTCCAGATCCTGCTTCCTGTTTCTTAATAAAACTTTTAAAACTATTCAGGTGTCTGGCAACATTGTGAAACTCATTTCCCCACTCATTACAAGATGTTTTTATATTTTAGGGGTTGATCATTTTGTGTCCTGATCCACTGATCCGTCTTTCCGGGGAAGTTGTGTCAGTGTGTAGGAGGGTGGGGAGCTGGGTTGGGGTAGTGTGGTGTGGGGTTGAGATTTCACAGCGCAGGAGAAGAAGCTGTCTCTCAATCTGGTGTTATGTGTTGTTATGTTCCTGTACCACTTCACAGTAGGTAGCTGTATAAACAGTCTATTGACTGGGTGGGTGGGGACTCCAGCGATACATACTGATACTGAGTCCAAATGTAGGACAATCCCCTGTGCTGTTTTCACCACCCAAGCCAAGATCTTCGGGCTGTGTAGCTGCCGTACCACACTACCATACTAAGACTGAGGATGGTTTCTATTGTGGCTCTGCAGAAGTTCACAAGAAGCTTCCTGAGGAAGAAGTGCCTTTGTTGGACTTTCTTAACCTAGTATGATTAGTTCAGCGAGCAGGTGAGTTCCGATGTTTTGTGGATACCCAAGAACTTGATTTTGTCCACACACTCTACCACCTCTACGTGTATGAGGAGCGTCTTCTGCCTTCCTGGACCTCCTGTAGCAGGGATGGTGCCCTTGATGTTCTTTAGGACAATCCTCTCAAAGCACTTCATAAATACTGGAGAAAGGGTGACGGGGCAGTAATCATTGTGACAGGATACAGCTGGTCTTTTTGGTACTGGCACAATGATAGATGATTTGAGGCAGGCAGGAACTGTGGCATGCTGCAGGGACAGGTTGAGGATGTCTAGAAAAACAATTGCCAGTTTATCAGTGCATGACTTCAAAATCCTGCCTGACACTTTATCTGGTCCTGCAGCTACGTTGGTGTTAATCCTCCTCAGGGTGGAGCTGATGCATAACGAGAGGCTGGTGCTGCTCCTCCAGCCAGGGGAGATGTAAAGCATGAAAGGAACCGTTCAAGGTGTCAGGGAGAATTGGATCATGGCCAACCTGTTGGTTGCTCCGTTAAAGCAATTTGTTAGTTTGTTATGCTTCCAAGCCATTTCCACATTTTCTGTGGGTTATTATTGTGATAATTCTCCTCATTGCATGGCTAGATTTTTTCTGTTTTTCTGTTTATTCCGGTCCCTGCTACTACCTGACCTGTAGGCAGCATTTTGATCTTTAAGCACAGATGCACTGTACTGTCCAGTCAAGGTTTCTCATTTGGGAAAACCTTGATGGTCTTTGTGGGAAGGTTGGTGACAGTAGAGAACTGCACGTAGGATAGCACAGATGTTGTACAGTATAGCCCTCTGTGCACTCTCTGAATACTCCCCAGTTTGTGTAATCATAACAGACCCGTAATGCCGAACAGGGCTTCTCAGTCCAAACCTGTACTGTACTGGTGGTGGGTTTTGTCCTGCAGATCAGAGGTTTGTAGACCGGGAGAGATTTGGTCTGACATGCACAGATGTGGAGCTACTACTGCCTTGAATGCTTCAGGGACCTGGTTCAGAATACATTTGCCTCATGTTGGGAAGTTTATGAATTTGGAAAATTTGGGAAACACTGCTTTTAGTTCCACATGGTTGTAGCCACCAGCTACAATCCGGACTCACGTTGATCTTCCTGTTGATCAGGCAGTACAGCTCCTCCAGTGCGGATTCAGCATTAGCCCACACTTGAATGTAGGAAGCACATTGTATGGTAAGCAAGTATATAGTATTTTTCAGCTACGTTTCCCTGTGCATGTTTTTTACAATTTTAAATTAATATAGCTTGAGTAACAGTTCCCTTTTGAAGCTTAAAAAATTACTGATAACATGAAAATGCTGGGACAAATATTTCTTGACTGCTGAAAATCAGAATATTCAAATGTTTTTTTTCTATTGTTGTTGTTAGACACATTGATAAACAAAGCTATCATCAGTTTGTCATTTCTAATTTATGAACTGACTAATTACATGGGTCATTTCAGCTGGAGAATGCTGCAGTTATTTTCTGGGCGTCTGGGGAAATAATGAAAATGACAAGAGGGCAGTCTGGGACCAACAATTAATTAGTGCCCAGCAGGTTAATGAGGCCATGTTTGTGAGCTTCCTCTCACTGGTACTATGGGTTTTTTGATTTACTTTAACTAAACGATGTAAATTAATGGTCTAAAAATATGAGGCTACTTTTTTGTTGGTGTTATGTTTTTCATATACAGTTTGAGATCAGTGAATTTGTCTGCAGAACATGATGAAGCAAGTGTCTGCGCAGCAGCTGAGAGTTGGAGCCTCCATCAAGCGACGTGTCACGAGCAGAAGCCAGGATCATCCGTCAGACGAAGAGATTGATGGAGGGATGGTGTCAGAGATGAATTGTCAACCATCTGGACTGTTAACATGTCGGCTCACAGATAAAAGAAGCAGCAAAAGATGGGTTGCTAAGGTTTTTCGCTGGCATATCTTCAGTCCAGCTATGCTCAGATGGTTTTTGCCTGAAAGTACTACCTAAATTACAATGTGTGTTCTGTTCTTTCCTCAGTATGAGACTGAATTTTCCCCAGCTGATGCTTGTTAAACAGAATGGAGTTAGTATTCTTGAGAGAAACAGAAGCAGGGATTTTCAGACATGTGGAGGAAACATGTTGGTGTGTTCTCCAACAGGATGACAGCATTTGGTTGAAGAAAAAAAATGATGGAGCCACAAAACCCAAAAGGAAAACCATGTGGTTTCATACAGACAGGATGAGCTGCTCTATCAGCCAATGCATCCCCATGAAAGTGTGTATTCATTTTGCAAGGGGAGTGGCAATATATTATTTATTTTCACTCCGTAATAACAGTGAGACAGTCTAGTGTGATTAGTTACCTCACTGTCTGCAGCTACAACATAGAAGCATTAAACATAGCTAGGGATGAATGCAAAAAAATATTTCTGCAAAACAACTTTGCTGGACTGTGTTCAAATCTATGTAAGTAAATAGACATATAATATAGAGATGAAGTGTCTATATTCATGATTTACTTCATGAGAATTATTTGAAGATCCACAGTTAGATATTTTAGTGTTTAAGGTAGCCATTAGCTTGTGTTAATCTTGCAGATATTCTTTGTCCTTAATATAGCTGTACTTAGCCTGATTCAACAACAAAAATAAAAATAAGTCTACACATTTAGTTTATGATTGATGCATCAGTCAAGGTATGTGGAGCAAAATTGTACATATATTCAGATTTAGACATTTTTTTCTTCTGGCAGAAGAAACCTGCTGAGGACTAATTATTAACAGTACAATAAAGAATATAACACAAACAGACATATGCACATGCATATTCGACAAGAAAAGTCCCCGAAATGTAGGAATTGCATTTCTCATTTCTTCTGTGCATAAACTAACAGCAACAACAGCAAAAAAAAACAACAGTATACGTTGACCTTTTAATAACTGGAATGCGGCCATCGTTAATAAAACTGGATTTCCTGCTGAGACGTGAAAATATCTGTTGTGAAAATGGTTCATTGTTATCAGATGTACACTTGGCAAGTCATCTAGTGGAGGTCTGGTTTTGTTTTTTCCTATAGGTTTCAATTACATATATTCACAGGGTTCATCTATTTGCCTCTATTTGTCTTTTTTTCAAATAAGTTGTATAAAAATAGCAACAAAAACGAAGCCAGACAGGCAGGAATGAAAAAAAAAGTCTTCAGGGGGTGAAACATATTGATCAGCGCTTCCTAAAAGTTTTGTTCATAGATCCAAATCTGATTTCTTGATAAGGTCAAAGGTCAACAACAACTAGTGATAAGCAAGTCACCTTTGAAAAATTTGCTTACAACTCACAAGCAAAATAACACTCACGTTGCTCACCTCAAATATTTTTTACAGAAGATCATCATTAAGTTGAAATTGTATGGGAAATTTCAACTTAATCACTTTTGATGCCTAAACACTGAAACACAAGCATAACTAAACTAAATAACCCAAACTTAAAGTGGAACATGACACTGTAAGACAGAGATTAATCTTACAGATAATCAGTGAAAGTTATTATAATAGATAACTTTATTTGAAAAATGGTCTGTAAGCTTCAAAAGGGTTTCTCAGCTCAAATTAAAAATTTCAGTTCTAAAATTGCTTATCAAGTGTTTTGGGAGGTGTCCATGGTATGAGAAACTATTTAAACATTTCCTTTATAATTCTGTCAGCAGAAATGAAACCTCTGACATGAACCCCAAAATACCCCTGTTGGACTATCATAGCTTCTAAACCCATTCTTATATAAAGTTTTATGGTAAAAACTTCGTGTTTAAACTTGGTGGGTCAAAACTAAGACAGCATCTCTTTATCTTGATCCTCTTTCTCACCAATGAAACTCAATTTCCTCTCCATCTTCTCCACCTGGAGAGCATGGAATGAATGAGAAGGGAACCATCTGTGGAAGATGTGCATGCTGGGAGGAGCAGATTGGAGGGAAGAAAAAATGGGGGATGACGGAAGGAAAGAAGGAAAGCACCACAGGAGGGCAAAGATGGAGTAAAAGTAGAAAGAGCCTTACTTCACATTATTGGGGTAAACATTTTTAAAGCAACTGCTATCAGGTGATATATTTTAGGTAATAGCATCATCTTGCAGTTACAAGCAACAAAGCATTAAAACATTTCATGAATGCTTTGAGTTGATGCAGAAAGAAAGGACAAGGGCTATAGATGTCTTCAACACTTAAAATATGATTGCTTCCACAGAGAGAACCATTTTTCTTTCAGATTAGGTATTCCCAACAAAAAGATTTCAGCATAAATAAGAATAGAATAAGCAACTTCATCTCAACTGAGACAAATCTTGCTAAAACTTACAGCCTGTTTTTTAAAAAAAAGCCAAAGTTTTTTCAAACATCTGTTTGTTACCTTTAAAATGCTAAAACTGGGTTGCTGTACCAAAAAAATAAAATAAATCAAAAAAAGTTTGAAAAAAAAACCTAATGAGTAATACCTTTGAGTGAAAAAAGTATTGCCTATCGGCCAACGGAAGGACCTGCAATATTTGTGTTTGATGCAGAAGAATCTAGTTTACATTTCGAATCACCTGCTTCTCCCTCCCAGTATATCTGGTGACATTCTGGTGGGATTATCCTTTCACTGGTTCCATGTTGCAACCACAACACTCTGAAGCCTTCATAAAAGCAGCTAATGGTAACTGAAACTAAGATTATATTACACACTGTCATCCTTCATATATTAAGTTAGACAGATGTTTGTTTGCAAGCAAGTTGAAAACTATTTTCTCTCCACTTCATCACTCAGTTTGTTGTTGTTAGATACAGTTTCATGGTGGTACAGTTATTACGACAGACCTGGGTTCAAATGCCGGCCTGGGGTCTTTCTGCATGGAGTGTCCCTATGTATGTGTAAGTTCTCGCTGGGTACTCTGGCTTCCTCTCACAGTACTTTTGCAATGTAGTGTATGTACACAGTCACTCCTTTTAGTCACAGACAACAACTATTATCTGCTGATGAAGAAAATGATTTTCTCTTTATTGTAGCAGCAGTTTTCTGACCAAAATTAGAAAAATGTTACACTTTAAAAAGTTGTGGCATTAATAGAACAGCTTTGTACCTACCTAATTCTAACCAGGGAGGGCTGAAGCCTCTCATAAGAGCCTTTTGGCAAGAGACGGGATACATCCTGGACAGGTAACTATCCCTTCTCAGCAATCATAATAGTGTGTATGAAGGCTTTTACAGATGATTATAAAGGCTGGAACATGCTGAGTATTTTGTTAGATTTGCTGAGAAAGACACAAGCACACACTGTTGTAGATCAAAAATGAAATGGTGGGAGAGTGTCAATTTGAAAAGCAATACAAGAAACAACGGTATGAAGAAGAACGTGAAGACAATGCTGTCTGTTTGGAGTCAGGAAACTATTCTGTCTGGAAATGTTATATAATATTCAAGGAATTGAAAAGATAGTGAGAAATGGTAACATCTCACCAAGAACAAAGTGATTTCTTTTTACTAAAAGCAGCTTTTATCTTGAGGAATTACGCCCCTAAAGAAGCCGGGTAAGTTCTCTCTATGGCAGCTGTAAGTGATATAGAAACTCAAGTCAGGGATTGAGTCTGGTGAAAACCATTGTTATGTTTGACCTTAATGTCTATCATTTCATCTTCAAGGTCAAGTAATAAAAATCTACAATGATCTGATAGCACTGAAAATCATGTAGGCTGCACTTGGCTGAAGGCTTTTAAAAGAAAATGATGGATGCTTAACAAGAATAAAATCATACAAAAAAAAAATTAAAGAAAGCAAGTTGCTTTCTTTCTCTGTAAGGCTCAAAGCAGTTTTCATCCTAAAAGATGACAATTGCATATACACCATGGCTCTATGACTAGCAACCTGCATCCTGTATGTTTATAAATCAACCAAAATGCTGTAAACTGGGAATGAATGTCCCATTGTGTCAGAAAAATCTGCTTTTATTCACAGTTCACCACAGGAGCACACGCCTGGGATGCAGTAAAAGCCACATGTGTCTTGTTATGGCTTTTCACAAATGACAGAGCATCTCCATGTGCTTGATATAACAGCTGTGCACTCCCGCTCCGACAGTCTACAGCTTTTGAAATGCCTCTTAAATGAAATGATGCACTGTTGAAATGTTGAAACGTTTTTTTCCCAAAAGTCTATAAAGCAAAGTTAATACTAAACACATTTCTTTCTTGATCAATATATTTCTAATGGGTGAGAGGCTGAGTACACCCTTGACAGTCCATTGCAAGGCAACACAGAGACACATAACCTTGCAGAAAGACCCCCGGCTGGGAGTCAAACTTCTTGCTGCAAGGTTACAGTGGTACCAACTGCACCACTGGGCAGCCCTAAAATAGATTTTTTATGTAAAATATTTGTATGGAATGAGAGAAGCCATATAAACTACGCAGTGGCACAGCACTGTTTTACATACGTAGAGGACTGAGCAATGGGTCTGATCTTTACTTTTTTTTGTCGTAATGCTTTATGAGGCCATGGTTAGACACTCGTGGGAAGGCCTTACGAAAGTCTGTGCAGTAAACAGATGACAGGACCTGAAGCTTTGCACTGGTGCTCTGATGGATGTGCACACAGATGTAAATGCATCTGCTTTTTCGCTGTATTAACCACACACACATAAATTCACACACACGCACATTTTATGTCTTTCTATCTTTACAAGGACATTACATTGACTTCCATTAATTTTCTATATATTTCTATGGCCTAACTCTGACCTTAACCTTAGACCGAACCTAAACCCTATTTACACCTTTGTCCTAAACCTAATTCCTAATCCAAAAACTGCTCCTCTTGAGGCCCAAAGCCTGGGTCCCATAAAGAGCAGTGGGTCCTCACAATAGTATATGTTGGAAAAATAGGCCTTACAATGTAAAAAAGAAAAGCTAGAACACACACACAAATACAAACACACATCTTTCTCCCAAGTTTTAAACTTACTAGAATTGACTGAACTTTGCACCTGTGGTGATGGACTCACACAGCTGCTGCAATCAAATCCAGCTACTGTCATCTTCGTCTACATGTACGATTGAATTTAACTCTCATACACACATCCTAAAAACAATGAGACCAACACACTGCATACACACACAGTCAAACACCATCTGCAGGACCATATGTCAGCTTTTGTGCAAGCCATAAACAAACACACATACACACACTCCTGAGACCAGGTGTAAACAAGCTTGTCTCCCAGCAGATGTGTTTTCTGTCACTCTGCATGTTTTTCCTCCTCTAGACCAACAGTGTGTGTGTTTTCATTAGAGTGCATATTTCTTTGTGAGGACTAGTTTTATTGAAAAAATATCTTTGGTGCTCACTTTGGGCTAAACCTCTGTAGGATTGAAATTTTGCTTCAGATTGAGTTTGTGATCATGAGAATATGGTGATATTCGGTCCCCACAAGGATGGAGGTACAGACATGGTGGTGTGTTTAAGCTCTGACAGCCTGATGCCTCCGAATCCCTGACTGTCTTCTCAAGAGTCGCACATATAAACAAACTATATGCTTGCATTGTCTTCCTCAAACAAACTCTGAAACACACATGCACTACAGACTCTCTCACACACACATACATGCAAACACACACAGGGGTTTTGACACTGAGCAGATTTTGACAGCTGAAAAAAGGCATCTCCCCTTTCTGCAGCTGAAATTGCTTCTTCAGCATGACACTGCAGACCAGATGACAACAAACACACGCACACTTACGCAAACACTCCAAGCTGATGAATTGATTATTGATTTCAAGCTCAATGTTTAATGTCCGCTGTGGTGTTATTCACTTTTGCAAACATTGAAATTGCTTCAGCTACGGAACATAGGATACGACAACTTGACCAAAAGGTGTAAGCTTACATTTTACAAGGTTGAACTGACAGTGAGAAAAATACTCCTTAAACATCATCGAGCGTCCTTACTAATACCCTCTTCTCCTCAAATCACCACACACATTTTCAATAGGTCTTCTGACTGAGATGGGACTAGATTTTACTTACCATTAGATGTCCTACTCGAGCACTATGTCAGTGAAGCCTTAAGTGATCAACTATGTTATTTTGAATCAAGTGTGGAAGCTTCAAAAAAGCCTAGATCAGCCATTGTTATCTGTAGTCGATGAGGGCAGACAGGCAGGTGAGTTTATTCAGGTGAACCAGGGATGTTGAAGCAGAGAAAAACATCTGTCTAGGTAGGTGGAATTCCAGGATGGTATTGGGGCTTTGGTGTGGCAGCAGAGGAAGAAGCAAACTCAATGCTTCTGCATTACTTGTTTTGAACACCATGTTCTCTTGTCTTCCCTATGTTGAACAGTTACCAGGGAGAAATGAACCTCTTTGTCACTGATGGTGTACTGATTATCAGTTCCAAGGCACCCTGATCAACACGTAAAGCTTCACTTTCAAAAAAATGCTTTACAAGGAATTCCAATAAGCTGTAAATGTCTTTGCTTGTGGACATTTTGGATTCCCACTGTCATAATCTTAGATATTTGTTTGAACCACATGCATAACCACACTCAGGAGACAGGAAAACAGTTTAATTTATCTGGTCTCGTTTCTGAGGTTCACAGAGAGCATTGGTCTGGTCTCACTGACAGGCTCACCTAGCTTCTCGGTAAGCTCTGGAAGAAGAAGAGTGCAGGTTGGTAAACTTGGAGTCAGGTGAGAAATATTTCAATAAGTTACAGTCGGCTTTCTTGTTGCCATGGAAGCTAGGAGCTGGGAGGGAACTTCTGGTCAGGGTCTTAAGAGCAGGAGTCTGGGAGAGGTCCAATAACAGAGCTGATGTGTTTCTTTGTCTCAGGTTGATAATCTTACTGAAGCCACAGGGTTTACCGTATTTAGGAGCCAAGCCGCCAGGCAGATTCTTGAGGAACCAAAAGGTTGAACTGTAGATCTTGAGGGTTTCCTTAGGTTTTCCGGTCCTGGGGGTAACCTTTAATCTGTCCACACCCTACAGGTAGAAGCACTGAAGCAAAGCAAGAATACAAGGAAGGTTAGTTCTTCTTAGCATAAGCGATATATATATATCAGGTAACTTGAGGCTCGAGGTTTACCACGTTGGCACAACACTCAGGCAACGAAGGACTGGTGCCTGGCTCCCTAAATACTCCTCATCTGGCACAATCAGCAGCAGAGACTCCTGTCACTGGATCCACTCCTTACCAGCTCAGGTGGTAAAAACAGGAAAAAAGAAAACCCACACTCCCAAGCCCCAACACCCACGGTTTCCCGTTTTTCAGGCAGCCATGTCTTTATCCTCTAATAGCTGTTGAATGTGAAGCTGAAGGATTTGACAGATTTGACTGATCAGATGGGATTCAAAACCAGCTGAAAAACACTGCACAGCATGAGACGGTGGAGCAGTGAGGAGCAGAGCATGCTGGGATAGGGGATTCAGCTGTACTCCATGCTGTCAGTCACTCGCCTAGAACGGCTGTAGTATTCCCAGGGGGAACAACCCAAGCCCTGGAAAGAAATTGTAAAGTTGACAGAGAAGCACAGAAAGATTTATATTAATGCACACACAGGAGCTTCCCTGGAAAACATACATGTTCAAATTAAACAATCATGTAAAAATTCTAACTGTCATAGCCTCTGAGCTCCAAGAGGGACAGCATAAGCCTTGGATACAGTTTGAAAGGTTTCTATTCTTTGACTTTTGTGTGTCTTTATTGTCATTGTGGCACCAGACTCACTCTAATAGCTCTTGTCAGACTTGTTTGGACTCTTCAGAGAATGTTTCATAGCTGTTACTTTAACATGACTTAACCTTAAAGCTACATTTCTTACTAAAAATCACTCCATTCATTTTTTTGAGAAGTTTTAGGGTTGTGTCAGTTAGAATGGAGGTGGATGATACTCTCACTGTAAAAGTGGCTATTTGGATGTTTGGTCCTTTCAATGGGAATGGGTCTTGACAAGGTGGTTGCTAAAACGTCCAATATGTCAGGAATACACTCAGCAAACTATTGCATATCTGCCTTATTTTTCCAAAAGATATTTGGCTTTCAGTAAATAACAATCTGGCATTTATTTTCTAGGCATCTGAATCTGTAGCTCGCTTAGTTTGATCTCCAGCTAAGCCAGGCTGCAACAGGTAACTGGACATGTAGAAAAATTCTGCTACTTAAGTTTCAGAACTCAAAGACTTAATATATACCTTATAAATGCACCATTGTTGAAACAATAACTGATAATACATTTTGGAATCTATTGATACACTAGTAGTGCTGATACAGTATATACTCATACAAAAGCTAGGGTTTATGTGGTGTGCATTTCAAAGACATGATGTGATGTTTAATAAAATGTACCTCAAAAAGAAAAAATTTCCCGGGGAGCAGCAGTTGTGTAGAAGAAAATGCCATGTTGATGTAAGAGGTCAGAAGAGACAGGGCAGACTGGTTTGAGCTGAGGCAAAATAAGAGAAGTTCAAATTTCCCCTTGTCACAAATAAAGTATGCGACATACCATGTCTGAACACAAAACATGATGAAGCTTGAGGTAAATGGACTCCACCAGCAGAGTTCTTTCCACTGATTAGTGAGAAAGGTATAAACCATGTTTAGCATGATGTTTGTTAAATAAAATGTAAATTAAACAAGATAAATCATTATTTTCAAAATGTACACTACTTGCTTACTTATACATCTATTCGTCATCTTTTGAAAGATGCCTTCATGTCTGAATTAAAAAGTATTAAACCTAAATCAACCAGGTATTGATATTTTTTATACACTTTAAATAATAAACCATGTGTAATGGTAAAATATAAAACTGCAGCACCTTCAAATTACAGTAACTGTAAAACTACTGAACAACAGTCCCATAACAGCTGTTAGAGAATCTTTAAACCAATTACATACATGCTCTTTTGTGCTGTTATGTTTCAAACAATAAAACGGATGAAGAGATAAAATACAATAGTAAAATACTACAGTACCAAGTTAATTCACAAAAGCAAAAGTCCAGTTAATGACTGAACAATAACTGCCAGATCAAACACAATGTTTCTAGAGATTTTGTGGCAAAAACAAAAGCCCATCAACAGCGCCAGGCTTGAGTAAAGCCCACTGACATGTGACCAAGTTCCCACTGGTACTAAATACTTTTTCTGAAGGTGAAATAGGTGTCAGGGTTTGTGTAGCGGAGGACCCCGGAATGCAGACAAGCAGGCAGCATGACGGTAGGTGAAATTATTTAATGAACAAAACTTACTGGGTGATGGCAAAAACAGACATGGGCAGGCAGGCAAGACAGGCTTGGCAAGAGCAACTAAAGCATGACCAGGAAAATAACAGAAGCATTATTCAAAACCTATAATAATAAATAAAAAAAAATAAATAAATAAATAATAAATAAATAAAAAAGAATAATAAAAATAATAATAATAAGAAGAAGACCCCCAAAACACCCACAAATTGTGACAATAGGAGCAGGCGCACAGACTTTTTTTTTGCCAAACTTTTCAAATTTGGAAACATTTCTTTTTCCACCACTCCAAGTGATCTGATTTACTGTCAACATTTACAGACTGTAAGAAGGCAGAAAGAACTGCATTTATCTGCTGAGTGATGATGTGGCAGTGGAAAATGTCTTTATGAACAAACTTCTATAGGTTTTCTATTTTTGGTGCATCTAAGGCCGCGAAGTATGTGACCTTGCTACACCGTGATCAAACAGCATCACATCAGCCAACATCTTTGATTTACCCCCACTTTTACTGTAGGATTCGCTAAACAACATGTCGAGCTATGTCAGTGGAAGGGTCTCCAATTTTAAGGTAATCCAAGATGCAGCATTTCATGAATGAGGTCAGTGGAGAGTCATCTTCTTTAACTGCCAAGATGCTGGAATGGAAGACATGTAGCACCAGTTTGACGTAGGACACTGTGACACATCCCTCCCCTGAAAAGGCATTGGTGAACTGCTTGATGAGTTCTAGGGCATTGTGCATGGACACAAGGATTTCCTGGTCATGACAAGTCAAAATAAGTTGTCTTGTTTTTTTGCCTGAGGCCAAAAGCTGAGAAATACCTTTCTCCTGCTGCAGTACCCGGTCAATTGTTTTATAATGGGACCCCCATCTGGTGAGACGTGCTAATCAGCTGATTTACAGGGACCTTTTCGTCTGTCTGGAAAGTAGCAAGCTCTCCTCTCCTCCTCCAACGGAATGAAAAGCCTAATATGACATATCTGATTTCCTTCCCTCCCAGTGAATTTGACTTTTTTGACATTTCTGATCAACATTAGCCCCTCTTTGCTTTTGGGCCCTTCTACCAGTTTTGCAGCTATATATCTCCTCACAATGTCCTCTCAGCAAGTCTGGAGTATGAAGTAACCAAATTTGCTTTTATATGCTTGTGGTCTATTTATCAAGAACATGGCTATATATTTGTTTTTCGTCCTCGAATATTTGTCTCACCACTTTTCGACTTTCTATTGAATAGAGTCAGATCACAATGAGACAGGTAGGTTGTCAGTTGTGAAACCTCTATGTATCTCTATAAACAAACATGAGATGACTTCTTCTATTCTGAATCTGTCTCTTATTTTATGTCCTGTCACTGATACATGAAGTGAAAACAGGTCCCAGTTCACTCCGACCTTTTTCCTGGTGACAGCTCTTACTGTTCCCATAGTGACAAGCTGAAGACTGGGTCTGTCTGACCTAGGTGATATTTACCGTCACAGTCATGCTGAGACGAAACAAACATTTTGACATGACTGGAAACACAAAGCTTTTTTTCTAGTTTACTGAATGGTGCTGCAATTGAGTTTCATTATCTTGCTCCAGTTAATAGATCCATTTTTCTGTTTCATCTGATGTATACATAAAGAACAGAAAATCAGATTTCTGAGGTTCAATTAGTTACTTAATAAATGTATTTTAATTAATTTCAAGATTTATTATTCAGTGGTGTATTGTTTGATCTATGCAAAACGTTCCTATTTTGTCTTCAATAAAAGTTGTTCTCTATTAGCATAAAGGTGTCTTTGAAGGTAGGACAAATGATAACTTTAGATGCTTTCTGTCACAAAAATAAATTTCTGATGGAAGATGTGTTTTTTCAGTTTTTTTGTTGCAGTTTTGTGTATTAATCTTACAATAAATCCTGTTTGCTAAGCTTTGCTAAATTTAGCATCAGAGCTACCGGTCAGTCAATCGAGTGTCAGTGGCCATTCTCGTATTTTTTGTAATTCTTTTAGGATTCAAACCAACAATCTATCACAAATAGCTTCCTTTACCTGAGCTTATCTCAGATTTTTTAAAGTCCTATTGGTCAAGTGATCATATATCAGACATCTTGCTAGCAGTTTTGGTAATTAAGGGCACAAAAGCATTAAAAGCGTCTTTCTTATTAGACTTTAACTTTATATACTTTTCTAAATACAGAATGTCTCTTCCCAGAATAATTATTAACTGATTGCTTCTTATGTGAACCCTTTATAGTGTTAATGTAACTATAGCTATTTATTACCATAACAGATTTGGTAGTACTGTAATGATATTACAGTATATTAATACTATAATAATTAGGTGATTTTGTTTTTGTTGCTAGTACCGGACTCATGTTAGGTGTGGCTTCTCAACAAGCTAAGGTGTTTGGGCAGCGAAAAATTAATTCTTATTATTTTTTTAAACAAAACAAACAAAAAAAAAAAACACCTGCAGTTCCAACAACCCTGGGGGAATATGCACAACCTCATTTACATTACTAAAAATATAGATTTTTTAATTCTATGGCCTGAGCAGTGCATTAAAAGAAGCTCTGACACATTTTTTACATTACAACCACAAACTTATGTACAAACTAATGTATTTTATTGGGATTTTATGTGACAGATGAACACAAAGTAGTACATAATTGTGAAGTCGGGGGACAATGATACATGACATTATGTTGTTTTTGCTAATATAACTCAGCAAAGTGTAGCACAGTCCACCTGTGTGTAATTCAAGATCAGGCTAAATACAGCCATTCTTTAAAAGCCTCAGAGATTTGTTAGAGGACATTAGCGAAAATGCAGCATAATTAAGACAAAGGCAACTATTTGTCATGCACTCCACAAACATGGCCTGCATGAAAGAGTGGCAAGAAGAAAATCATCGTTAAAAAACAACAAAAAGCAGTCCTGTTTAAAGTTTGTCACAAGCTGGGTATTTTACAGGAAAAAGGTGGAAGAAGGTGTTTTGGTCAGATAGAATCAAAATGTAACATTTTAGCCTACATATGAAGCAATATGTGGGAAGGATTGGCAGCACTGCACATAAATCTGAAAACACAATTCCTTCTACGTCAAAATTTGTGCTTATAATCTGACAAAAATTTGCACAAATGTGTAAGGGTGTGAAAACCTTTGCAAAGTAATGTAGGTTTCTCCAGTGCCGTACATTAAAATAGGCTTTTGTGCCACTGAGATCATGCCGAGTTTGCTTCTTTGGTGTGACTGACCAGTTAAATGGCTTATTTGTTGTGTCTGTTAGATGTGCTGCAGGGATGTGAAAGTGTTAAACATTCACCCCTAAAATACATATAATTTAACCAAATGCTACACATTATTTTGACACAAGAGATAAATATAGTCATAAATTGTTAATAAATTAAGAGAATCAACTGAATAAGTTGGTTTATATACCTCCTCCAGCAAGAAATATGACAGCTTTTCTCTCTACGCTTTAGGCTCAGTTCAAAGCCTTTATTTTAGCGAAGACTGTAAAGAGCCTTTATAGAAGGTATTTTAAATATTGAATAAATTAACAATTTGATGTTGTGTCTGTCTTTGGTTTCTTTTTTGGTGTCTTGTCCTCTGAAAGGTCATAAGAAAGTGCCTCTCGTTTCCTCATGAATCTGCTCTAATCTCCCATTTTGCAGTGAGGAAAAGTCTTGCAAACCCCTTTTTTGTACCCTGTGTTGTTTCCAAAAAAGTCATCAGAGCTCAGAAAGTCTTTTGGAGTTTAAGCCCTCTGCAAAGTGGCAGAATGAGGCCTAGCAGACAGATGGTATTATTCGGCTCTAAAATTGGAAACCCATTAACAGCAAACTGGCTGATTTGTCTGCGGTGTCCAACCCAGCCCGCCTCGGTGACCTACGACCCAGTCCTAGCCTCGCTAATCGAATCGCTTCATTTCTTCATCCTCTAGTCTCATTAGACACGCTCTTCCCAAGACACTCATATTCTTCTTCTTCTTCTTCTTTCTGAATAACGCTGAGCAATGCTGAAAGAGAAGCCTCATCTGCGGTAGGCTTTGGGATTATAAACCAGTGTGCAACGCTGCAGAAGATAATTGGTTTTGGGAGGTGGATGAGTGGTAAGAGAAGATTTATCCAAATAGAAAACTAAGTGGAGGCATAAAGTTTGTCAACTTGCTTTACAGATGGGAGTAAATATAGTCAAAAGGTGCGCTTCATAAGAATAAAATTGTAGAATGAGAACAAGTCTTATTCAAATAGGCTGTATACCTCTTTAATGGTATGAAATACATTTCGGTTTTAAGCATTTAGCAAACACCAATCGAAGCAATAAAAAAAAACATCTGTGAACATACAGATTACAGGCCTGTTTCAAACTGATGTTTAAAGTGTCCCTTTTGGCTTCATGAACTGCTTCATAAAAGTGCTGTGATTGGCTTAGCCTTTAGGTCACACATTTCACTAGCACTTGGCAAAAATATAAACAGTATTACAAAAAGTATAATCTCCTGCAATAGAAACACAAAGTATCCTGGGTGTTTCAAAACAGCTCCATAAACATTTGTTTTCTTTCCATATTCCTAATTTCTGGTATACATGATTCCTCCAGCAGTAATCCAGTTATAATATCTTTATTAATATCCATATTAGTAAGAAATTTAAAAATGTTGGGTTTTTATTATTTGTTAGCCATTATCACCAAAATTACATGAACTAAATGCTAGAAATACTCGCTGTATGTGCAATGAATCCATTTAATATAAAAGTTTCACGTTGTGAAATGAGTGACAAAAAAAATTTAATATTTTTACGATATTCAAATAATTTTTTAGATTCAGACGGCAGGGTCAGAATCATACAACTATTTTTTTGTAGAGTCAAGCTTCACTGGCACATGTAGGCAACCCGCTCTTTGATATGGTATGTCTGAAATGTTGCGAGAGAAAAGATTTTATAGGTGGGTGTCCTGATGTACTGCTGGTACATCAGGACATTTACCAGGTGTTGTTTGGTCTCCTTGATTTGGAGGATGACACTACTTTTTTTGATATCCTCCAGAAAAGAGAAACCCAGTTTCCTTTCTTTCTGTATTCTTGATAAATATAAAAATAGCATGTTTCTTGTAATTGAAATTGTGTAACTAATTGTTAAAAAGGATGCTGAGTGTGAAGACCTTGACTGCAGCTTTAACTAAGCTGTCTTTCATCTCATCATACCAATATTAAATTAATGTACATGTAATTAAAATTCTTTTTGGAGTGCCATGGTGTGCTTCTGATACCTTTCGGATCTCTTCACCCAACTTTATGTCAACACAGTTTTCTAACATGGTTAATGATCAGAACACCCGAGCATGTCTTGGTACTGAGTAATCCCTGCTAGTTGAACATATGTGATTCTAGTTTATTTTTTGGTACATCCTTAACTGTTTAAGTTTTGTTTTTGTCTGCAATTTTTCTTTTTTAGAAACTATCAAGATCTGACTATCTGTTAGCATAAGACTGTGAATCCGCCTTTGAACTGAAAGTCTTACTTTGTACCTCAGCTCATGGAAGATCAATATAAAGGCAGCCAGAGTCAGCTCTTAGATCCTTCACTTCTCCATGCCATGAACAAGACCTCAAAATTCTTAAGCCTCAGGAGCTCTATCCCCATTTGCAGAAAACAACCAAATAGGCAGTGAATCACAATTTTGAAGCTCAGTTCAGCTTCAAACTGAATGATGCTAAAGTTACCAGTCAAATTAAAAAACCCACTTAATCAGGTTATTACATAATACTTGTAACACATAATTACCTATTTTTATAGCTTCTTTTTGACAGGCAAATTAGGCATTAACTATCTAGCTGAATTTTTAAAAAACTTCCCGAAACCCAAAACATGGCCAAAATTTTCTTCAACTGTAAAATAAAACATACCCGTGACTGAATTTGCATTCCCGAAGTGTTACTAGTACACTTTAAGGACTGCATGGAAAAGTAAGGGGAATGATGCAAGGGTGTATAATAGATGTGGTGCTTTAAGATAGTTTCCTCCCAAGAGGCAGTGCAGAAAAAGTCCAACATGTCAAGAGCTAGAAACACTCAAGTTAAGTGCCAGCACCACAAAATTTTAATTATGCTCACAATTTTCCACAGCTGCTTGGAGAACAGAAAATGACTCTCCTTGTTGGGTTTTCTGCTGCAATCAGTGGCAAAACATGAGCAGGTTCGTTTTGTAGGTGTAAAGTACTTTAATCCGGTTCCACTATGACCCAGCTCACACTCTGCAATGTGTTCAATCAAATGTCCAGGACTGATCCAACAATCTCCTCTGATCCAACTCAGGTGTGTTTATCTACACTGTCAACTGTTCAGCATTATTACATTAAACGAATGTTGCAGAGTTCAACTGCTGTTCATATCGCTGGCCCAAGACGCTCATACTGACAAGGAGATTGATGCATTTATCAAGCAATATGCAAACCCAGGCACATATTGTAAAGTAAGCATAGCATCTGGCGGAGGCTTAAAGTCAGCAATGAATGCATGAAACTAACATGTGGTATCAGACACGTCTAAATCCCCCAAGCAGTGAAAACTTAAAATCCCACAGATAAGAAAATCTAGTTTTCAACCAATTCCAATATAGTATAACAGTTCACTGCACTGCTCTGTGTGTTCAAATTCAGTTTAAAATAAAGTATTTTTACTTTACATGTTCTTTCTTCACCCCTATATCTGATCTTCATGTATTGCTTCACTTGTAGCCCAGTTTAACTTCAGGACAGGACAAGATAGAGCAACAAGCACTTTTTCAGGAAATATCTCTGAAAGCATGCAAATATTCTGTTCCTGTTTTGGACATGTCTGTGTTCCCGGTCTATCAAGCCACTCATTGCCTTTGCTTGTAAAGAACCCCAGACAAATCTCCCCCTCGGTGACACTCTCCAGCTTATTCTGGGGATCACAAAGTTGAGTTCCTCTCTCCATATATCTAAACCTGAGTCCAGCCATCCAACAAAGAAAGCTCCTTTCAGTTGCTTGTATCCACAATCTCATTCTCTAGAAGCCTTCAAGCAGACTGGGACTGAGATGGCTTGAAGAATATCTCACCCAATGCAGGCTGGTTGCCCAAATTAACATCTACTAGAAGTTCATTCAAGTCATAAATGTAAACACCCAGAGAAAATGTAGTAACAGATCAATTCACTCTCCTAATCTTTGTCAGTGTCCAGAGGGGTTGGGTCGAGGTTGTGAGTTAGAGGAGTGCGTGGAGAAGTCCGATATCATGTGAGCAAGGTGGCAGTTAAGGACAAGGCTGTGGTTGCAAATATCTGCAAACTGGAGCTAATCACCTGAGATAAATTCTCAACAAGGCAGTGAAAACATTCAAATTACAAAAAGGGATTAATCGCTGTAAAACCAAGAAATAGTTTTTCACTGAATATGGAGAAGGCTCTAAATAACTTTCCACAAGTTTGATCTCTGAGTCCTAGTTATTGAAATGTATTAGAATATTTAGAATAAAACATACATAAAGCTGGATTTGTATGTAAACTCTCTATTTGAAGGAGCTGTTTTATTTAATGAAGGACATTGTTCTGCTGTTTACGATGAATATAATTTTTAGTGTCGAATACTTTATGCAAGTTCATCTCTTTACAGAGGATTATTTATGACCTGCAGAAAAAATTCTGTTAGCCGGATTATTCAAACAATGTGTTGTTCCCTGGAAGTATTGTTGCTGCAAAAAGTTTTGGTTATATTCTTCTTCAGTCAGATGGTTTTGTGGTTGTTTTCTTTGCAGCTCTTCCTTCCAAAACTGTAACTTTTTTCCTGCCAAACTGAGGTGAACGCAGCTCTTCAGAGTGAAAATTGAAAGACTTTGTAAACACTTCTTCCTCTCTAAATTTCTACAGTCTCTGACTCAGTTTAATGTGGCAGACACCTCTCAGCAGCTCTGCTGACGAGAGGAACATATCACACCCGTGTGCCACGGCGGCAGCAAACAACCTCCCACAACCCCCACCCGCATCAAACCACTGGTTTTTCTGCCTTATTTAAGAAAAGATTCGTCTCCAGCTTTTCCTCCTGACAGCTGGGAGACCGCCTGTCATCTTGTCTGCCAGCATCGCAGACGACGACGCGTGACAAACTGAGATGGACACACACACTCCTTCTCCTCCTCTGTCTGACTGAGCCTGTGGTTCCCTAAGCTCAGAGCATATCTGAGGCATTTATTCTTCATTCTGCTGAGAAACTTTGACTGAACTCCCCTAATCCAGTCAGAAAACAGATGACAGATGCAAGGTCATGAAACAACAATGTGTATACACTATGAGAGATATGTGCGTACATAATGCCATACAAGAGTGTCCATACCCCTCCAACTGTCCTCAGATGGGAGAATCAGTTGACAGGAGAACTATTAGTATACACTCCACATTTCTGGCCTTTATTAATGAGTGGTAAGAAGAAATTGCCACTCCAATCTGACTGAGCATGAGCTACTTTGCAAAGAAGAGAAGGCCTAAATTTCTCAGTCTCTTGGTGTGAAATGCTGAGGGAGACACACAGTATTTCAAGAGACTTGCAGCTTCACTTGCAGTGAAAGTTGGCTCTACAAAGTACTGACCGAGGGGTGGCTGAATTCAAATGCTTTACACACTTTGCATATTTGATTTGTAAAATGTGAACAGATGTAATAGATGATGTTAACATATTTTTTTTCTCAATGTCTGACAATAAGTCAGACATTTGATCTGTTTTAGGTAGGTATACATAAAATTCCTCATTAAGCTATGAAAAGTTGGAACATTACTCATAGACAAACATTTTAATCTCAATCAATTACTTAATACACTTTGGGTATCTTCCACAAACTTCCCACAATTTCAGCTTCTCATGGCATTTTTTTGCATTTTGGCTTTGTGATAACACTTCCAAAAATTTATTTTTTTGGCCTAAAGATACTTTGTAATTACTTGGGTGGTTTGCTTAGGGTCATTTTTCAGTTGGAAGAATTATTTGTGCCCTTGCTTTAGCTTCTTTGCTGATGTCTTGAGATGTTTATTCAATATTTGTGCACTTGTCCCTTTTAAAGCAAAAATATGCACAGCATGATGCTACCACCTCTGTACTTTACAGACTGGATGTGTTTTATGGCTTGCAGGCTTCTCCTTTTTCCTCCAATTGTACCAAAAGTAATTTTGGTAATATTTTAGCTTTATTAGACCACAGGACATGTCTTCAAGAGTTTTCGTATCCCTGAGTGCATTTGCAAAATAACATCTGTTTTGTGTTGCTTTAGGAGTAACGTTGTCTTCCTTTCTGAGTGGCTTTTTAGCTCATGTAGGTAGAGAAACAAGGGTGGAGACAGCATTATCAAGAAGTTGAATGTCAAAGTCAAAGAACACATTGGAGCAAGAAAATTAAACAAGAGGAAAATAGATACTTAGATACTTACAAGAAATAGATTAGAAAAAGAGATGAAATGGATAGACTAAAGACATAAGAAGAGGTGCAAAGAAGAAAACAAATGGGAGGAGAAAACAGAACAAAGTCAAATGGAAACTAGGATGGAAAAATGAAAAAAAATAAATTTACATGAAGAATTTCAATGGAAAAGTCAATTTAGGGACAATGTAAAGCAAAAAGAAAAAAGCAGGAAAATCACCATCCAACAAAAAAAGAAAAAAGGGATGAAAATATTGTGAAAACACGAATGGTTCACTGAGGGTTAAAGAAGGAGAGGCATTATTTGGCAGGGGAATAGCGAAGGAAATGTAATTTAATCACCTAAGAGACAGTAACCACAGCAGCAGAATTTGCCCTCCTATTATCTTCCCTGTCCTGGATATATTAGCTGTCAGTCACTGAGCATAACATATTAACACATGTATATACATGTATCCAGCAATTTGAAAAAAAATAAAACTCACGCTATCATAGTTTGTGTTTCTTCTAACATACATCTACGAAAAAAGCATATATTGATATTTTAATGTCAATTTAAACAATACTGGAATTCAACCAATGTAAACAATCAGTCAGTCATTTTCTACCGGTTCTTCCATAGTGGGTCACAGGGAAGCTGGTGCCTATCTCCAGCAGTCTATGGGCGAGAAGCAGGGTACACCCTGGACAGGTCGCCAGTCCATCGCAGGGCAACACACAAACAACCATGCACACGCTTATTCATACATCTAAGGGCAATTTAGAGTGACCAATTAACCTAACAGGCATGTCTTTGGACTGTGGGAGGAAGCCGGAGTACCCTGTGAGAACCCACGCATGCACAGGGAGAACATACAAACTGCATGCAGAAAGACCCCCGGCCGGGAATCAAACCAAGGACCTTCTTGCTGTAAAGCAACAGTGCTACCAACTGCGCCACTGTGCAGCCCCAAAGCCGTTCTAATTTTTTGTACTTTTCTAAATAGGATGACAGAACAATTTAGCAAAGTTATCCTTATTCTGAATTGAAGTGATTTAATTTAAATGATTTAGTTGATTAAGTGTATTTTAAAACCTTTTCAGAAATATTGACTTTACTCCAAATAAAATGTTTACAGATTGTTAAACTCTTACAGTAACTATCAACAAAGGAGTGTGCTGAGTGAAAAGATCCCCTGGAGCCAAATAAAGACACTTCTAATCGAACACACAATCGAACCCAGGACCTTCTTGCTGCAAGGCAACAGTGCTGCCAACTGTGCCACCGTGCAGCCCTGTAAACAAACAACAATAAATAAATAAAATACCTGAAATTTTCCTAAAATGTTATTTAAAATGCTACATTTTGGTGAGGAATAAGTTAGGACAGCCCCACATTTATTTCCTCTGAAAGTGGGAAAGATTGCAAACAAGCGTATAAACCTCAGACCTCAGTTTGGTGTGCTCCTGACTGTTGAAGAACACGATGGTGAGATATAAAATGCTGTCTGAGGCATTCAGAAAGCAGGTTGTAGCAGCTCATGAGTATACGGTAAGGGAGCTAAAGAGGTCTCAAGAGAATGACCATCCATTCCACTGTATAGAAAGCAGTCTACAAGAAGAGGACATCTGGGGTAAACAAACTGCTATCATGATTCTAAAATGTTGAAGTATAAAAAAACAAAAGAAAGTTAAACCAATTTGCATTAACATGATAAACTTTTGCTCAAAAGATATTGTCCTTATTTGCTGTAAAATCAACAAATAGTCCTTTTTAGACTTATATCTGTGAATTTTCAGTTAATACATTCTCTTTGTAAACTGTAAAACAGCCTTTTAACTGTGTGTCAACTTTTTAGCCCCAAAGTCAACACCTTGGGTCTGCCTGCAAGGAAAATTACATAATTAGATTTTCTTTTGAAGTAAGTTAATTTTATAACAAACCAGAGTAATGTATCTTAGCCCCAAAATACACATTTCTTCAAAGCGTCAGCTTTAACTGTGTTTCTCTGGCCCAAAAGTCTTTACTGTTTTAATTTATTTTTCAATACACACCAAATGCCAGAAAACGTTTCATCTCTATATTCGATAAACAATAATATGTAGCAACTACTCAACAGTTTAATTGGCTTAGTGAAAAATAACAACTTTAAAACACCTTTCATCACAGTCAAAAAAACTATTCCTTACTTCTTTCTACCAACAATCCATCCCAATCCAAAAAAGCTCCACACTTATTATCAGCCATGTAAAAAATAAATAAATAAACAATTGCTGCAAACAAAGAAAATATCTTCAGGATCTAATTTCATACTTAGTGTTTGTCTATAAAAATGGAGAGAACTTGTTTTTTAAGTTTGTACTTTACCCCTTAGATGCATAAGTGGGATGGAAAATGTGTTACAGAAATAATGCCCTTTAAAATTGCAACTTACCTCTTATAAATTTTGCAAAATTTATGTTTTTAAATTACTGACTCAAGCTTCCAAAAGTGGGTCAACAATGACACACATGTATTTCCAATGGAATTTTATGGGAATATATGATTCTGATCATCGGTGACTGACACTACATACAGTACATCTACTTGTGATATATTGACTATATCACGTGTCACCTCTAAAGATTATTTAACACAGCAACATCTAAAACATCAGTATTATCTTATATTCAGGGGGAGGTGCAAGTTTCTATAGTACATGCCCAATACACCCGTCAAGTATGGCTTGAACATATTCCTGGTTTATGATGCATGTATCCCCTACGCAACAGATGGAATACATGGGAGACAACCCAGGGAAGAAATTCTGGTGAAAACATTGTCCGGCATGAGTGCAATCTTCACAATCATGCATTTTGTGCAGCACCTCCTGGAGAAAGATCTTACTATTGCGGGGACTCTACAGACATCCCTTCTTGGATGAGGACTTCCGAATCCAGGGAGGTTCACAGAACAGAACTTGGATTTAACGGCAGCCTCACCATGGTCAGCTGCATCAGGAATAAAATGAATGACTGTTGTGCTCCTGAGCACATTGCATCATAGCAAAGTGGTGATGAAAAAAGAAGGAAGCAAAACAGAGGTCATCACATAATACAAAAAGACCAAACGGGGTGTAGACACCATGGACCAGATGGTTGGCACTTACACCTCGTACTCGTCGTCTTCCGCTTATCCGGAACCGGGTCGCGGGGGCAGCAGACTCAGCAGAGAGGCCCAGACGTCCCTCTCCCCAGACACCTCCTCCAGCTCCTCCGGGGGGAGCCCAAGGCGTTCCCAGGCCAGCCGAGAGACATAGTCCCTCCAGCGTGTCCTGGGCCATCCCCTGGGCCTCCTCCCGGTGGGACGTGCCTGGAACACCTCCCAAGGAAGGCGTCCAGGAGGCATCCGGTATAGATGCCCGAGCCACCTCAACTGGCTCCTCTCGATGTGGAGGAGCAGCGGCTCTACTCCGAGCCCCTCCCGAATGGCTGAGCTCCTCACCCTATCTCTAAGGGAGTGCCCGGCCACCCTACGGAGGAAGCTCATTTCAGCCGCTTGTATCCGGGATCTCGTTCTTTCGGTCATGACCCAAAGTTCATGGCCATAGGTGAGGGTAGGAACGTAGACCGACCGGTAAATCGAGAGCTTCGCTTTTCGGCTCAGCTCTCTCTTCACCACAACGGACCGGCACAGCGCCCCCATTACTGCGGCAGCCGCACCGATCCGTCTGTCGATCTCCCGCTCCATTCTTCCCTCACTCGTGAACAAGACCCCAAGATACTTGAACTCCTCCACTTGAGGCAGGAACTCCCCTCCAACCTGAAGAGGACAAGCCACCCTTTTCACGTTGTAGGCACTTACACCTACAACATCAAATGCAGGGTTGGCCCATTGTGCTGTGTTACATCATTCTTGACATCACCACCCTGAATGCCTAAACCTTTTCCACAACTCAGCACCCTGATTTAGAGTGGTGTCACCAATGCATGGCAGCTCTTGCTCACTGACCTCTCTAAGGAGCTCGTCATACCACACATGACAAGATCTTTGAAGCAATGAGAGGGTGTTGAGGGGACAAGCCACAACTCAGCCATGGGAAAGACTCAAACAGGGCCAACGAAAGACAAAGCGGTACATGATCTGCCTAACTAAGAAACACTGTAAGGTCAGCAGTCAGTGTGGGAAATTCTATGTACTTGTGTGCAATGATCACAGCCAGAGACATGTAGTCTGCTCCAACTGGTTACAGTGAAGCTACAGGACAGTTACACACATGCAAAAGCTATTCCACATACACACTCATGCACACACAATCTAACACACACAGACATACAAAATGGATATTAACATTGTTCTGGTGCTGTTGTGAAATTTTCTTTTCAAATTTTCAAAATGTTTCAAGAGTAATAAAAAATTTAATTATTTCAAAATGAAATCATTCTTGTGTGGACACAATTTGTCAGGTGCGGTGTAACGGAGGACCCCGTAATGCAGACGAGCAGGCAGCATGATGGTAAGTGAAATAGTTTAATAACTGAAACTTACTTCAGCAGGTGGTGGCAAAAACAGACATGGACAGGCAGGCAAGACAGGCTTGGTATAAACTTGACATGAGTCAAGATGATAACAGAGTGAAATGATCTGTAATGTTTCCGCGAGGAATGAACAGAACAGATGTGTTTATTTATGGAGCAAGAACCAGGTGAAACGAGGAGACTGAATGCTAGGTGCAGGTGAACCAAATAACGTTAATTGACAGACAGGAGAGAACAAAATGTGGCTGGAGCAAAACAGAGACTCTTGAATACAAACTTAAACACAACTATTAAACCATGAAACTAAAGCATAACCAGATCCTAACTTGACAAAACATGAACAAAAAGACAAAACTAAAGCATGACCAGGAAAATAACAAAAGCATGATTCAAAATCTCTCAAGAATAATAATAAGAAGAACCCAAAAACACCTACAAATCATGACACAGTTATAATACAAAATCTCTTAAAAATGATTATCCTAAACCAAAATTACAAAAATAGCATGAAAACAAATTGATTCTAACATGGGTAATTTTTGGCCCACTTATGGATGAGTGTAGGGTCCTATCTCCCATGCATCTAAGGGTTAAGACCTTTCAGTTAGACGTTACCTAAGGTGATGGGGTTTGAGTCTTACTAGAATAAATTCATATAACCTGTGGAGAAAAAATTGTTTGCACGACAGTATGACCATCAAAAGAGAAATAGTTATGTAAAAAACTTTAAAATCTTAACAGAATCTGAAAAAGCACTATATACCCCTTTTAAAGATATTTCTCATAAATGTTTAACCCACTCAACATTGTAGCGATGGGCATGATAGATTTCAATAGATGATGATAGATGTCACTAAATGGCAAAAGAGACTCAATTAAATAACTAAAACTATTTATTTATACATACAGTATTTGATTTATTTTACAGATGTTAAGAGTAGACCTTACTTTGAAGTTCTAAAGAAACTTCTAGGTTTTTAAAACATGCACATGAAGACTATTGGCTTGTTACATTGCTGCATTAGAATATTTGGCTGATCTTCACATACAAAGCCTTTTTAGTACCGTAGTTTAACTGATTATTAGCATCTTCTTTATCCTGAAGGTTGCAAAGGGTCCCTGATGAAATCTTTGCTACATTACAGCTATTAAATGTTAAACCTTATAATAATGCTACTACTTGTCATAATGATTTTGTTTTGGACTCTGGTGGAAGCAACCAGTACAGACACTGAGGAAGGTTGTAAAGGGATGATGTGTTGACTATGGTTTGGTCTCTTACTGTTGCTGATTAGAGGGAAAGAGCTGTAGGATCTGAGGGAAAGTGTGTCATCATCTGAGGGTGATGGTTTGAGGATTGGTTCAGGCTGGTGTCTTGTGTCAGGCGGAGAGCATAGGAGGGCGGACAGGCAGATGAGTGAGAGATCTGAGAGAGATCCAGCAGCTAACAACAGGAGGACAACCAGAGAAGCAGCAAGCCGGTACACTGAGGCAAATCCCAGGGAGTTACTTCTGGAGTCCAGAGGAGAAGTGCGAGGAGATCAGTGTGGGCACTCTAGTCAGGACGAGAGGCGATGTCTACGAAAAGAGAGAACTATTAGAAAACAGTTCTGAGGAAATGTGGTCAAGAGGGTAGGTTCGGATTACCAAGCTGGTGAGCAAAAACAATCTGACATCAGCCTCGAAGACGATGCAACCCTTTTATGCTCCTCCTGATTGCCGCTTGATGACCTGCAGCTGTGGAACAGCCCCTGCCGGTCACGCCCTGCCAGAGAGAGAGAGACACACCAACACAAATAGCTCCCAGCTCAGAGGATGCGACACTACTGGGTCTTTTGGAACGATATATTTTTGTAATGATCATTAGGTGAGTTTGACTTTTTGGGTTTCTTTTGTCTCTTTTTTGTATTACCTTGTTGTTTATGATCCCCAGTTGTTCCCAGTTTAGTTTATCCCTTTGTGTATTAGCTTCATAGTTTATTATTGTGCTCTGTGCTAATTAGTCTCCCTGCTTGCCTTCTGCCAGCTGCTCATCATCACCCTCTGATTAATACACCAGCATCCTATGTCATTCTCTATTCGTCCCTCAGTATTTAAAGGGGAAATATCATGCAAAATCCACTTTTTTAGCCTTTTAATAATTTTTTATGTGCTCTTGGAGTCTGTAGGAGAGAAAAAAGTTGGATTTGGTCTCTCCAGGTGCTGCGTAGATATCTTTATATTCTGTTTCGGTCATATTTTTCAGTCTGTTCAGTTTTTTCTATCATCTATTACATTTTTCCAACTGTTATGTCACAGTATTTGCTGCGGAACGGCTAAATAAGGTCATGGACTTCCAGCTGATCAATTTTGCATATCCGCCATATTTATTTCTTGCTGCGACTTTGTAGTCCAAGGTCAAGTATATCTATGCTGAAAGAGGATAAGATGGTTTGGTTGTTGGGTGTTTTAACAGCATCAGAACCTCTTCGAAGTGCCTGGTAAATTTAACTTTTCATGGAAATGTTCCCACATCAGTGGGAAGGATTTGCTGAAAGACTTATTCTGATTAAGGGGTCACTTCCTTCTGTCTATGGAAACGACGGACACAGCAATGCGGTAAGCTGCAATAACGTTAAAATGACAACAAACTTAACTTTTTGTCTTGTTTCTGCAGCACTAGATAATTGTTATCAAACTACAAAAATGGCTGAACCGGGTGGACTGGAAGGCTTCTTGAACTGGACGGGAGTGTGAAGTGCCTCAACAGCATTTAAAGAGACCGCACCAAAGAGTTGCTCCCAGATGCACCTCAGAACAGTCCCTGGAGGACCCTGTCTGTGCCTGGGTCCTCCTCCGCAACCACACCTTGTGACAATTTTAATGAAAACCTACACCCAGCGCCTTACAGGTGTGAAAAAATAATTTCCTCTTTCAGAAATTTTTCAGTAACTGAAATCCCTTATTCCTAAAAATCAGAAGTCTATTGGGGCAGACGTTTAAAATTGACACAGACAGAAGGCAGAGAAAACTGGGTCAGAGACCAGAAAAATTTTATGCTATGTTTGCCATTTTAAACCCTGCCTGGAAAAGAAATTTGGCGATGTTAGCATCTTTCTTTTTGATGATTACTCACCAGACAGGCTTAAGGCAACATGCGACAAGAACACAAATTAGCTCATGATATACACACGTTTACAAGCTCATTGTGAAACAGTTTAGGAAGATTTTATCTAAAAAATGCTTCATTTTAATATATTCTATCGTGCCAAATCTGCCTTACTACTAAAATCTGCATTAACAACATAGATATGAAGGTGTGAAACGTCCTCTGCCTGGATCTAAAATCCTATTTAGCATACACACTTCTTGTCTTTGATCCCCCCGTGCCCTGGCCTGCTTTAGATCCTGGTGAAAACCCCTTATTAGAATATCAAAGATATTCTATTTTACCCCAAACTCAGGGTTGAGCCGAGAAGTTTCACCTCTACTGTGGAGCACTTTTTCACCCTAAGGAGAATGCTGTGAGGTGCTCTGCAGGGAAAAAGCTAAATGAACAAAAACAAGACAAAGAAAAGCAGACAATGAAATAATCAGGCTCTCAAGTTTTACACAATGCTAATCTAACTGTTTACTGCCAGCAGAGGACAACAGCAGAAACGTCTGCAAGGTCAAAAGTCAGGAACAATGATGTTAAAATTGGGCCAGAACTTACAGAAAAATAAATCTTATAACATTTTGGATCAGTGAAGCTGTGGTTCACAGATAGATAGATAGATAGATAGATAGATAGATAGATAGATAGATAGATAGATAGATAGATAGATAGATAGATAGATAGATAGATAGATAGATAGATAGATAGATAGATAGATAGATAGATAGATAGATAGATAGATAGATAGATAGATAGATAGATAGATAGATAGATAGATAGATAGATAGATAGATAGATAGATAGATAGATAGATAGATAGATAGATAGATAGATAGATAGATAGATAGATAGATAGATAGATAGAAGCCATTTTAGAAACTGCCAGATTTGGAGCATACACTGTTTACACAAATATGTATAGCAGGTAAATCGTAATAATCGTAATATTCTGTGAGAAGAGGAAAGCCTGAGGTTCAATACTGAATGCAGACAAAGCTTTGACTGACCTCAGATACGCAGGGAAATTAATTTCACAGAAAAGGTCCACAGTAACAGATAGTACCCTGAAGTTCTAATTTTCAGTTGAACTAAATACAATTTAAGGGCTGCACGGTGACGCAGTTGGTAGCACTGTTGCCTTGCAGCAAGAAGGTCCTGGGTTCGATTCCCGGCCAGGGGTCTTTCTGCATGGAGTTTGCATGTTCTCCCTGTGCATGCGTGGGTTCTCTCCGGGTGCTACGGCTTCCTCCCACAGTCCAAAGACATGCCTGTTAGGTTAATTGGTCACTCTAAATTGCCCTTAGATGTATGAATGAGTGTGTGCATGGTTGTTTGTGTGTTGCCCTGCGATGGACTGGCAACCTGTCCAGGGTGTACCCCACCTCTCGCCCATAGACTGCTGGAGATAGGCACCAGCTCCCCCGCGACCCACTATGGAATAAGCGGTAGAAAAATGACTGACTGACTAAATACAATTTAAAGATTTAATCTCTATTACGTTTTTAGTTTATTCAGAGGCTAAAAATATAAATGACATTTTTTTTTCCAGAAGACCTTCAGGTTCTAGGGGGCATTGTTAAATGAAGCCTCAGGTTCTATTGGGTTGAGGATCTCAACGCCTAATCAGTGATTGTGAGGGAATTCCTGTCTGCCAGGACAAAGTTGCTAATTGACCTTCTACTGCAGGACAGGATCTCAGAAGGCAATTACAACACACACCCTTTTAATGAGTTGTTAACGAGTTTGTGCATATTTCAAGACTAACTGTGAGATCTGGACGGAATATGAAACCTCTTTATTAATTCTGAGTTCAAAAGAAAATTAGGTGGTGGGTGTGAACGAGGCCAGCAGAGTGTGGAGGAGGGGAACTTTACACTGAAACACCCAAAAGCATGAAGAGATGCTGGGAAGTTACAATACGTGTATGTATTTTGACAATATGTCAATGTTGATTTGTGAAAGACAAATGAAAGTAAAAAAGATTAAATTCAACTCTGTTAGACTACATTTTGTTAAGTTCAGTTCAGTTTACTCATTTAAAATCTGTTTATTTATACAGAACCGAAACACAACAGAAAAAGTCAGTTCAGGTCTTTTTGCTTAAGCAGGTGATTCAGTTCAGTTAAATTTTATTTATTCCAGTTTAGTTTAATTCATTTTAGCTCAGTTTAACTCAGCTTTGTTCAATTCAGTTATATTCAGTTTAGTTCAGCTCAGTTCAGTTCAATCCACGTTCAGTTCAGTCCAACTCAGTTTAATTCTGCTCCATGATAAATCTAAATAATTCTTAAATTTAGTTGATTTCTATATCAATGCAGTTCAGTTTTATTGTTTTTGTTCTGTCCAGTTTAACTCTGGTGCGATTTGTTGAATTCAGTTCAATTTGATTTTCATTAGTTTAGTTCAGTGTAGATCAGCTTTTTTAAAGACTGCCAAATCACTGCCAAAATTTAATATTAGGCCACTTCACATTAACAGGTCCACTTCAAACCCAGTTGGATTTAAACCAATTCAGTCCAGTTCTTTCAGGTCAGTGAATTCATTCTAGCAACAAATATTCACATTCAGTTGATTCATTAAGCAACTTTAACAATGAGACCTAAAGAAACCACCTGATTGCAACAGCAGCAGTGGAGAGGGTTGACAGTCGGGTAGCAGACAGAAACCTCCAGTAGAGACAAGGTTTGGATGAACGGCCAGATATTCCCAGAGAAAGAAGAAACACATGCATGGACATCAAGAGGTCACACTTGTCCACAACAAAACCATTACTCAATAAGATAGACTATTGATAAGGCTTGGGAGACTTAGATGACACTTGTAAGCACTTAAAAAGAGCCAGATGAGGTGCTTCACACTTTTTTTATAATCATTCATGTATCTTTATTAAGAACAGATAAAGGCTAAGGCACATAGCTTGGGTTTTTAATAAAGATCTTGTTTTCTATTTCTAAATGCTTATTTTATTTAAGGTGACTGAAAGAAGAGAAAACAGGTTTGGTTAAAAATATCTCAGACTTGGCTATGGACTGCAATCTCCTAATAATTCAGTCAACATTATATAAGATTTAAAATTCTACATAAAAAGAACGAAATTGTCTGGGACACACTGCCAATGGGACTTAGGCACTGTTGATATTCCTGAAGTTTGTTTTGATGCACACAAAAAGAGCTCAGATTTTCTTGAGATATCACATAAACAAGTAAAACTAAACACGATTTTAAAGCACAGCATGCTGAAAAAACAACTCTGTTACAGCCCCAACATTTGTACCGATGAACTATAAACGATAAGAATGATATGAACCCAGTATGCAAGAACTGGGCCCAGTAGAAAAGTCATGGTAAGACGACCCTCTGGTTGGCGCGTACAACCAACCGAGAAGGAGGTTGACATTGAGAAATCCTACCAACGATTAGAGAGGAATGGACTGAAGGACAGCACAGAGGCACTAATCATGGCAACACATGGCACCACAAGAGCTAACCAAGCTGGCATCTACTACATCAGACCTAAGGTGAAGATGCCAAAGAAAATGTCTAGCACATAATAGCTGGATGTAAGATGCTGGCAGGCACAGTGTGAATGGAACACCATGGCCAAGTGGTATGAATTGTATATGGCCTGAAGGTCCCACAGTAAGCATTATAGAGCTACGTTATAGAGCTGAGTGTCGGGTTTCGACATTTTGGACTTTGTTTGTGGTTTTGTGTTTGTTTACTTTTGTCTAGATGTTCCTATTTTGGGTTTTGTAGTCATGTTTGTTTATTTCTTTTTGCTCCCTGTTAGTTTTGCTCTCTCTACCGCCTCCTAGTGTTTGTTGTTTTCTCTCCCCTCGCTCTTAATTCCTTTAGTGGTTGCTTTCTTTTTACTTGGTATGGTTTTCTTATGATTATGATCATTATTATTGTTCTCTGGCTTCCTTGGGTTTTCTAGCTTAGTTTCCCGTTTAGTATCTTTGTGTTTATTTATGGTTAGGTATTTGTTTCTTTGTACTCTTCTAGTTTTATTAGTTTCTTTCATCTGCTACTCGTCATTAGTTTTCTCTTCAGTTATTATGTGCTCTGTGTTAGCTCCTCAAGTTAATTTCTATTCTTCCAGTTCCTTCTTATAAGTTAGCTTTAGTTATTGTTTACATCTTGGTTTGTTTTTATTCTAGTCCTCACGTTCTCTGCTTCCTTCCCAGTTAGTTCAGTCAGTGTTAGTTTAGTTTTGTTTACTTTTGTAGCTAGGGTTTCTTTATGGTTCTTTTGTTAATTCTTAGATCTTAGGTTGTGGTGTTTCTTCTGTTCCCTCTAGTTTCTCAGTTTACTTTAGTTAATGATTATTCTAGGTTCTTATGTTTCTTTTAGTTATTTATCTTTGTCCTTAGTTTCACTTAAATCTGTTTCCCTTAGTTTTGTTATTCAGTCCCTTACTCATAGTTTTGTTTTTATAGTCAGTTTCCCTTTGGTTATGTTATAGTCTAGCTCCTCTTATGTTCCCTTTGTCTTCCAGTCTGGTCACCATAGAAACCGTTCATATTCCCTCAGTTCTCTACAGCCTGCTCCACACCTGATTCTTGTCTCCTCTGATTTCCTGCCTCCCTGTCTCATTGGTCCATTCTCTACTTCCCTCTGTGTATAAGCTCTCTGGTTTTCATTGTTCCTCGCTGGTTCCTCACGTTCACTACAATGACTATGTTCAGTTTGTGCATGTAAGTTTTCGGCTCAACTCATGTCTAGTGCTGCCGTGACTTATGCTACGTTTTTGCTATGTTTTTTTGGATGAACCTTTGAATGAAGAAGAAGCCTTCTTTTAACATGCTGCTGCCCAGGTCTTGTCTGCGCTTTGGTCCACCTCAACCCCAGAATGTGACACTGAGACTTCCAAATCCAGCCTTAATAAAAGGTGATTGCTAACCAAGAACTAATCAGACATTGTGGTTGTAGACAGAGCAGAAAAAAGCAGCACAGTAATTCAAGAAGAAAGCAGCATCAAGATGGAACACAGGAAAATTGAATAATAGCAACGGCACAAAGCCAGAATTGCAAAGTTTTAGTTTGTCTAAGTCCTTTGTGGTGCCATTGATCATAGGACTTGGCTATGACTCCCACAATTGGGGAGTGACTTGAGCAGATTCCAGGAACAACCAATGAGACTCCAGAAGAATTGTCCTAGGAAACAGTTAAAATACTATGTTGAACCTTCCATCTTCCAGGCCTCTAGAAGGGAACCTGAGCTTGAGTATAGTTTTTGAATTTTCCCAGCCAGATTTAAAGATGACAGTGATGGCTAGAAGGTGTTCCAATCTCACAGACTTGGAGTTCATCACAATAGATAAATAGTCAAGGTATCAGTGGAAACATGCAAAAAAAAAACTGCACAATGTTTGATTGCTTGAATAGCAATAAAGATTTTTCCACTGACTATTAAGAAGAAAATAAATACTTTTCAACATGCAAAAAAATGGGCTGAATATCAGGCAGGTGCATGGAGAATTGTTTTTTTCACATGCTACATCTTCAAAAACATTACATAACCGGGTGACTGTGGCTCGATGGAAAGAGTAGTCGTCTTGCAACCTAAAGGTTTTGGGCTCGATTCGAGCTTCCTCCTGCCACATGTTTATGTGCTCCTGGGCAAGTGGTTCAACCCCTACTGGTCTGTGTAAAGGTATGAATGATTGGGTGAATGTGGCACATATATAAAGTGCTTTGAGCAGTCCATATGACTAGAAAAGCATTATGTAAGTTCAGTCCACTTACCAATGGGGATTATGATTTATAGCTGCAGCTCAAGCATATGTAAGACAATGTACGAAAATGTTCATTTTACAATCTGATAAGTCTTTAAAAATTCACTTTGAGTTGTATGAACTATGATTATATTAATTAAAACATGTTTTTAGCCCAAATTATACTATCACCATGAATTAAGTGTGTACTCAAATGTACCCTGAAAGGTTTGACTTGAGACACGTGAAACACATGATGAATACGTAGGCTGGAAGGCAGTCGAAGACGAAGGACAGAAGGACTGATTACAGAGTCAATAATGTAGGGACCAATGGAGCGAGGAAACAGTTTTTAGGACATAGCCTTCAACGGAATGTCCCGAGAGGACAACCAAACTTTTTGGTCAGGACAGTACGCAGGAGCAGGCCGCCACCTGCAGTCAGCGTATTTCTTGTTCTGGTCTGCTGTGCGAAGGAGAGCTCTGGTAGCATTACCCCAGATCCGTTTACAACGGCGTATGTGGTGATGAACGGAAGCAACGGCTATGTCCTTTTCATCTTTGGGGAACAGAGGTGGCTGGTAACCGATAGATACCTCAAATTGTGAGAGGCCAGTAGCAGATGAAATTTGTGAGTTGATTGCATATTCTACCCAGGGGACATAAACAGACCAGTCAACAGGTTCAGTAGCTGTCATGCATCTGAGCATGGACTCCATCTGCTGGTTCATGCGTTCGGTCTGTCCATTAGATTGGGGGTGGTAACCAGACGTCATGCAGGCCTTGGCTCCTAGGGCCAAACAAAACTGTTTCCAAACACGAGAAATAAATTGGGGGCCACGATCTGACAAAATGTCTTGAGGTATGCCATGAAGGCGAAAAACATGCTGAACTAACAGCTGAGCAGTTTGGAAAGCAGATGGAAGTCTTTTTAGGGGTACAAGGTGGCAGGACTTAGAAAAGCGGTCCACCATAGTAAGGATGACCGTATTTCCTTTGGATATGGGCAAACCACTTACAAAATCTAGTGCTATGTGTGACCAAGGGCGTTTGGGAGTACTGAGAGGTTGGAGTAACCCATTAGGAGGCTGGTTACCCGATTTTTGCCTGGCACAGACCTAGCAAGCCTGCACATATTCTGTGACATTCTTGTGAAGAAATTAGTGAGATGGTTCTCCTAACCTCCGGATGACCTGAGAATTTGGCAGTATGGAACCAACGGATTAACCTTAAACCTTACAGACGTAGGGACATAAACCCTGTTAGGAGGACCAGTGCCTGGGTCCGGCTCGTTTCGTTTGGC
Organism: Crenichthys baileyi; assembly: GCA_036173005.1. Classification (NCBI taxonomy): domain Eukaryota; kingdom Metazoa; phylum Chordata; class Actinopteri; order Cyprinodontiformes; family Goodeidae; genus Crenichthys; species Crenichthys baileyi. The sequence continues at coordinate 261,190 of JAHHUM010001535.1, read as the reverse complement.
CTTGTTTAGAAGGTCCTCCACTTCCCAAACTAAAGCTGCAAAAGTCCAATGGGATGGTATGATGGGTTCTGCCTCTTTCCCGTGGTGTCAGGTGAGTAAAGCCGCGAAAGAGCATCCGGTTTGAGATTCTTGGAACCAGGCCTGTAAGAGATAGAGAGATCAAAATGAGAGAAAAACAGTGACCAACGTGATTGGCGTGAGTTCAGTCTTTTGGCTGATTGCAAGTAGGCCAGATTCTTGTGATCAGTTCATACTAAAATGGGGTGTTGTGCACCCTCCAGCCAATTTCTCCATTCTTCAAGAGCTAACTTTATGGCAAGTAACTCTCTATCTCCCACATCATAGTTCCGTTCTGTGTTAGTTAACCGACAGGAAAAGAAGGCACATGGGTGGAGTTTTCCATCCATGGGAGACTGCTGAGACAGTACGGCACCAACACCTGTATCTGAGGCGTCAACCTCCAAAATAAACTGCCAGGAGGAGTCAGGGTGAACAAGTGAGGGAGTCTGAGAGAACCTCTCTTTTAATGTCTGAAAAGCCTTTTCTGCCTCTGGTGTCCAGGTGAACACAACGTTAGTGGAGGTCAAGGCGGTGAGTGGGGTGGCTATTAAGCTGAAGTTCTTAATGAACCTATGATAAAAGTTTGCAAATCCAAGGAACCATTGTAGCTGCTTGCGGGAGTCCGGGACAGGCCACTCCAGTACAGCCTTGATCTTCTCAGGGTCTGAGCGAACCTGTCCACCATCCAGGATGTATCCCAAAAATGTGACAGTTGTTTTATGGAACTCACATTTTTCAGCTTTCACAAACAGTCAATTCTCCAATAATCTCTGGAGGACTAAATGGACGTGACGGGTGTGCTCTTCAATGTCCTTAGAGTAGATCAAGATGTCATCAAGGTAGACAGAAACAAAAACATTCAAAAAATCCCTAAGAACATCGTTGATTAGAGATTGAAAAACCGCTGGTGCGTTACTCAGTCCAAAAGGCATGACCAGGTATTCAAAATTGCCTAACGGGGTTTTAAAGGCGGTCTTCCACTCGTCCCCCTCGCGGATCGTAACTAAGTGGTAGGCCTTACGGAGATCTAATTTACTGAATATAGTTGAACCGTGAACAGGTTCAAAAGCCGAGGAAAGGAGTTGGAGAGGGTATTTATTTTTTACTGTGATTTGGTTAAGTCCCCTATAGTCGATACAAGGGCGGAGAGAACCATCCTTTTTATCCACAAAGAAAAAACCTGCTCCGAGTGGAGATGAAGAGGGGCGAATTAAACCTGTTACCAGAGACTCATTAATATAGTCCTCCATGACTTTTCTCTCTGGTCCTGAGATGTTATAAAGCCTACTGGAAGGTAGGGGGGCACCGGGAAGCAAATCGATTGCGCAGTCATAGGGTCTATGCGGAGGCAATGATGAGGCCTTAGTTTTACTAAAAACTAACCTTAGATCGTGGTACTCTGAAGGAACATTAGAGAGATCAGAAATCTCACATACTGCTGGAGTTGAATCAGATGTGAGAGAGGCGACTGCTGACTGCAGGCAAGAGGAAAGACAGTTAGAGGACCAGGATTCAACTCGGCTTTCAGCCGAGTTAATGTGAGGGTTGTGCTTTTTAAGCCAAGGGAAACCTAAAACATTGGAGTTCGATGGGGAACACAAAAAAACAAATCTCCTCCCTGTGATTACCAGAAAGGATTAGAGTCAAAGGTTTGGTTCGATGAGTGATTCGTGGTAAATCTTGCCCATCTAATTATGAAACTAACTGAGGTGCTGGAAGCGGCTCGGTCTCGATCTGAGCCTCACTAACTAACTTCTGATCAATAAGGTTCGGATCGCTTCCAGAGACAATGAGAGCGGAAAGATTCTGAAAAGGACGGTGTGAAGTTAATGAGGCAGGCAAACAAAGTCTGGGGGTAAGTGGACGCTCCGTCAGTCTTCCCTCACTTACTGACGGACCTGGCCTTTTGGTCCCGTAGGACGGAAAGAGCAGTCAGCAAGAAGATGCTCAGACGAGCCACAGTAAAAACACTGGTTGTTCTGGCGGTGTCTCAGTCTGTCCTCAGGTGAAAGCCGAGTACGGCCGATCTGCATGGGTTCTACTTCAGTACTACGTGGAACAGAGGTGGGGCGACGGGTTTCAATGGTTTGGCTAGTAAGTCGGGTCCTAACTGTACTCTGTTCAAATCGGGATCTTTTTCTCTCTCTCATTCGGTTATAGTCTTATGGCTAAGTTGATTAGCTCATTCAAAGTCTTGGGTTCGTCGATTAATGCTAACTCATCCTTTAATGGATCATTTAATGACTGAAAGAAGGCGGCTCTGAGTGTGCAGTCATTCCACCCTGAGCCTGCTGCAAGGGTGTGAAAATCAATTGAAAACTCTGCCACTGACTGGTTTCTCGGTTTAATAGACCATAGACTTCGAGCAGTGGCAGTTAGATCAATTTCACAGGAGAATACCTGTCGAAACTCCTCAAAATCAGAGAATGTACAACCAAAGTGCAAACAGTTAGAAAAATGCGCCTCTGCCCATCTCAGGGCTTTACCAGTTAGTAACGCCAGAACATAGTACATCTTTACAGAATCATGTGGAAAGGACTGTGGGGAGCGATTGAAAACGAGAGTACATTGTAGGAGGAAACCCTTACAATCTCCTTTCTCACCGGAACATTTCTCAGGCTTAGTGACATCACGTGAGTGCGGTAGTTGCTGAGAAATCGGAGAGGCTGTAGCGCCCTCTAAGGCCGGGCGGTGAAATTGCTTAGAGTGTGCTGAAACAGGGAGGCTAGTTGTTTGATTTGTTGATTAGTTTGTTTCTGCTGTTCGACAAGAGAACGGAGGGAAGAATCATGAGTTAGGATTTGGTGGTGTTGTTCTGAAAGAGTTCTCCTGAATGCTTCTGCTGAGTCAGGTTGGCCAGAGTGTTCTGTCTTATTGTTTTAAACAGATTTGACCCACATGCAGAAAGCAATTCAGGAGACTGAGTGTAACGGTAAGGAATTTATTTACAGTGAACTGGAAAGTGCAGGAAACTGGAACCGGGACACAAACTGTAATATAAACAGAACGGTAAGCAAGGGAAAACTCAGGACCTGTATTCTTAAATAATAATTCTGTCTTACTGGATAGATGGGGAGATCCGCCAGAGGGGGGTGGAGAGACCAAAGGGTTGTTTACCCGTGAGACAGGAGACTGTGAATACTGGAGTGCCAGGATGTTACTAGGTCCAAGAGTATCTGATGTTGGTGTAGTGGACGAAGGAGGGGTTCGCAGAAGGAGGTCCAAGGAACAAAGGAACCAAGAGGCTGCCAGCCGATTTAATCCAACCAAGTAACAGGAGGCTTGAGTCTTTATTCATGGAGCAGGATAGCTTCTTTCCAGAAGACGGTAATCCAAGCAGAGTTCGATGCTGAGGACGAAGTCAGGTTCAGGTAAACCTGCAAGGTAGCAAATCCAAAATTACAAAAGTAACAAGGCAAGGTCAAGGCAGAGGTAATGTGGCTTGAGCTATAAAACTAAGGGGAACACTCTGGCAATGAGTTGCTGGCAGCCTCCTCCTTAAATACTCCTCTGGTGGTGATCAGGGAGATAGAGAACACCTGTCACCTCTCCTCCAGGTTCCAACACCATCTAGAGGCTAAACACAGTAAACAGCACCAAACAAACAGACATAGCACAGATCCTGACACAAACACATTATTTTTTTTGTTTTTGTAAAAGGTTTAAACCGAATCTTTGTTGGTGGCGTCTAAAACCACATAGCCCTCCGAATATTCAGACCTCTTCATGCTCCCATTTCAATCCAGTTCATTAACATGGTACTTAGATTGTGCCAAGTGTTCCAAATACCCTACCTGAATAAAAGGTTTATTAACATTCATACATTCTGAGGCATGATAGATAAAAGACTATTTTAGAGACATTTTGCACTGTATTGAATATATGTAAAGAACACCAACCTTTGACTGAAAGACTCAAATTAACAAGAGGTCAGACTCTTCTGGTTTGTTGAAAAATATTTTACTGAACTTAAACACCAAACTCTTCTTCACCTGAGAATTGGGTCATCCATTTATTCTTTGATGTGGAGATGTTTTATTTTGTGTTGTTGAGAACAAAATTAAAGCCAACAAGAGGGAATTAAATTACCTTCAACTCACAGAGCTCAGGCTGAACTCAAATTATGTTAATTTTAATTAAATTAGAAACTTTCCTTGTCTCTTGCCTCTTGCCTCTTTTCTCCTCTGGCTTTTTTTGATCTCTGAAATCATGCATAATATTCATTTGCATTCCCCAAAGTCTGGGCAGGTCCCCCCTTTTTTGTCTGCAAACTTTGATAAGTAATGGTTTATTCAGACAAATATCACTGCTGCTATGTTTATGTTTGTTGCATACAGCAACAAACATAGAACAGCAATTTTTTCACCTGGAAAGAGAAAGTCATTATTACTTCTGGAACCAAACACAAAACTTTGTTCTGCATGTATACAATAAATAAAAAGATCTGGATGCTTCAGTTTATTAAATACTAAGAAAGTAATGTAAAATTACATGTAAAGGTTTGATGGTTTTGGTTTGGCTTTTGTTGATCTTTGGTTGGTAAACTGATTTCATATTCTACTTACATATCCCTCATTCTTCTGAGGTTTGGTCTTGGTTTGTACATGGACAGTCACCACACTCAGTATACTGTAAATTCTCCTCTATTTGGTAGGTGTTAAGTTGGTGGGTACCCTACTTTGACTTTGGTTTGTGTCAATACAGTTTTTGAGTTTACATATGCTTTCTCTTATCTTTGGCTCAACTTTATCCATAGAAAGAGATATTTGTAGTTCCAGCAGAAACATTAGACTGTTCCTTATGAAAGTTATGAAACAAAAATGCAGAGTTGAAAATGCCTTGATAATTTGAAAATATTGCAATTTGTTGTGTAATTTACAGAGCCTCAAAAAATGATTGATTCCCCTTGAACGTTTGCTACATTAGGTTATCCAAAAATATTCCATGATTTGAACATTTCACAGAGCATTGTTCAATTCATCAAATAAAAACCGAAAAAGTACCCCACAAGTGCAGACCTACCAAGACATGACAGTTTCGCAGGTGTCAAGTAGAGTATCAATGTGACAGCTGAGAGACAAAATGGTAATTTTGGAGAAGCAGCAAAGCTTAGGTGAAAGAATCTTTTGACAGGACAACTATTAGTCAGACACTCAACAATTCTGGCACGAACAGAAGAGGGGCAAGAAGAAAATGTTGAAAGAAAGCCCTATGAAGTTTCCTTTTCAGTTTTTTACCAGCAATATAAGGAAAACATCAAAGATCAAAAGAAGCCCACTGGTCAGTTGAGAAATAAAGTGAACTTCTTTAATAAATGCAAAACTCTATCTGAATTAATAACTAACATTGAACATCACCCTGAACACAGCATATCAACAGTGGAACATGGTGGTGGCAGCAATGTGCTATGAGGATACATATTTCAACAGGGACAGGGAAGATGGTCATGTTGATGGAAAGATGGGTGGAGTTAAATACAGGGTAACCCAAGAAGAAAACCTGATTTGAGACTTGAGCAGAGCTTCACCCTCTAGCAGATCAACCCTAAACAAACAGCCTGAGCTAAAATGGAATGGTTTAAATAGAAGCATTCTCATGTGGTAATGACCTAGTCAAAGTCCAAACCTAGATTCAATTGATAATCTCTAGCAAAACCTGATCTCAGAAAGAACATCGAGCAAAATGTTGGCCTCTAGACCTGAAAAGCAAAAGGGCAATCCTGGAAGAAAGTCTGTTAGAGGCAGCGAAATATCTAGACAGGGAAGTAGGTTGACTTTCCAGCAGGACAACAGCCCTGTATGTACAGCCAGACCCAAAATAGAATAATTTATATCAAAGTTTATTCATGATAGAACGGTCCAGTCAAAGTCCAGCCTGAGTCAAATCAGGAAATAATAGCAAGACTAGTGAAGAAATACCCCAAAAGGCTGTAACCTTTTTTTTAACAAATCAGTTCCTGCAAAGTTGTACCCTCTTTGAGTTGCCTCTAGCATTTCATGAACAACTGGTCTGACCACATCCCGCCATGATGTTGGCGGTCACAACTGAAGCATGCATCGTGGAAACAAAGGAGACTTTGCAGCATAGAGCTGACATGAAACTGGGTTACACTTTCATATGTTAACCATGGTAACGGGCTCTGTCAGCACCAGACTTGGGGTGCCCAGAAACCCTGTTCATATATATATATATATATATATATATAAATCACACATAGATAGGAAAATGTTCCAGGTCTGGCTGTAGAAGAAGGTGCGTTTGGAGTGTTTGATGATAGGGACCTGAGTTTATTATATATGCAGCTATAGATTAGCTGCATTTATAAACATAAATTGGCAGATGGACAGATAGAAAGATTCTGTCCACTGGAAGTGAAAAAGGAAGATCAAGTATGGCAAGATTTTAATGGCTTTAAACAAATAAAAAATAAAAATAAAAATTGATTTTGAAAGCAACTGCTGTCTGTGAAACTGAAATTTTGCCATCTAATCTAAATATATATATATAATATATATATATATATAATATATATATATATATATAATATATATATATATATTATGTAATCATTTAAAAAGAGTGCTTTATGAAAGAGTTTTCTGAGAAACTTTAAAATTTATTCTTACATTAAAACATTTATTTCATAGCCTCTGAAGATGCTATAAAGAAACTTTTGGCTAAATAAAAGCAGAATTTAATTCATTTTGAATCAGACATTGAACTCTACATTCCTCTGATTGCTCAACTCTAATAAATGAATGTCAGGCCCTTTTTCATTGAAGCATTGCAGTACCGTTTATCTGTTCAAACATCCTCCTTCCTCTCTCACTCACTTAAAAGTATTCCCTTGAGATAAACATGAGTATTCTGCTTTGCTTGTGTGACATTCTTCATTTCAAGCTATTTATTTTAAGATTGTTCACACTTTAAGGGTCAGAAGGAGACTCCAGATCTAAGAGTTTATGCAAAAGGCATATTTGTTTTTGATACGTTCAAGCACCCTACATTTCACAAGCTTGAAGGCATTTATTGTCAATAAGGGAAAAAAAAAACAAGTCTTCACACTAAATATCTGAGCAGAGAAAATATCTGAAGGGCTCATTTCTGTCCAGAAGGAATTCTTTGTCCATCTGTCTGAAGAATGCTGGGACACAAGGACACAGACATTGACCCTGGTGAGTAATACAGACGGATGCTTGTTCTAGCTCCAGGAATTCACTTTCATGTCAGGGTTTTTTATCTTTGTTTGTGCAAATTTACTCCCTGGTGTAATTAATTTATCTGTGACAAAAGCATTCTGAGCATGTGAAAGACTTAAAACTATATTTGAATAAGCACTATTTTATATCAAGAAAATTCCAACATTAAGCTGTATGTTATTCATGAAGAAAAATAAACTTACTGTCACTTATTGCAAGTCCTTCTTGGTCAGGGCTTCAATGTTTTTTTCTGAGATTTTTTCTTGAGTGGAGTCATTAGTTAATTCCTATTTCATGTTTCACTCTGAACTTTGGAACCCCTCTTAGTTTCTTTCTGGATAGAAAATACTGCTGGGCCAGTCTTTCAGGTTTTATCTGTGTCTCTTTTCTGCCTTCTCAACTTCCAGCCACTCTTGACAGATCACACTGAGTCAGGTTCCGCTGGAGGTTTCTTCCTGTCAAGATGGAGTTATTTCTTTCAACCACATGCTTCCTCAGGGTGAGGGATTGCTGAAATCGGTTCAGCTTATTAAAAGTTAAGAACTGTCGTAAGACTGGTGGTAGAGAAAGTTGCTGTGTTAAATGTATAGCTTTAACTGGTTTAGGGTCATCACAAATACTAAAATCAAACTTGCTAGCAAGCTGAGTTTTATAGCACTGAGGCAGTTGTAATAAACAGCTCATCTTAGCTGTGATTGCCAGGAATAAGGTTTACCTTGTTGGGCGTTACTGTTATCTCGGTAAAATTGTTTGCCTTTATGAAAAAATAAGTTCTATCCATCCATTTTCTATACCTGCTTCTTCCATAATGGGTCACGGGGGAGTTGGTGCCTATCTCCAGCAGTCCATGGGCGAGAGGCGGGGTACACCCTGGACAGGTCACCACTCCATCGCAACACAGAGACACACAGGACGAACAACCATGCACACACCCATTCACATCTAAGGGCAATTTAGAGAGACCAATTAACCTAACAGTCATGTTTTTGGACTGTGGGAGGAAGCCAGAGTACCCGGAGAGAACCCACGCATGCACGGGGAGAACATGCAAACTCCCGGCCGGGATTCAAACCAAGGACCTTCTTGCTGTAAAGCAACAGTGCTACCAACTGCGCCATCGTGCAGCCCCAAAGCCGTTCTAATTTTTTGTACTTTTCTAAATAGGATGACAGAACAAATTAGCAAAGTTATCTTAATTCTCAGTTTAAGTGATTTAATTTCAATGATTTAGTTGATTAAATGTATTTTAAAACCTTTTCAGAAATATTGACTTTACTCCAAATAAAATGTTTAGAGATTGTTAAACTCTTCCAATAACTAAGGAGTGTGCTGAGTGAAAAGATCCCCTGGAGCCAAATAAAGACACTTCTCCATCTTTTGAAATGAGAATCACTGGCTTTTCAACAGCTTGTGTTTGTTTGATCCTTTTTTGGCTATTGAGCTGTGGTGAATTTAAAGTGTAGAGTTTACTTCCAATACAGCTCTGAATGGCTCGGCTGAGGGCGACAGAAACATAGATGTCTTTAGCATAGGAGTGACCTCACAAAAAATCTGACATTTATAAATAAAAACCTGAATGTGTATTTTTCGTGCTGAATACAGATCTAAATTAAACATGATTGCTGTTGTACATTCTAAACATCTAAAAAAAGCCCATTCTTTTAGATTACAAAGTGATTTGTAAACAGTGTTTGGCCAGTATTTGTCATGATCGTTAGGTGTTTGACTTTCTGGTTTCTTCACATATATCTGTTTTTTCCCTGTTATTTATATTTTCTTAGTGTTACCATTTTAGGTATTCGTGTTTACTTAGGTTCTTAATTCATTTTCGGATATTTTGTATTATTTTTTGTCAGATTTCCCCTCTGTCTGGTCTCATTGGTCTCAGCTGTTCCTCGTATCCTCCAGATTAATCACCCCTGAATTTTATTTAATCTCAACATTTAAACTCACATGTTTCATTTGCTCCCCTCTGGATTTTTTATGTCGTTTACTCTCACCTGTGACTCTGCTGTGTTTCTTGTCGTGTTTCCTTGCGCTCATTTTAAGCTTCTTCATTTTTATTAAATAAATTATGCTCATTCAGTGCTCCAGTCTGTGCCTGGGTCCTGCTCTTCCACCGCAACCCGTGACAGTATTTTAGTAAAAAGCAGAATGCATGATAATCCACTGAAGCCAGATTTTTTTTTTTATTGGAAAGTCAAAATAAAAGTAAAAAAAATAATATGTACTAAAATTGTATTTTGCAATTTTTTTTTCGAGGTCGCAAAGCCACATAATCTGAAATTTCTCATAAATTTTTGTGTTATAATGCTCAGTACTGCTTTCACCGTGAGGTTGATCTAAAATACTGATGAACAATAAAGAGTAATGATGGATGGCTGATGTAAAATTTATAAGGAAAATGTCTCCTTTTGTTTGCGGTTGAAAAAGTTTTAAATAAAATGAACTCGTCATAAAATAAATAATGATAAAAATGCTTATAAATTTTAATGTAATGTGTTTACCTTAGAATCTGTTATTATTGGCACCTATTATTTTTTACTCTAACTTATTTATTTTTGTGGGTTTATGTGACCTTTAACAGGGCTACTAGCTCCTGTCCCCGCCTGACTTGAGGTTGACACTTTGCTCATCATTACCTCGTAAACTTGAAGCACTCTGTTCCATCACCTACGCCGTTAATGTTACCCTCGTTATTTCTTCCTTGCTGAGCTCCTTTTGCAGCAGATCCCTCCTCATGTGCCAACAAGCTCGCTCAGGTCTCAGTCACCCACGTGGCATTTAGCTTCATCTCCAGCCTCACCCTCCAGCTCATCATCAGCCAGAAATCCTTACCGCTCACCAAGTCGCCACCTGCCTGCTAATGTTGCACTGCTGTTAAAAGTCGATATGCTCAGTATCTGGCACGCTCTGTATCCGCTGCTCTACACCTGCTCTGTTCATGCACCTCCAGCCTGCAGGGCATCACCTGCTCACCAACCCTGCCATTGTTTACCCCTTACACTAAGAGACCTCAGTTTTACAATTAACCTTTGCAACTTTTGTGCTGTTGTGTAGTCCAACTTGTTGCAGCTTCCACCCAGCAGTTCCATAGCGACGAAGCAACCAAAATGGAAATGAACAACAATAACTCATAACTGGATATATATTGGCTTCCTTAATTTAAAAGAAAGGAACTCGGTTAATTAAATCAGATTCACCTTTAAAGGGATACCAAATATTATGTATTTATTTATACTTTTTTGGTATAAGTATTACCTTCAGTTCTAATAAACACTTTTTTCTAATAAACACCATTTCTAATAAAGCCTGAGGATTTTTGACTTATTTGACATAAAGCATTAAAAAATATCAGTTATGATAAACATATTACAGGGAGCCAACCAGTTACTGCAAGATATCCTTGCTTCTCAAGCCAAAAAATAAAGGATTTTCTACATATTACCATGTTTTGTTTCTGTGACATTTTGTTTGCTCCCATGTGCAAATCCAAGCCTTAAATGGCCCATCTGGTCCATTACGTTCCAGTTCAGTTTCTTCATTCTTTAGTTTCTTACTGATCCTCTTTTTCCTCGCACTATGGCCTCTTACTTTGACCAATCCTCCACATCCCAGCTGGTGGAAGTGTTTATATCTGCGGTTCTCAGGGAAGTCGATTGTGAGCACTGGCAGCAAGCCATAACTTTTTTTTTTGGTTGTTTGTTTTTGTTTGTATGTTGGCTCTCAGAGGAAGAATTTGACTGCTTGCAAGTTTGACAAGCAAAATAAAACTGACAGCTCTGGACTAGTTGCTTGTGTAGCAGACAGTACACATTAATTAGCCATCTGAAGTCAGAAAGATGTCATGGCAATTATGAAAATGCCCCCTCTTTTTGATCTGATATTTTTTTCCAATTTATGTTTTAAAAGCCATAATACACTGCTCAAAAAAATAAAGGGAACACTCAAATAACACATCCTAGATCTGAATGAATGAAATATTCTCATTGAATACTTTGTTGTAAAGTTGAATGTGCTGACAACAAAATCACACAAAAATCATCAATGGAAATCTAATTTATTAACCAATGGAGGCCTGGATTTGGAGTCACACACAAAATTAAAGTGGAAAAACACTACAGGCTGATCCAACTTTGATGTAATGTCCTTAAAACAAGTCAAAATGAGGCTCAGTGTTGTGTGTGGCCTCCACGTGCCTGTATGACCTCCCTACAACGCCTGGGCATGCTCCTGATCAGACGGCGGATGATCTCCTGAGGGATCTCCTCCCAGACCTGGACTAAGCATCCGCCAACTCCTGGACAGTCTGTGGTGCAACGTGACGTTGGTGGATAAAGTGAGACATGATGTCCCAGATGTGCTCAGTCAGATTCAGGTCTGGGGAACGGGCGGGCCAGTCTATAGCTTCGAGGTCTTCATCTTGCAGGAACTGCTGACACACTCCAGCCACATGAGGTCTAGCATTGTCCTGCATTAGGAGGAACCCAGGGCCAACTGCACCAGCATATGGTCTCACAAGGGGTCTTAGGATATCATCTCGGTACCTAATGGCAGTCAGGCTACCTCTGGCGAGCACATGGAGGGCCATGCAGTCCTGCAAAGAAATGCCACCCCACACCATTACTGACCCACTGCCAAACCGGTCATGCTGAAGGATGTTGCAGGCAGCAGATCGCTCTCCACGGTGTCTCCAGACTCTGTCACGTCTGTCACATGTGCTCAGTGTGAACCTGCTTTCATCTGTGAAGAGCTCAGGGCACCAGTGGCAAATTTGCCAATCCTGGTGTTCTCTGCCAAATGCCAAGCGTCCTGCACGGCGTCGGGCTGTGAGCACAACCCCCATTTGTGGACGTGGCCCTCATACCATCCTCATGGACCGTTTGTGCAGACACATGCACATTTGTGGCCTGCTGGAGGCCATTTTGCAGGGCTGTGGCAGTGCTCCTCCTGTTCCGCCTTGCACAAAGGCGGAGGTAGCGGTCCTGCTGCTGGATTGTTGCCCTCCTACGGCCTCCTCCACGTCTCCTGGTGTACTGGCCTGTCTCCTGGTAGCGCCTCCAGGCTCTGGACACTATGCTGACAGACACAGCAAACCTTCTTGCCACAGCTCGCATTGATGTGCCATCCTGGATGAGCTGCGCTACCTGAGCCACTTGTGTGGGTTGTAGAGTCCATCTCATGCTACCAACATTCAAAAGTGACCAAAACATCAGCCAGAAAGCATAGGTACTGAGAAGTGGTCTGTGGTCCCCACCTGCAGAACCACTCCTTTATTGAGTGTGTCTTGCTAATCGCCAAAGATTTCCCCCTGTTGTCTATTCCATTTGCACAACAGCATGTGAAATTGATTGTCAATCAGTGTTGCTTCCTAAGTGGACAGTTTGATTTCACAGAAGTTTGATTTACTTGGAGTTATATTGTGTTGTTTAAATGTTCCCTTTATTTTTTTGAGCAGTGTATTTTAATTCTTGTCACTGTTAAAAAATTTTGTTTTTTTATATTTAATCAAAGTTACTGAAACTTGACCCAAATTATGAAACACATAGTTACATTGGGGGGATTTTCAAGTCTCTACAACTGCTACAACATCCACTACCTCCCTTGAAAAGCGTCACCAGACAGACGCCTATAATAAACAGAGTCCTACCAGTCAGCCCCACCATGCATGGACCTTAGGTACAGCCTACACAGAAGTCATCCTTCCAGTCTGATTATTTAAGATAAAACAAGATAAGCTGGAAGTTTTTCAAATGAATAGATGATGTACACAGAAATGTATCTGATTGAAAAAAATCAAACAGGAACTTTAACACATTCATACCAGAGAAACCTTTAAAGCAGGCCATCAACATCTGCTTCAGCTTTACCATCCACAGCAATATTCATCATGGCTTGGAATTCATTCAAACACAGTAAATATAAGTCATTTACTTGTAAATTTGCTTCTAAATTTGATAACATCTCTAAAAAGTTGTTTGTTTTCAGTAGTTTTTACAAACGTCAGCTGATCACCTAAATTCTTGTGCCTCTTTTGATGCAAACCAACTCAAATACACACAAAGCAGAATTGGCAATTTTATGTCCCTTTAAAAACATGTAGTATTTTGCGATATTTGGCTGTCCATACACTGTGACCCAGATGGGTTTTTATTGTCTGAAAGTTTGTTAAAAAATGGCTACACTACTGGATGCTATCTTAAAAAGTCCTTCACCTTTAAAATGCTCCCTTTATTCTGAATGCTTCAATTTCTTAATATGCAGTAGATATGTGTCATCAGAATTAAAAAAAAACTAAAAAGTTGAAAAAGTGAGAAATGTTATAATAATTAAAACAGTTTTAAAATCACACTACTCTTTCCCAATGTCCTTTTTGCCCAAATATGGTTCTATTTTTCAAAGGCGTTTCTACTTGAAGATGACTCTTGCAGAGCAACAGCTGCTGTGTGGGTTTTGGTTATATCCATGTCCTGGGAACTAACAGATCTGGAGGTCAGGGGTCAGCAAATGACTGTTTGCCGCGTTCTGCCCACAGGAGACAGAACCACTTAAAAGAAAAAAGGATCCAGAACCTCCTGGCCTTTTATTTCCTGTGTCAATCTCTGCTTGTTATCCTCAACAAAAACATCCACGATTGACTTATTTTGTGTTTTATTCTGTTGAAGTCAGTTCAGCTCTTCAGAAGTTTTCCATCTATTGCCACCAAACTCCTCTCTGACCCTTTTCTGCTTTATAAAAGTAAGCTAAAAGGGGAAACAGAATCTCCTGAAAGGCACCAAATCACCTATTTAAACTTGTCCACAGTCAGCCAATACAAAATTCGCTTTTCTTTCTTTTCCTGCAGATGAGCTCTTGGCATACTCTGTGGGGAAACTCTGCTCGGAAAAAAGAATTAAGCACCCTGCAGGGATCAGCAGAGGAGCGCTCTGTATTATTAGACTTCATTCAACACAATAAATTAATTCTCACTCACACACATGCGAGCACTTTGTACAGTAGCTATAATCTGCCTCCAGGCAGTAAGAGGAAAAGCCTGGAGAGACTGTCGACCGGAGGCTCCAAACAAACTGAGAAACTTCTATCCAGGAAGACTTAGCGGTGCTCACAGTTTAAACGTGACCCAGATAGAGATTATTATATTTCTTTTAAACCACTTATATCTGTGTTTCTCTCGTTCAGCGGCTCTGCTGCTACTGGATGATGTTTTAGAGGATCTTCTTTTCAAAATTCTCCCTGATTTTTATTTTGAAACACTTTCTTTTAATGAACAGTAGGCCAGGGCCCGTTTCACAAAGATTCTCAGAGCGCTCTCAGAGGGCTTCTGTCTTAGCCTAAAAATTCTTGGCAAGGACTCCTAGGTTAAGAGTGATTCTATTTGCTGCTGAGAGTGACTCTGAGCTAAGAAGCGTCAGAAAGTCCTATGTTAGAGAGGAGGTTTGGTTGGCCCCGTTGCTCGGTGTGATGCTGTATCTAAGAGCTGCGATTGGTTGTTAAAAGAAACAACAAACAAAGAAATACACTCCTAGTAATCAATGGAAAAATATTTACCGGTCATAAAATTTAGACTGGATTTAGAATCATAAGGATGAAACTTAGCAAAATTAAATTACTTGTATCACAGCATCAACATGTTTGAACGTAGCTTATTTACATGCTCATCATTATATTGATTCGCTTATTATTATGTTTACATTTTGGTCGTTTTCATACTGCATCTATTTCATATTAACATTTTAATATTAATGTGAAAATTCAGCATTTTACTGTGATCTTCTTATTGTATAATGAGGTTTAGTTTAGTAAAATGATCAAAACAAAACAGAAAACTAAAGTTGGATCAAGCCGAACTGAATCGAGGAGCAGAACCTGCTGGTGGAGCTGAAGAGATAAGTGTTTAAAGGTAGATTTGGTCCTGGGATCACGGTGCGAACAAACAGGTATGTCCAAGCAGATCAATGCGCCGCTCCCTCTGCTTTCAGACCCAGCCTGGAATGTGAGCAGCTCTGGTACCTGCTGGTACCTGCTGCATTCAGAAGCTAGAGAGGAGAAAGCAGCACACAAGAGAACCTCTCCGCAGACGGGGAGCGTTGTAGATGAACATATAGGCTTAGGCTGCTGACATCCTCATGCACAATACAGCAAATACTTATTGACCTCATTTACATCTTCCTTTTAAGTATACTGTGCTTAGATTATTGTACTTTATCTTGTCTAGTTTGTATCTATGTATATACATTTTTTTTCGAAATTCTAAGATTATTCTTAGAATGAGGTCACTAGGAGCTACTGTATGATTTATGATTCTGAATGATTCTTTACCCTTGTTATAACAGTTACACTAACAGTTTTAAAGCACGGCAAACTGGTATTATTTATTTTATCACAAATTGCAGTGACAAATGGTCCATATCAGGTAAAACAAGATTTGATTTGAGATTTTGTTACTTTGTAGACTCTTTATTTTCAACATCGCTGAGCTGATTTTATTCTGTGCTTTGTTTGTTCGGGTCATTTAACCTCTTCACCATTTCATACTGTTGCAGTTTCAGTCATGCTTTAACAGATTTGTTCAGAACCCGAATGCACTGTCTCCAACAGAAACCTTTTTTTTTTAAAACCAGGGTGATTTTTCATGACTGTTTTAACTTATGTAAACTAAGTTAAGTTTTATGTAATAAACTTATAGTCTATTGTATGCTTATGTGGTTATTGAACTTTAATAGATGATACCTAGCAGCAGGACATTGCTCAGAGATATTTCTATGTTTTACTTAGGGGTGATAATCTGTCATATCTCATAATAGTCAACAGGCATTGGAACCACAGTTCCAAAACCTGTTGCAATTAGGTGTAATACAAAGTCTTCAGCAATAACAAAGACTTCAAGAGATTAATTCCTATATAAACTATACTTTTACATGTACATGAATTCTTAATATATAAGGTCCAATTTGTTGATGTAGCCATCTTTGGCAGTAATAGCAGCTCTGTAAACATCTCCCACAAGGTTTAGGAGTGTGTTCGTAGTTAGATTAGAAAACCAGAATCACTGCCTCCGCTCTAATTTATCCCAAATGTGTTCAAGAAGGTCAGGACTGTACAGGCCAGTCCAGTTTCTCCACATCAAACTTTACACACCTGCAGCCATGGAAGTGATTGTAATACCACAATTCATTGATTTGGTGGTACGACCCATTACTTTTGGCAGTATAATATATATTAGGCCACAATAAAAAAAAGATTTTCCAGTACTTTGGGACAAATTCACCTGAGATTTTATTATTAACTTCTGTAATCCCGCCTTTGTCAATCCTGCTTTTAATCACTGCTTGTCTAAATAATGTATAGATATCCTCAGTTTCCCTTGTTACTGAGCATCAGTGTCAACGCCTCCTCCATGTTCCCACTCAGCTCACCTGTTGCCTGTTAACAACCACCTCTATTAGTAAATGCTCCTTTCCTTCTTTCCTCAAAAGAGTAGTCGGGGCACAAAAATAAGACAGATAAATACAAGATTACTTCTAGACAGTGTCAGAATTTACAGTTTAGCCCCAAATTGTCCACACCAATGGCAGATTTGGATTTAAAATTATATTCATTCAACCGAGAAATTTTGTTTTTGATGGAAATGAAATTGACAATGCGATAGGAATCTCAGTTGAAAAAAGGGTATAGACCTTTTTATAAACAATTGATTAAAAAATATTTATTCATTGTAAGCTAAGCAACACTTTTTTATAATTGTTGATCAGCTTTTTGAGTGTTCCGTCTAGCATTTTAATAATGTATTTTTAGTGATGAGCTTCAAATGTTTCAGGACTTGTAAGGATCTCCTTAACATCACCCTAATCTTTAGCTCCCTCCATAGATTCTCTATCAGATTTAAACTGGGACTCTTGTTGGGCTTCTCCAAAACATTAATATTACATCCAGTCAGAAGAAACACATTGATAAAATAAAAATTAAAAAATTCTTTAAACCTAAATCTGTCACGGCATGAATACTTGTGGCTGAACATGCAGGGCTACTGATGAATATTTTTAAATTCCCTGCCTAATTACATGAAATATGACAAATGTTTATTTAAATACCCAAAGCTCAACTTTCTTGACTGAATCTCCTGGAAATTGTCAATGCTCAGTTGTTTTTGCCATAGCTAAAGCAAATAGCAAAGCATCTACTTTCAAACCAAACTTTCAAATATCCTATTAAAGGCTCTCATATTGGAGCTGCAGGGATGCCTTTGTGGAGTTTGCATGTTTTCCTTTAGCCTCCAGGTGCTCCTACTCGCTGTCACTGTGCGGCCAACGTGCAGCTCTCTCTCTCAGTAAACAATACACCAGGTAAAAGAAATGCATGCATTTTGAATTTTCTTTGTATTTGTCCAGTTGAGAAGACACATCACCATCTTAATTGATTGGTTTGGTAAGTGCATTAGAGACTGACAGAACTTCTTTGCTAATTGGTTGTTGACATTGTTTTATTAGAACTGATCTCTCTTGCTTTAACAGCACTGTTTTTCAGTCAGGCACCCTCTGACAATAAAAAACACTGATCCAACTGTATGTTTTATTCCTCTACAAGCCCTCCAGTGTTTCAGATAGCAGCTCTGAACTAGAAGCAGCTGTTGGCCTCTTGGGTTTGACATCCTGCCACTCTCATTTGCTCAAGTTCTGCAGATCGGTAATTGGCTTCATGTAGCCGCATTGGGCCTTCAGCACTTCAAGGATATGTTCTTGCACCTTACATCACAATCAGCGCTTGCCTTATCTAAACTCTGTTGTTGGTCAAATGCTATAGATACAAGAGCATTCTTTGTTTTCTACATCTTGTCTTTCTTTGAACATAAATCTTTAATCTGTCTCTTTTCATTTTATGATTTAGTTGTTGCTGATCATCAGTATGTTTTTTTCTCTTCTTTCTATCTAACCATATCAGAACTCTGGAGAGGGGCATAGGGAACAACTTCAGATTTATAGATGATAACCAGCTGAAAAGATGTGTCACATCAATGACATGGCCTATGGGTAAAAACAGATGCCAATTTATGTAGAGCAAGACACCCAGTGAAGTACAGAATAACTGAGGACTTGTTTTCTTTCAGGGCTCTGAGTTTTGGGTACTTCTATTTCTTTGCTTATTTTCAAATGTATTCAGTACTTTTAATTGTGCAGGCTACAATTTTAAAATCAAATGTGCTATACCCCATCTTGCATCTCCTCTTAGGACTGATTTTTGACCTTTTTTAAACATAAACCTGCAATAATCTGGTTTTGAATTGTTTGTTTTTAATTACATTCATTTATCTTATGGAATTGCATTTATCTTGTTGATCTGCTTTTGAAGTTTAGTATTTAGTGTTTTTTATTGTATTTTGTTTTTATTTTTTTTGCACTGTATCCACTTGCTGAGGGACACAATTTCTTTGTAAATGAAACACATTAATAATTGACCGTAATGCAATTCATGAATTAAACTTCTTTGTTTTTGATCTCCGTTAAATTGTCCCAGCTCTCTTGCTAATGAAGTACATCATTTTTGCTTGATTTTCTGTTAAATGGGAAAGTGAGGTTTGTATTTTGGGTTTATGCTCCCTTTTTGGCCAGCTCACTTTGAAATTAAAGGTGACTTCTGTGTTTTCAGGAAAACATATTGATCATAACCATTTCTTTAACCTTTTGTCATAACTTGATTTCCCCTTTGTGACATTCGTGTTCCTTTTGTACTAAATCCTATCTCACGGCCTCCATCCTTATTCTGTTCTGCTGCCAGGAAGCCATTTCACGTTCAAAGTCAAGGACAAAAAGCAGTGGGGATCATGCAATGAGCAGAGGGGCTTCTGGACAGTTTGTACCTCCCAGGTAGAAAAGGGAAGAAGAAGAACAGGAAGGAAAGGCTGCCACACAGTGGGACGCCAACATAGAAAAGAAGATAATGGTGTCTGAAAATCACATGTAATATCAGCTTCCTGTTGTTTAAAATGGAACCATTTTAGACACAGATTTGGCTGAAGATTGAAGATTTGCAAGGAAATTAATGTTTATCTTCGTCTTTGGTGGTAAATTGAATTTGGTGGTAAATAAACGTTTTCGGAATGTAAGTGGTGGTAAGATGTCGACATAAATCCTCTGTTTGTTTAAATGTTTTTGTAGAGTCTTCAAGTTTTACTAACGTGTGTAACCATCTCTCAGGCACAATTCCAGAAAACCACTGTTACAACCCTCTTAAGTAAGTTGGGCCATGGCACTGGGTGTAACATAAAACAAGGAAAACCCCTTAACCAGTTGATGTTGGTGAGTGAAGATTCAATTTATTTTTACAATATTTAAATGGTAAAATTACAAACCACACAAGATTTAAACACAGTGAAGCTTTAAGCTTCAGGGTCTCCAAGGCCAAAATAATTAACAAAACACCGCCTTGGCAAACTCACATTTTGTCAGGTTCAAGGTGAGAGTAGCTTTAGCTAACCGAGCAAACACATCTTTCAGAGTGTTAATATGATCAACCCAGGATGATGAATAGATCACAATGTCATCCCGGTAGACATTACAGTTCTTAATGTTTCCTAACACAGAAGTCATCAGTCGCTGAAAAGTAGCAGGGGCATTACACATGCCAAATGGCATTACTGTATACTGTAAGAAGTGGTCGGGTGTCACAAAAGCTGAAATATCAGAAGCTTTGGTAGTCAAAGGAACCTGTCAGTATCCTTTCAGTAAATCTAGCTTTGTTATATAGCTGGCAGTGCCAATGCAGTCTATACAGTCTTCCATGCGAGGCAATGGATATGAATCAGGGACTGTGACTGCATTTACTTTTCTAAAGTCTGTACAGAAACATGAAGAACCATCAGACTTTGGTGTCAGAAGACAGGGAGAACTCCAGGAGCTTTGACTTGGTACGGCTAAACCATTTTCCAGTAGATACTGAACCTCTTTTTTCATAATTTCCCTCTTAACTTTCCTTTTTGATAAAACTTATAGTTAGAGTGGCTTAGGTTATCCTGAGCTATCTTCCTTATTTTAGCTCCGTCTTCTTCTCCACTTGTTGGATGGAGTAAGGGGGAGTCAGGTTTAGCCTAAACCGGCTCAGTTATGGTTGAGGTGCAAACACACCCTCCATTTCTGCTACCTGTATGACCCCCTCTCTTTTCCAACGGTTATGGTCAATCTGACAGAGAGAGGTATCCCAATCGTTGTGGTTTTTAGTATAACAATGGCCATCAGTGGGCTCTAGATGGACAAACTGTCTACTTTTAAGGCTAGGCTTAAAACTTTCCTTTTTGATAAAGCTTATAGTTAGAGTGGCTTAGGTTATCCTGAGCTATCTCTGTAGTTATGCTGCTATAGGCTTAGGCTGCTGGAGGACATAATGACCACTTTCACCCTCTTCGCTACATTCTCACACTACTCTTCAATTTTGTATTATTTGCTGTTATTTCAGCTTTTAACTTTGTTCTCTCTCTTTTCTCTTCCTAGAAGCTACACCTGGCCTGACTCTGTGTCTACCTGTGACACCTTTCTGGAGAGGGGAATCCTCCAAGCTTCTGCTGGCAACAACTCAATGCTCACCCTCTACCGATGAGCCACTTGGCCCTGTCTTTTAGTGTTTAACCCTTTCTCTTTCCTAGACATAGCTACTGACTGAGCTTTTACTGTAACTAACTCTATGTGCTCTCTTCAAACTCTAAACTTGAAAACTGGCTCAGAGTTTATCTGTTCCTTCTTTCTAGGTGAAACTACATCCATTAACATTTACCTTTTCCTTCCCATAGATAGTACTCCTGGATCAGTGCTTCTTTGTTCTCTTTGTGTCTCTGCTCTGTTCTCTCTAACCCCCAGTCGGTCGTGGCAGATGGCCACTCACACTGAGCCTGGTTCTGCTGGAGGTTTCTTCCTGTTAAAAGGGAGTTTTTCCTCTCCACTGTCGCTACATGCATGCTCAGTATGAGGGATTGCTGCAAAGTCAACCCCAGTGACTGTCCACTGTCTCTACATGTTCATCCGGGAGGAGTGAATGCTGCAAGTCACTGACTGGATGCAATCTGCTGGGTTTCCTTTCCTTAGATAGAAAAACTTTTTATCCAATTTGAATAAATAACAGAATCTGACTGCACTGTTCAATGATTTGGATTAATTGTAATGCATGTACCTGACTTTTGTGAAGTGCCTTGAGACGACATGTGGTGTGAATTGGCGCTATATAAATAAACTGAATTGAATTGAATTTAACTGGAGGACAGTGATAGGCATGCTGTTTAAAAGGGGATGCATTCCCCACATCAACATCATGCTCCAGTACCGTGGTCCTGGAAGGGACATCTCCAAATAGAGTAGGGTAGGTCAGGATTAGATTTTTCAAATCTTCTTTCTCATCTCTGGGAAGATATGATAGGTAGGCATCCAAGGCACCAAGAATTACAGAGTTTGAAAACCTACCACAGTGATCTCCATCACACTTTTTCAAACCATCATGGTTGGTAGGTGCGGACACAAGAGACTGACGCAGGTTGTGGTGACACCTCACCACACGAGTCCTTGGGGTCATCTTCTCTGGAATGAAAAAGTTTCAACATGTTGATATGGCACAAACGTGTTTGTCGCCTCCTATCAGGAGTGTGAACAATGTAGTCTGTATCATTGATTTTGTTTTTCACCACATAGAGTCCTGTAAATTGAGCTGAAAGAGACGGCCCAGCTGTGGGCACCAGCATAAGTACTTTGTCACCCGGATGGAAGAACGCTGTACCGTTTTCCTGTCATACCGATGTTTCATTTTCTCTTGGGCAGTGGACAAAGACTTTCTGGCTATTGAACAAGCTTAGTATAGACGGTCCCGGCACTGTGTGGCAAACTTAAGGGCATTTGAGTGTGGCTGTGTACCAGTGGATAGTAAGTGTTCTTTCAACACTTTCAGTGGTCCTCTCACCTCATGTCCAAAAACCAATTCAGCAGGACTGAACCCAAGAGATTCCTGCTTTGCTTCTCTGGTTGCAAACAGCAAGAAAGGAAGTCCTTCATCCCAGTTTTTCCCTGTCTCTAGACAGTACTTTCGCATCATGACCTTAATAGTCTGGTGCCATCGTTCAAGTGCGCCTTGTGACTGAGGGTGATAAGGACTAGAAGCAATATGTTTAATACCAAAGACTGGAAAGTTTGCTTGAAGAGTTTGGACTGAAAGTTACTGCCTTTATCAGTTTGTATAACTTTAGGGAGACCAAAAGTTGAGAAAAACTTGAGTAAAGCCTTTGTTATGATGGGTGCTGTGATTTTCCTAAGTGGTATGGCTTCAGGAAAACGGGTAGCAGCACACATGACTGTTAAGAGAAACTGATTACCACTTTTTGTTTTGGGCAGAGGACCCACACAATCTACCAAAACACACTCAAAAAGCTCACCAACTATAGGAATGGGCTTAAGGGGAACAGGTGACACCCTCTGGTTAGGTTTACCCACAATTTGGCAAAATTTGCATGTTCTACAGAACCTGGCCACATCCTTCTTCAGCCCTGGTCAAAAGAAATGCTGTAGAATACGGTCATAGGTTTTAGTAATTCCTAAATGACCTGACTATGGATGTTCATGTGCCAGCTGCAGTATTTGTTCCCGGTAATCTTTAGGAATAACCACTTGACATACCAACCCCCAATCCTCCTCAATACCCTCCTGTTGCAAAGCAGGTCTTGAGATCCATTCTCTCATGAGTAACCCATCTTCAACATAGAACTTATGGGCTTTGTTTCCATCTGGTGCATCACTTACACACTCAAAGCATTTAGTGAGCGTTTCATCACTTTCTTGAGCTTGGCTCAAACACTCCTGTGACAATGATGGGGGGAGAAAACCGTCTGACATTGGAGTCAATTCTTCCCTGATGGGTGCCGGTTTTGAAGGTTCAGCTCCTAGTAGCTTGTCCTCCTTCAAAGCAGATCCAAGAACAGATTCAGTCAAGTTCACTTCCTCCAGCTTTTGAGCTTGGGACCTGGTAAGAACACTGACAGCAAACACATCAGGGTGGGAATTCAACATTTCATCCTCCTCCATCATATGAGGTTTGTCCACCACTTCAGGATTAGGAAGTACCTTATCCCCAGCAAGATCATTTCCCATGATAAAGTCAACCCCCTGAACAGGGAATAAGTTTCTCACCGCCACTTTGAAAAACCCAGAGGCCAACTTGGACTTTATGTGAACATGATGTAATGGTGCAGGTACGTAGGCCATCCCAATTCCTTGTACTATGGTACTTGCATTGCGGTATGTTTCCGCATTGAATGGCAGCAGATTGGAAAAGATGAATGATTGGGAACCACCCGTGTCCCTCAGGATTTTTATTGATTTCTCATCCTTAGGAAGTCCTGTTAGGGAGACAAAACCATCAAAAATGAATGGCCTGAAACATTCATCAGGTTCCCTCAGGTTCAATAGCGGTGAAGAGGAACTTTGAGTCTTGACTAAACCAACTCCTTTATCTAGTTTTGATGGTTGAGATGCTTGTTTATGTTTCAGGGCCAAACAGTCAGAGACTATGTGACCCACTTTGTGACAGTAAAAACATACTCTCTCTGATGTAGAAGTACTTTTAATCTGAGACTGTGGCTTAACCTCTTTCCATGATTTATCCCGAGAAGATTGTTCAGATTTGTTCACAAACACATTTTTGTGAGTAAGAGCAAACTCTTCTGCCAGAATAGCTGCTTCCTGTAAAGTAGTAACCTTTTGCATATTGAGGTACAAGACCGTACGATCGGGAAGACAATTTTTAAACTCTTCCAACAATACCAATTCACGCAGTGAATTGAAATCAGTAGCCTTAGTTGCTTGACACCATCTGTTAAACAAAATTCCTTTCTCTCTTGCAAATTCAACAAATGTTTGTCCAGTGTTCTTCCTTAAAGCTCTAAAACGCTGTCTTTAAGCCTCGGGCACCAATTCATATGCCTGGAGTATGGCAGCTTTAACCTTCTCATACACAAGACTGTCTTCAATAGTCAGCGCTGCACACACATCTTGTGCTTTACCAACAAGTTTACATTGCAGCAAAAGAGACCAAACTTTCGTAGGCCAGTGCAAAGCAATAGCAATCCACTCAAATGCATTAAAATACGCCGCCGCTTCAGTCTCTCTGAATGGTGGAACTAGATTAATATTTTTACTTATATCAAATGTAGAGGGTGTGGAAGAAAGAGATTTAACTGCCAAATTACTGCCATTATCGCCATCCCCAGCCAAAGTTAAAGTAGTTAAGTTAGTGGCTGGCTTTTGGAACTGCAATTCCAGCTGACGCATTTTAATGGCAGTTTCAGCTTCAATTTGTCGGCATTTAAGCTTAAACTCAAGTTCATCTTTACGTTCCTTCTCTTTGGCTTCCAGTTCAAGACGAGCCAGTCGCACCTTTAATTGAGCTCCACCACTAGGACTTGTGGACTCCCTAGAAAAAGGCACAAACCGTGGGAGAGAAGGTGGTGGTTTACCTCCCTCTGATTTTGTAGCAGCTGCAGGTGTCCCCATTCTGTCATCATCTGCAGACTGATCAGCAGCTCCAAAAGATGAGATGGCCCCCTCTTTATCCATTTTCAGCGGCAATACTCCTTTTTCAACCAAGCTACTAAAGACAAGAGATTTGAATTCACTTTTGAGCATAGACTTAGACACTGAGATACCATAACAGGAGGCAATTTCACATAAATCATCCTTTCTACAAACATCAAACTGCTGTAAGGAAGGATAACTTACAAACTCCTCCATATTAAACTGTGCCATGTTCAAAATCAATTTATCCTGGACGATCCCCCACTTATGTTACAACCCTCTTAAGTAAGTTAGGTCATGGCACTGGGTGTAACAAAACAAGGAAAACCCCTTAAGCAGTTGATGTTAGTGGGTAAAGATTCAATTTATTTTTACAATACTGAAATGGTAAAATTACAAAGCACACAAGATTTAAACACAATGAAGGTTTAAGCTTCAGGGTCTCCAAGGCAGAAATAATTAACAAAACACCCCCCAAGTATGAAAGCAAAATATCTCTAGCTAAGAGTGAACTTAAAAGTACAAACGCTGAGCTCCCTGCCTGACCACAAAACAGGAGAAAAAGCATTAGAACAAAAATGGCAGAGAACCCCTACCGGCTTCCACTGTGAGAACAACAAAAAAAAAACTTTCCATTTTAGTTACCCACTGTCAAAGCACACCACACAAACAAGATCACACCAGATCAGGCCCCAGAGGAAAAGAGGGGCGAGGGACACATCTAAGGTAAACCTCTCTATGGAATGGCTGATGAGCTGCAATACATCACACCTGTGGCAGCAAGGTAAATCTGAAACACACAAGAAAAAAGTAAGGTCGCTCCTGAGTCGTCCCCCTGGAGGCCAGGGACCGTAACAACCACCTGCATACTTTAAAACGTCCCCTTCATGGCTGCAGATCATCTGCAGTCAGCTGTTTTTTCAGTGCATCAAACTCCAGGCAATAAGGTTAAAAACTACGTGGGAAGTGGTGTGGGACTGGGGCTCCTCTCCAGGGTTTGGCTGAAGGATAAAGCAACCTAACTCAGACACATGCAAATACGTTAACAACAGTTACAAGATGCCTCAAGTAAGCAGCAGTGGCATCAGTTTTCTCTCAGCAAAGATGAAAAAATGTTTAATCGAAATATAAAGTTTGCTTTAAATACTGTAAAACATTTTCAGTTTACTTAGGATAATCTTTTATTTGGCATTAAAGTATTACCATGATGTTTTGCTGCTGCAGGTTTATCAAAGGCACGAACAATTTAAGTGATTTGTCACATTTTTCATATTTCATTTGTTGGTGCCAAAATAATATAAATTAACTTTGATAAATTATCATCCAAAATCCAGGGCAGAAGTTATCTGTTACCAAAACAGGCCATCTAAGAGATTAAACTGATGATCAACAATGCATAAACAAGAAAAACAAACAGATTGAGACAAATTTCCACCAGACTGGTAGGTTTTAAAGATGCATTTTATTCTTCAAACGCAAGCTTGCATGTAACAATTTCATTAAATGAATACTGTTCATAGAAGCATCGTTGGATTAAAATAAATACATTCTGTAGAGCAAGGAAAAGGCTATTTCTGAGATACCACCTCCAATGAGGTCAAAACTTCTGCAAACTGGCTAATGCTGTGCTTTTTTCCCTCCTTTTCTTTTCTTTCAGCTCTCTCAGAGGCTCAGGATTTCACACTTAGTAATGCTGAATGGGATTGCTGTTATTTACGCAAAGAGCATTTTGCTGAAAGTTTGACAGCTGCAGAAAAACAGTTTCTCAGACCTTGACTTTCTGAGATGTTCTTGTAACAGTCCTCATTTGTTGCTTGTTTCGCAGCTACTAAACAGTTTTGACTTCTCAACAGAAATACCAGTGGGAAGACACAACAGCTTAAAATATTGGAGAAGAACTCAGTTCTCAGACTTTTTCTGTTTTAATCTGAAGGATTTCTACTAGCTGGGTTTTGGCCTAACTTTGGCTTTGTCTCAGTATCTTTGCTGACAGGGAGAAAAAACTAACAAATCAGGCCAGTTTAAAGTTATCAGTACGTTTAAGGCCCTTTAAACTGGAGCCACTATGTTGACATTTCTCTGCAGGATCTTGAAAAGGCATTCTTGGGTTCATTAAGGGCACAGTATGCTCCCCATTACAAGTCATTGATCGTTAGAGATCCCCACTTGTTTGGGGGATGCACAAAACTCCCATTGTGAGATCCTGGTGGCAGCAATCAAGGTTGTGCAGCAAGGTTGAATGGTCAGTACTACAACTTCATTATGCCTACATTGGGCTCATTGGACTCAGAGTTAATTATTTTGTGCTCTTGGCCAAGTGTCTACTTTCTGCTTTGAGTTCCCTCTCTGCTCTAGCTGCAGCCAAAATGATCTCACCAAGCAGCTGAAATGAACAACTGGCAACCTCCACACCAAGAAAGACTGAGCCAAGATCAGGCCCATATAGGAAGAGATTGTGTGTGCTGGGCTCTCTGTGGAATAAGGCTTCCAGTTGGGTTGAAGCACCCTCACCTTCAAACCAACTATAGACTGATTTTGGAATAGTGAAGGAAATTGTACAAAATGTAGATCACACTGTCAAACAGAATCCTTCTGTGATGAGGAGGGCAACAAGGAAATAAAAAGTACACGATTCATGAGTGTTATAAAACAGGTCTGTAATTAATATGCTAATGATTTAAAACCAGTTGTTTAGTTAGTAAAATGGCACCTTTTGTAATCACTAATAAATTATCAGAAGAACTTCTAAACAACTGATATTTGTGCAGTACAAAGCAACTCCCAACTATACTACTGAGCAGGTTTTCACAGAAAGTAAGACAGCTTCAAAATAAGATCATGGTATTAATATGCTTTGTCCAGCCTATTTCCTTACTAAAACTTTAAACTCATAGACAAACAGATCCAATCCATGTCCAGTTGGTCTGTTTATGTATTCTGGTCTCCTTTAATCTTTTTATTTGCAGACAAGCATGTTCCCTTCTGTAATTTCAGTCATTCTGCTGCTCTCGACACACCTAAATGTTCTTTACTGATTGCTAGTCTCCTGTTTCTTATTTGTCTTTAGCACTCTCGTGTCTGCCTTGCTCAGTTATGATTGTTTTCTTCCCCTCTTGATTAACCTTTGAAGACTGAGTAATAAGATACATTGAATCTGACAATTTTATTAGAAAACTGCTTTACGCTGATGTGATAGCTTAAGTTTTGTGTGTGTGTTGCAGTATAACATTGTAGAATACCTGCATGGCCACAACCAACATTGGTGGTATTGCTTTTTTGCAAAAGGCAGATTATGAAATATGAAAATGTAAAGGTTAGTTAAACCACAGAAATTCTTTTTGTTCTGTTAGTTGGCATAGAAACCATATGTAACTCTGTCATAATTAAAATGTTATTAAAGGTTCCCTTTTCTTTTAATTTAAAACTGTGTACTTCTCTCTTTGTAAGTTTAAGCAGCAGTGTCGATTTAATTTTGCAATTCTGAGTTGAAGGAGTCTTTGTGTCTCAGTTTCAGTCTCACAGCTCAGTGATCACCTGCACAGGATCAATAAAAAGGTCTATTTGCTTTTACTGAGGACTTCCTGCCCTCCACCTTTTACAGATCCTCTCCTCCACCTGATCCTCCTCTCCCCTCAGTCTCTTTGTGCAGTTTTCTGCAGGTTTTATTGGATTATTCAGCAGCAGCAGGCTCAGTCTCACACTCTTTAGGAGAGTCTAAAAACCTAGACTGCTGTCACAGCTTTTGTGTTAACTCTGCAAAAAAAAATGTTTAAAAAATGTGTTGCACGAACCAAAATAGGACAAAATAGTTGCACTTGGAAAGCGGTGTTATTCTAGTTGGACAATTTCATGCTTTCATGTGTGAATTTTGTTTCTCACCTACAAAGCCAAATCTCAGCTATTTGCAGTCCCATTTCTTTTGAGAGTTCCTTCACTCCTTGTTCAGGTGAGGACAAGCAGCGAAGCTCTTAAAAATAATTTTCTCCAGGAACTAATCAGTGCCATTCAGATTCCTGAGCACACCTCCACATTTCCATCCTGGGTCTCATAAAGGATTTGTGATTAGCCGCTGCTGTTGCTGAAGAACGAGGCTCAGGTGTGCAGAGACGAACTCAAAGCCTTTAATCTTCACCTCTGATGAAGCTGCAGGAATCTGGATTGGGGAAGCTGATGGATCACAGCTTCGTACATATTCATGACAAAATTATTGATGTTTCAACATGTTACTGCCACAACTGTGTTTGAACAAACCACGGGAAAGTGAAAATCGATTGCAATAAAGAAATGTTAATTTAAGAGCAAGTGGCACACAATGATCCATAATCGACAACAGGTCTAGAGAAAAAATGTGTTGATGTACGAAGGATGAATTTAAAACATCTGCTTGTGGATTAGATTTGATGTAGCAGTTACACAAAGAATGGAAGGAGGCAGGGAAGCTGCAGGCTACAGATGCTGGGCTTGGCGGCTAAGACCTTGGATCACACTTTTTAAATACTGTAGAAAAAATACAGAGGAAGTATTGTGAAGGAAAGATAAAATAACAATGAGATGGAAAAACAGGGGTCTGACTGGCGGAAAATGCTTTTAGACCAGGTGGGAAATGATTTTTCTGACTAAACTTACACCCAAAGCTTTAGCATATCAATAAAAGTGTTTGAATGTATTTGTCCTTCAATAAAACCACTAACAATATTAATACATGTTAACACATAAAAATTTTGTTCAGCTATATCATAGTAAAACCTTGTTTAAAGAAGGTGATGTTACTATCAGTGAGCTATGCTGCTGTGGAAAACTATTTGCAAGAATTTGCATTTTGCATTTTTCTCACTTTTTAAATTTTCAGATCAGTGAACCAATTTTAATGCCAGACAACCTGGGTAAATACAAAAAGCGGTTTTGAAATAATTATTTTATTTATTAAGGGAAATTAGGTATCCAAATCATCCTGGACTACTGTGGAAATACATTTTCTGGTTCTGGTTCAGCAACCACATCCAGGCCTAACAACTGTCAGATATGTAGAAACAAGAAATCCTTGAATTAGAACCTCTCTGACTACATGAAGAAGGCTAAAAGGTCTCACAAAGCAACACATCCTGTCCTGATCTAGAGAAATTCAGGGACAGTGAAGAAACAAAGTCACTGAGAATAATCACTCTAAAAACTTTTAGGAAGACATAGCTAAGGCTGTGGGACACAAGTAAACCAGTGAGAGCAATTATTTTCAAATAGAGAAAACTTGTAACAGTAGTGAACCTTCCCAGTAGAGGACGGCCTACCAAAATTACTTGAAGAGCTCTTAAGCCCTGTTTTTCAATAGTCCTCTCCTAGTACTGTTCGACATGACTCAACTCACTTTTTAGGCTTTTTTGTTACTATTTTTAGTACCTGCTTGGATGCGGTTCAAACTGTGGTGTTAAAAACGCGACATCAGAAGACTGTCGGTCACTGATTAGCTAGGGGGTGAAATTACTAGTAACAGCATACTTTAATAACTCATATTTTCACCATTATATTCTTGTACGCTGGGTTTATTGTGTTTATGACCACTTGCTTACCCTCACACGTCCTCTGTCTTGTACCCTTCGGTTTTTACCGCTCCATGGCATCTCTCTCTCTCTCCTGTTCTTATTCAGAGTACTGTGTCTTGCCCTCTGCAGCCTTTTCTGGCTCTCTTCTTTAACTCTGAGTCTGACAACAGCCATAGACTAAGCATCTCTGAAGGCGGTTGTGTTTGTGTAACTACAAATAACATTACGTTACTTTTTCAGACTGTGAGGCCGCCTTGCTATTTACAATCCTGCCCACATTGAGGTGGAACTCAATTGTAATGGAAAACAAACCAAACCCGACCCGGATCAATTAGAGTAGGTGTTATGATTTGGGGTTGTTTGGTTTTCGGTTGCGGGTTTTTCCTCATATGTTTCTCACAGTTAAGGTTTTGAATCATGCTTCTGTTCATTATTTTCCTGGTCATGCTTTAGTTTTTGTCTTCTAGTTCATGTTTTATCAAGTTAGGTTTTTGGATCTGGTTATGCTTTAGTTTTTTCTAGTTATGTTTCTATTAGTTTGTATCCTTGAATTTCTGTTTTGCTCCAGTCACGTTGTGTTCTGTCCTGTCTGTGAATTAACTTTATTCGGTTCACCTGCACTAAGCAAATCAGTCTCCTCTGTTCACCTTGTTCTTGCTCCATATATACACCTCTGTTCTGTTCATTCCGCGTGGAAACATTTCGGATCATGTCACTTTGTTTTCTGCCAGTTCGTGTTGTTCAAGCCAAGCCTTTCCATGCCTGTATTTGCCGCCACCTTCTGAAGTAAATTTCATTTATTAAATAAGTTTATTTACGGATTCATCATGCAGCCTGTCCGTCTACATTCTGGGCTCCTCCGCTACACTACCCCTGACAGTAGGTACTAATGGAAAAGAGGCATTAGATGACTCATCCAGGAGGTAACAACAGAACCCAAAACAACATTTAAAGCACAACAGGGCTCATTTGCCTCAGTGAAGGTCAGAGCTCATGATTCAAAAATAAGGAGACTGGACAAAAATGACATCAATGGAAGAATTCCAAGGTGAAAACCACTGCTGACTGAAAAGAACATAAAGGCCAGTTTCTTTTTGACAAAAACATCTTCATGATCTCGAAGATTTTTTAGAAAACATCCTGAAGACAAATATGGAAAACTTTGGAAGGTGTGAGTCCAGTTACATGTGGCTTAAACTATTGCAGCATTTAGCAGAGAAACATCACACTGACAGTCAAACATGTTTTTTTAAAAAAAATGCTAGTATGATGATTCCACTTGCTTCTTCAGCAGCTGGTCAACCTTCTTTAATGGGTGGAATCTAACAGAAAATCCAGAGGGAGAAAGTTCCACCATCAGGTGGAGCTTTTAAACTCAAGTGCACAGGGATAATTAAACAGGAGAGTGATCTGAAGCACTCCACCTATATATGGACAAACAAAAAAACAAAATGTAGATTTTGGACTGGCCGTCTAAAACTTTGAACCTAAATCTGATTGACATGCTGTGGCATGACCTTAAACAGGCAGTTCATGCTCTAAACCATGGGTTAAAACAAATCTGCAAACAAGAGTGGATTGAAATTCTTCAACATTGTATTAAGGTTCATTGCCAGTTATTGCAAACAACCTATTAAGTTTTTGGGAGAAATAAGAATCCCTTAATAAATGAAATAATCATTTGAAAACTGTGCTTTTGTATTTAGTTGGGATATCTTTGTCTGATATTAAATTTTGTTTAATCATCTACAATATTTGTGACAAAAAAGCAAAGAAGGGCCAGTACTTTTTCATGGCACTGTATTTATTTAGTTTCATATAAAACTCTCTAATAAACCCTAATACAGCAGATAACCATGCCATAAAAACCCCATCTGGGCCTCCAGGCAGTGAGTGTTTTATAGTTTTTACCATCTAAAGCAATGCTCCCACTAAACCCTGCATTTGCTTTTTGTACCACTGAATGTGAAACTGTGAGAACTGTGAGTATCTCTTTGCAAAATCAGCTCTGCCATTCTCATAAAACCCAAACAGCATAGACATTGTACGCAGTGACGCAGAAAATAACTATGGAATATTTACAACCAGTGTAATGCAGATTTCAACTTTTGATTTGTGATAGTCACTACAGGTTCAAGAAAACATTTTTCTTTCAGCATGTCTTTACACAGAAGTATCATTACACCATTCACTGGCTATTCTATTAACAGCTGAGAAACTGTCACCCTGCTGTTTAATCTGTAAAACAAAATGACTTGGAACACTTACTTTGCACAGCAATCAATCTGTTTTAGTCTATTTTTAACAACTTCTTTTAATATAACTTTTTTTTTTCGTTAAGATATGGTTGCTTACGTTTACATTTGCAATTAAAGAAAAGAACTCCATATTTAAAAGTGTGCTTTAAATGTGCCAATAAAGTTCTATCATACTCAATCATTATTTTGATTGGTCCAGAATAAAAGCTAATTACCTCTTTTTTAGGTAGATTTGTACTTCAGCCCATGCAATTGTTAAATTACTACAGTCTACTTCAGGTTACTACAGTTTATCTGCATTGATTTAGTCGGTTACTGGAATTTCCTCCTTTCTTGATACTTACCCTTTTGCTGGCTACCTCAGGTTCTTTTACTGCATCATTGCAACAGAGATTTTATTACTTGTGAATTTACTCTTATTTGTAAATAAAGAAAAGCACACGTATTGGTTAAAATTGAACATTGAAATATATTTACTTTCAAAAACCTAAACCTCAAGCTACCAGTTTGCCAGAGAGGCCAAACCACTAAAAAGATAAGTCAGATCAAATAAGCTAAAATCCCAATAAGGTCATCCTTGTTTTTCTGCTCACCTCATTGAAATTAACCTGTTGGCCGACCTCCCAAAAGCTGCTGATTTCAGGTTCTTGAATAGGTCATGAAGATTTTATTGCAGATGGCCTCATAAATCTGAAAGACAGAGCAGAAGATCCACTGACCCCATCCATCACAGAAAGGTCAGCAGCATGATGCAGTGGAAGCAATCTGTCTTTCAGGGAGGTGGAGCCAAAAATCTTCAGTGATGTTTGGTGAATCTTGAAAGAAACATCCAGAAATTAAAGGAGATACATTAGTATGGAAGAGGAAGGAGCAAGGACCTTTATAGATAGAGGTTGATGTAGGTACATACCCCATGCAGCCCGTAGTACAAAAGTTGAAGGTCTTTATTTTCAGTCTCAAAAATATCTAACTTTTTACTTTAAACCAGCTAAGTTTTAACAGGAAGTTGAAAAAAAAAATGATGCCACAGTTTTACTTATAATGTTTGAGTACCTGGCTGCGCAGTTGGTGATACTGTTGCCTTGCAGCAAGAAGGTCCTCGGTTCGACTTTCATGGAGTTTGCATGTTCGCCCTGTGCATGCATGGGTTTCTCCGGCACAGTCTAAAAACATGACTGTAAGGTTAATTGGTCTCTCTACATTGCCCTTAGGTGTGAATGAGTGTGTGCATGGTTGTTTGTCCTGTGTGTCTCTGTGTTGCCCTGCGATGGACTGGCGACCTGTCTAGGGTGTACCCCGCCTCTTGCCTGTAGACTGCTGGAGATAGGCACCAGCTCCCCTGCAACCCAGTATGGAAGAACCTGGTATAGAAAATGTATGGATGGATATTTGAAAACCAACAGAAGACCCTATACAGAAGAACCGAGGGCAGGTAGTCTTGGTCCTGATCTATGCTGTGAACTATCTGATCTAAACTATGAACAATGCTTAAAAGCAGAGTCTGTTCTGGGAAACCAAACCAATTTAAATGAATAAGAACCAATTCTGAAAGAAAATCCAGCCAGAAATTAGTCAGAAGCTTGCTGATAGCTAAAAAACATATGTCTGAGGTGCAACTTCCCACGAGACATTTAAAAGATTTTGGTGAGGTTCTATGAATCTATTTATGCTGATGTCGTTTTATAGTTCATGATGTTAGCGGGGTAAAACCTGTGCTTGTCAGTCAGTTTTCTTAAAGTCTTCTGCAATTTCTGCAAGTAAAAGAGACACACAGCATGTTCATTCTGTGTGCAGTAGTTGATGCATGCTGTGTGCAGGTGGAAAATGTATTTAAACTGTGACTAACATTACAGACGTTGAAGTATCTCACTCATAACAATGCCACTGAATTCCGGTATACTAATAATTTTCTGTAAGCTGCATTTTTTTTTCACTAGCTTCTTTTATTTTAATTATCACGGCTTTAAATAGAGGCAGGAAAGCAAGAAAACAGGTCAAGACTGAAACTCTGAAGAACTGTAGAAACAATATGTAAATTTAACATTTTAAATATACATTAGCAGGCAGTTAAAGCTAAGTTATCAGCCCTGGGTGCGATGAAACTAGTCAGTATTCAGTAGCATACTGAATACTGCAGTTTGCCTAATGGTTAAAACATGTAAGACTTGACTTGTCTCACCCTTAAGACCTAAACACTTTAGACCGCTCCCTTATTTGAAGTGACTTAAAACATATCTAGGCCATAATGGTCAGTTCTAAACCCAATATACCATCAAGTTACCAAACATCCCACAGGTGGTTATGAAGTGAGGTGCAGTCAGTAAAAAAGATACACATGGCTTTTGAGAGCAGGTTTTACATTATGACCACTCAAAGGTGAAGTGAATAACACTGTCTATCTCTTCATACAGGGTAGCAAGAGACATCTTTCCTCACAGCTGCTGTGTTAGAAGCAGGGAAAAGGGAAAACATTACAGTAAGTTTAACGATGAAATTATGATGGCTGGATGACTGGGTCAGAACATCGTCAAAACTGCAGCTCTTGAGGGATGTTCGTGGTACAAGGAAGAATCAGTGGTGAACCAGCGACAAGGTCATGGAGGTTGAAGGTTCACTGGTACATGTGGAGAGAAAAGGCTAGCCAAAAGATCCAATCCAACAGAACAGCCTCTGTAGCTCAAATTATTGAAGAAGTTACCGCAGGTTCTGACAGAAAGATGTTGAAATGCACAATGCATCACCATTTATTGCACAGTGGGCTGCTCTGTAGCTATGTAGGCAGACATAATGTTATGCCTGATTGACCTAACATGGAATGTCCTCATAAGGGTCTTTATGAACATATTTTATGGGCTTCCCTTTACCTTATCAAGGTTTTTAATTCAGACCAACATCAGATTTTACTTATTTTTCCTACTTCGAAATTTCAGATTTTCTGTCAGGTAGCTTTCATATCGACGCATGCTCTGGTTCAGTTTCTTATTTTTGGGACAATCCGCATTTGCAGTTATTTTGATTTGTTAACAGATGTTTATTTTCCTTTCCTGCCTCCTGGTATGTATCTGATCTAATGGTCTAATGTCTAATAAACGTCTGCATAAAGTAACCAAGATCCTTGAGGTTTGGATAAAATACAACTCACATCAAAAGCAGGTACAGCAGTTTTCAGGCCACTGGAAACAGAAAATCTTCCAATTCAAGTGCAATCTTTTGTCCTAGTGTTTTTTTCTAACATTTGTGATTTTTAAGATCTTATAGGTTTCCATCTTTAAAATCTTTTTGACCGTAAAAGTACTGCTTTGTTTCTTTGTGGTTTCTTTTTGTCATTTATATAATCCTTCCACAGTCCTTTCAGTGGTACAACAGGCTTCCAACTGAGTAGCTTGGTGCCTGAGAGCTCCTCTGTACCAGCCTCAAAATACCTCACAAACAAATGTTTCTACTCATGCCTTTGTGAGAGCCTGATGCTTTCTAAATTTCAATAACAGAAGCAGAACCTTAAAATCTAGTGGGAATTGATCAAACAGTTTCGCAGACAGCTCTGGAAGCAGACTGCATGCCCATTGGCTAACCCTGGTGAAACATTTTTTCCTCTGAGGACCACATATCTGCTTGTTCTGATTCGATTCACACCAGTTAGCCATTTCTGTATGGAGCAGCGAGATGCTATGTTTAAGTTTTAAAAACACATTTTACGATATAAATAACTAGACCTGTTTAAATATTTGAAGGTTTTACTTCTGTGTAGCCATTTGGTGAGAGGAAAAAAAATCAAGGCTATGACTCTGTGACTAACTGCATGTGCTCTTTTTCATACTCTTGAAAACTGCTTCAGGTTGTATCTGCTTAGCTGTATTTCTCTCCTAGATGAAGCCACTAAAGGAGCTACTACCATGAATGTTTTACTTTTCTTTCCCATAGAAAGACTCCTGGATCAGTGCTTCTGTGTGTTCTCTCAAACCCCCAGTCGGTCGTGGCAGATGGCCGCTGGCCCCAGGTTCTGCAGGAGGTTTCTTCCTGTTAAAAGGGAGTTTTCCTCTCCACTGTTACTACATGCATGCTCAGTATGAAAGATTGCCGCAAAGTCAATGCAAGCGACTGTCCACTGTTGCTACACGCTCATCCAGGATGAGTGAATTCTGCAAGTCACTGACTAGATGCAATCTACTAGGTTTCCTTGGATAGAAACAGTTTTTAACCAATTTGAATAATAAACAGAATTTTGATTGCACCTTTTGATAGTTAAGAATAATTGGAATGTATGAACCTGAAATCTGTATGATTTGATTGAATTGACTTTGTAAACTGCCATGTATTGTGAATTGGCACTATATAAATAAACTGAATTGAAACTGAACTGAATTGATTCCCCTAAACTTTTACAAACCAAAGACTCAGTTCTTATAGGCAGAAGTATTTAAAACAATTAAATTAAACAGAAAGACAAATTAAAAGCAGCTGTAGGGCTAAGTTGTAGAATGCTGCTCCTGTAAGAATTTACATTTCTAGAAATACACATTTGCACCATTTGAGCTTTTCAGTCTTTTTTCAATGAAACAAAAGCGTTATGAAAAAAACAAAAACCAACAAACCTACCACATAAGTCTTACTAAAGGTCTCAATCACCGCAGCTGACTGGAACAAGGCCTGGTTCGACTGCCAAACACAGAAACACCTAGTCTATGTTAACAGAGGAACTTGAGAAACTATTGTTTTATATAAAATTATGATGAGAAGAGCAGATTTGCAGGGAACCTGTGTCCAAATTTAACCTATGTTAAAGTTTTTACTGATATGCTTACTTTAGGTGAGGAGGGACAGAAAAAGTGAGTGTAATGATTAGTTAAAACAAAATTATAAATCAAGTAATTATCTTTTAAATAGTTTTCGACTTTGAATGTTTTTAGTGATCAACTGGTTAACTATTGCGGTTTACTGTACTGACTTTCACTGATGAGGATGTAGGCTTGCCGTGTCATTACTGAGATATTTTTCCTGTTGATGAGGTAAAGTATTCTGTAAGATTTGTCTGGGTGTTATAATGTCTGTCTTTGCTGAGCTGCTGTAGATGAAAGATATACCAAACTAAAAAGAAACAAGCAATCTGTTCAATCTTCATTGATTGCATAGTTCAAGGTCGCATGTTTTCTGCATAATTACTGTATTACAGTAACATTTTAACATTGTTAACCATCCATTTAACTTTTTTTTCCAACAAATTTATCTGTACCAGATGGCTTCACTGTGCATAAATCTGCCACCAGGCCTTTTGCTGAAATTCACCTACAGTATATCAGAAATGGAAAGACAGAACCTTCATGCAGTCCATCCCCAAAGAAAAAAAGTTTCCAGACTTATTTATTTCCTTACGGATCATCACGAAATAGTTTTCAGCATAGCACACATCCAGTCACTGCTAACTCACCAGGTTTTAATGTGCCTAATACCTAAAGTTACAGGCTTTATATGTGTCACCACCTGTCAGATGTCTGTGGTTGATTCTCCCAATCAGTTACGGCATCAGGGTTTATAAAATATCTAATCCTTAGGATTCACAACTTTTCCCCACACTTTCATGTGCAGCACACTTTACATGTATCAGTAACCCTGCTAAAAGCATTTTGAATAGAGCTGGCTAGGTAAACAGCAGATCAGTATTAACAAAAACTTTTACTTGGATTTTAAGTGACTGACCGACTCAAAGTAGCTCATTATTGTGGATTGGAAGGAAAAAGACATCTGATCTTCAAAACGTTTTAAAAGTTTTTTCCATGATCAGAAAACTGTGGTGTTTTTGTGTTCAGACCCTTTGAGTCAAAACCATATTTCACTGCAGTTACATCTGCAAGTCTTTTGGGTTCTTTATAGGTACTGTATGTCCCTTTGAACATATAGACTAGATCTACATTTTTTCCATTCTTCCATTCAAAAAAAGCTCAAGCTCGGTCACATTGGATAAAGAACATGTGCTAACAGCAATTTTCACGTCCTGCCACATTATCTCACTTGAATTTAGGTCTGGACGTCTGACTGGGCCATTTTAACACATAAACATGCTTCGAACTAAACCATCCTATTGTAGCTTTGTCTGTGTGTTTTAAGTCCTTGTCCTGCTGGAAGGTGAAGCTCCACCACAGTCTTAAGTCTTTTGAAGCCTCTAACTGGTTTTCATCCAAGATTACACTATATTTAGCTCCAACTTTTCAAAACTTGAATCACTTTCTCTGTTCCTGCTGAAAAAAATTATTACCACAACATATTGCTGCCATCCGCATGTGTGTTGGAGGTGTTACTTTTATGTAGTCCAAAAGTAACATTTTTGTCTCATCTCACCAGAGCACTTTCTTCCACATGTTTTCTGTATCTAAGGCAAAACTGAATGTGGACTTTCTCAGGACTTACAGAAAATGTTCAGATTTATAGAACCAATAGTTGTGCTGTCAAAAGAATGTCCCGTCTGGAGCTCCTCCAGAGTTACAGAGGTTTCCTTGGCTATTTCTCAAATCACTGCTCTCTTGTCAGCCATGACTTGGTAGCTTTGCAGTTGTGCCTTAGTCTTTCTTTTTTGAAATCAGGCATTGAACAGAAGTCTGTGAGATTTCAAAGCTTGGGATAGAATTTTATAACTTACCCTGAGCACGGCCTGCCTGAATTGAATGGTAAGTTCAAGTACTTGAGGAGAGTCCGTACTGCATCTTCTCTGAGGTCCTCTGCTCCAGCCTCTGCTGCTGTCCATCATGATTAATGCTGAAATCAAAGGGGACCAGAATCAAAGGCAGAAACAGGATGAATAAGAAATTAAAGCACAGGGCAGAAGGATGAAAATATAAAATGAAGCATGATACATGCAGGAAGTGGACTGGGAGTAAAGGTTCTTTCTCCTCATTCTGCAAGACAGCGTTGGAACAGTTCTGTTACTCAACCTAGAACAAGTAAAAGGAATAATACTAATAATCAAGTTGGTTATCAGCAGGACTCTGTGGCGGAAAATAATCACCTATTTTTTTTGTACTCCGTCAAAGGCTTATTCAGCCAACAGGCCAAAAAGGAAAAGGGATCAGAGACACCAGATCTGTGACCAGAGGTCCCATTTTCATGCCTCGCCATGTCACAATTATTTAAGAAACATGAGTGACTTACAAGACCTTGCTCCACAATTTATTGCTCCTTGAACATCGTTCTTTCAGTCTCTGCTCTGTCTGATTTAGAACTAGTTATGTATGTTTCTAGTTGTTTCCTTTTTGAAGAAACAAATATTGGAGATAAAATACTGCTAACTAAACTACTGAAGATTCACACTCAAACTGTCAGTGTGGCCGAGTGACCAGGTGCCAGGTTTGGGTTAAGCCCATGTTTAAGAAAATAATGTTTTACTATAACACTCCTGGCTTTAAAAATGCATAAACATGCATATTGCTTTGCCAAAATAAAAAAAAATTAAAAAACAGAAGAAACTTGAACAGCTCAGCATTCCTCATTATTTATTAGAAATACATTTTTTATTCTAAGTTGAAATTCTTCTTATTTTCTGACAATACAAAACAGAATATTGTATCAGTCAAAATATAGATGCAGACAGTTATGTATTTTTAAGGAAAAAGTGTATTCAGCAGGTAGATGTGTGAAATGTTTGTGGGGAAAAAGGCCTGTAACCCAATCAGCTCCTCTCTGGTTTGTGTGCAGCCCTCATGGACTCACACTGTAAGAGTCAAAGAGGATTTGAGTGAAATTATTTTGTTAGTGTCAGCAAGCCAGCAGCAGACTGCTGACAAGGTGAGGATGCTGAAATGTGCTCCTCATTGATAACTGATAACCAGGGACACACAGGAAATATGGGCCAAGAAAGAAGATGACTCTATGACAGAGTAAAGGGGGGGGGGGGGGGGGGGGGGGGGGGGGTGCAGAGATCCTGGTCTATTTCTGAGGGAGATTATGAGTAAGTGGTTTGAGAAAAGGAGATTAAGGGCAAAGAGGACTTAATGTTGAGAGAATATCTGTCTGGGTGGACTGATACGCACTGAAAGTTCAATTAAATTCAATTCGGATCAGAGACGGATGATTCCATCCTTGGCCTAACCTTGAGCTGAGGAAGAAGCAGAAGACGAATTGTGTGGCAATCACTTCCTGCTGTTTTATTTCATGTAATTGCAAAATGGGAAATTCATGTATTTGCAACATGTAATGAGTGTTTCATAGCTAATCTTTTAATCCTTCAAGTCTTTGCTATTTAATGAAGGTGGGACCACTCATGTCACATCATGACTAAACTGAACAAGGTGGTGCTTTTTGGATTGGGAATAATCGAGAGAATTTTAGATTCTGTTATTCCAATATCAGTGCAGGAAGCTTAAAAAAACTGGCCTTATAAGTTCCGCTGGACTGACACTGCAAATCAAAAAGCTTTAAGGTGATGGGTTTTATTGAACATGCACCAGATTGTCCAACACTGTTATAAATCAGAAACTCATTTATTTTATATAAATATATGTTACACACTAGGTTATATATTTCAAGAATTTATCTGAGTTAATTTTAGATTTTTAACTTTAAGCGAATGGAAACTCGAAATTCAGTTTCTCATCAAACTGGAATATTAAATATATTCCTGATCAAAATCTGAGGACCAAGGAAGAAATGACATGTATTTGCCATTTATGTTGGTGGATCGTAATTGGGTTTTAAGGTGACCTTCAAAATAAAAAAAAGAATAAAAAAAGGACTCAGTAGTAAATTTCTCCACAGTTCTTGTTGTTCAAAATATTGGTTAAATGCTTAATGTAGATGTTCCCAGCAAGTTGGTGTGAAAGTTGCTCGATTCGAGAAGTTGCTGGTGAAGAACAGTCACAGTAAGGATGTAAAGCCTGTTTTGGTAAAATTCCCTTACCTTCCTTCTCCAAATGTTTTCTATTGCATTAGATCAGGAAAACATGCAGGATTGTTTAAAAAGATAGACTTTACTTTAGCGTTTGCCTGCTGAAAGACAGTTATGAGCACAAAGATAAGGCCAGCTATGACAGTGTGAATACCTGATGTAAGATGGCAGCTAGATTTATGCACAGATTTATAATTTTTAAAGGTCCTTCTTTTATGTTTTGAGCTCTACTTACAAGCTGGCTATGATCCACCACCACAAAAGTGAATACTTTTAATTTTTGCACAGTTTAAGATTTTATGTATGACCAATTAAAAAAGAAAATGGGGATTTTATGGACTATACAATCATCAAAAAGACTGCTGACTGCTGTCTTCAAGCAAAGAGTCGCTGAGAAACCTCCAAAGGATGATAAGCTAGGGAAGGGCATTGCTAATGCATCTTTAGCATATTAATGGAAAGTGGAAATATTCAAGTTATTTTTGAGATATTACATTTAGTATTTACTCCGGTTTGGACGTGACATTTTTCAGTAACACATTCAGCTTCATAATGTTTGTGTAAATGCATCTGTCCAACTTGAGATGGCAGCCTCATCACAAAGGTTTGGTCAGATCTGCCATCTTCCTTTTTCTCCTACCTCCTTCTCAGTAACAACAGCACAGCTTTTAGTTTCATTAGTCATCAGGAGTTCAGAGAAAGCTGCGTTGGTCCAAAGTGACTGTCTGACCTCCAGCTGCAGTCCGATAGACCAAACAGCTCTTCTGAGTCTGCAGGCACGATAGTAGGATGATGTTTGACTGGAGATCAAATGTCTCTGACTCTGATATTCTAACTCTGCTAAAATCCCAAATAATATACCATGTGAGTGTAACATCTACACACTAGATGTAAGGTTTCAGATCTTTTTATTGTTCTAGCTTTTTTTTTCCTTCTATTAAAATCGATGAAATCGTCTTTTTATGTCAAAGATTTTGTGTGGGATTAAATCTAGGCAGCTAAAGCTTGCATCTCTGCTCCCTTGTTGGCATAGAGGAGCAATTCCTAAATGGAAAATAAACTTTAAACTATTTTAAAAAAGTGATGGCCAAGGCATCTCTAGAGCCCTGTGTTTTCTATTCTGTCCTTCACCATCAGATCTTTCTCTGTGTATAGCGTTTTACTTCCTCGGACATCAAGCTTGTTTTTTCTGTCTATCTCTTTGTTCATATAAAGCTGACAATTCCCCGTTTAAAGCTCCTCTCAAAGAAAACTCTGCGGGAAGTAAAGTTACAAACAGACATTATTAGCACCTGCAAGTGAGAAAGAAATATTGCTACAAAGCCATATTTGGTTTTTGTTGTTTTCAGTGCCGATAAAATCTAAACTTCAGCAGTGTATGAAAGATATGTTTGTTATGGAGGATTCTGCATGGACAGCTGCAGAGGAGGCACGCATCTGACCAAGCTGACCGAGAATAAAGGTCCACAGAAAGGTACCATGGAGAAATAAAGAAACACAAGTTATGTAATTACATTGTTTCTGCTGATGTTTGATACTGGGCAAAGGTAAAGGTCTGCATTCAGCTAAGTCCAAAAGTCTTGCATAGGCTTCTAACAGCAACATGTTAACTAGTCAATGAACAAAGTAATAAATGCATGACAGATGACCACAAATTCTGTCCTTTTCATTGACATCCACCAAGACTTAATTTACATCACCATTGTCAAAATGAGGTGAGATCGTTCCATGTATCCATGCATAAATTAAACCCTCATAATTAGATCAATGAAATATACAGCAGTAAATGTTTACATTTTAAAGCTATGAAGTCTGGGGGGGGCATTTGGTGTATGTTTTAATTCGTCTTTCTTTTGCAGAAGTGTATCACTTTGATTGAGTTTAGCAACAATCACATATGATGAAATGAGAGCCTAATCTTTAGAGTATCAAATAAATAATGATCATATTACATGGATAAGATGTCATGAAACAGTAAAATGAGTCTATCT
Source organism: Crenichthys baileyi (assembly GCA_036173005.1). Lineage (NCBI taxonomy): Eukaryota > Metazoa > Chordata > Actinopteri > Cyprinodontiformes > Goodeidae > Crenichthys > Crenichthys baileyi. The sequence continues at coordinate 217,739 of JAHHUM010001535.1, read as the reverse complement.
TCGCACTCTGGAACTGAGGACTGAAGAGGCCTGTATGGAGTCACACATCAACTGTGACTGTCTTCTCTTTTTCAGAAGTCTTAACTGTCTTATCTTGCAAGAAGAGCAAGAAGCAGAGAAATACTGTGTTAGAAAGCTTGAGGCTGAGCAGATAAGGAGGGCACCATGGCCAGGGAGCCAGAGGCGGCAGAGTCATAACATGAGGACAGGAGGGGCAGAGGAGAGCCAGCTTCACGGGAACTGGGCATGGATGGAAGGTCAACGAGCAAGCTTAAGTCATAACAAGCATGGGAGCGAGAAACGAGAAGACAGGTGCACGCTGTCCTTCGTCAGTCCGAAGTTCGAAAAACAGCCAAAAGTAGCACCAGGACAGGAGCGGGAGTCGTGAAGGCCGAAAAACAGATGGATGTCATAACACAGGGAGCCAGCTGCGGGCTGTTAACAACTCTGTCTACGGAGGCTGGGAGAGAGCGCCGAAAAGGTGGCCGCGTAACTCAATGATGGGAAAGCTTGCCCGGCAACAGGGGATGAACAGTGAGGCTATCTGCACTATAAAAAATTGTGCCAAAGAAAGAAAGAGTTGTTTCCTCGCAGAAGACCAGCAAACAAGATCAGACGGAGAAAGAAGCTACAGATGAATCAGAAGACCGGAGACAAAGTGACTGTCGAGGAGTGGATAACTGCTGTGGGCTACTCACTTTTCCAGTAAACCTGCTTAGTAAGGCTATCTGCACTATAAAGGGCATTGTTTTAACAAGTTTGGCTATAAAAACCTCCTAAAATCATTTGTCAGAAAATTGACCTGTCAGAAAGAAATGCCTACCACCTTGTTAGAATCCGCCAGGGGGACGAGTGGAAAACAACTTTCAAGATGCCCCTTGGACATTTCGAGTACCTGGTTATGCCTTTTGGTTTGAGCAATGCCCCTGCTGTTTTCCAGGATCTGGTCAATTATGTTCTCAGAGACTTTCTAAACATTTTTGTGTTTGTTTACTTGGATGACATTCTGATATATTCAAAAGACATTGAGGAGCATCGCCGGCATGTCCGCCAAGTCCTACAGCGCCTTCTGGAGAATCATTTATTTGTGAAGGCCGAAAAGTCTGAGTTCCACCAATCTTTTCGGTTACGTTTTTGGGCTACATCTTAGAGGGTGGACAGGTACGCTCGGATCCTGATAAAAATAAAAGCAGTATTGGAATGGCCTGTACCAGACTCCCGCAAAGCATTTCAGCGGTTCTTGGGGTTTGCGAACTTTTAGAGACGTTTCATCAAAGACTATAGTCTGACAGCCGCCCCCCTTACTGCATTAACCTCCCCAAAGGTTACATTCTCCTGGACGCCAGAAGCTGACAGAGCTTTCCGGGCTTTAAAGAAGAAGTTTTCTCAAGCTACCATCTTAGTGCACCCAGATTCCTCTAAACAGTTTATCTTGGAGGTTGATGCTTCAGACATTGGGGTTGGGGCGTTGCTGTTACAAAATTCAGAAGATGGAAGACTTCACCCTTGTGCTTTTTTTTCCCGCAGACTAAGTTCCACAGAAAGAAATTATGATGTGGGTGACAGAGAACTATTGGCTATCAAAGCCTTAGCCTTAGCCTTAGAAGAATGGTGTCACTGGCTTGAGGGTGTGGAGCATCTCATTCAGGTTTGGACAGATTATAAGAACCTGGCCTACCTTCAGTCAGCCAAAAGACTAAATCTGCGTCAGTCCCGTTGGTCCTTGTTCTTTTCTCATTTTGATCTGTGCATCTCTTTCAGAAGAACACATAACCTGATGCTCTCTCCAGACAGTTTGCTGTAAATGATTCAGAGAAGGAACCAGTTCCCATCCTGCCTCCCAGTTGAATGGTTGGGGCACTCAGGTGGGAGATGGAGGACATTATAGCCAAGGCTCAACAACACGAACCAGATTCAGGCATTCCAGTGTTCACTCTAACCTCATCCATTGGCTTCATACAGCAAGGTTTTCAGCACTTCCTGGAGTCAGCAGAACTACAGCATTGGTACTGAGAAGATTCTGGTGGCCATCTGTACACAAAAATGTGAGAGAATTTGTTCAAGCCTGCACTTCATGTGCCAGAAACAAGACTAACAATCAACCACCCTCGGGTCTTCTCCAGCCTCCCAGCATTCTTAACCGGCCATGGTCCCACATTGCTCTAGATTTTGTGACCGGCCTTTCCCTCTCAGAAGGTATGACCACTATACTCACAATTGTAGATCACTTTTCTAAAGCGTGCCATCTCGTTCCTCTTAGAAACTCTGGTCGGCACTTCAGACAGCCAGGCTCCTCACTAAGCATGTGTTTCGACTGCATGGGATACCACAGGACATTCTGTTGGATCGTGGGCGACAATTCGTTTCTCAAGTGTGGAAACAATTTTGTATTGCTTTAGGAGCCAACGTTTCTCTGACTTCAGGGTATCACCCCCAATCTAATGGTCAATCAGAAAGGATGAACCAGCAACTGGAGTCCACTCTACGCTGTCTCACGTCCACTAATCCCACGGACTGGTGTTCTTACTTACCACGGGTTGAGTATACTTTAAATTCACATATCTCTTCAGCTACAGGTCGCTCACCCTTCGAATCATCCCTTGGTTATCAACCACCTCTGTTTTCAGCTGATGAGAAAGAGATAACGGTTTCCACAGTCCATCAACATGTCCTCCGCTGCAAGTCCATCTGGAACTCCACCATCCAAGCCCTCCAGTAAACCGCAGAACAAAATAAGCGTTTCGCTGACCGAAGACGCAGACCAGCTCCAGAGTATCGTCCTGGACGAAATGTCTGGTTGTCAGCACGAGACGTGCCTCTCAAGTCCATGTCCCGGAAGCTTTCACCTCATTTTATTGGCCCTTATGAAATTGAGACTGTGATCAGCCCCTTTGCGGTTCGTCTTAGTCTCCCTGCAAACCTTCGCATCCATCCCACGTTTCCCAGATAAAACCTGTTGCCTCTAGTGCCTCTTGCACGACCAACTTCTGGAGAAAGGATTCCTGTGGTCGTGGGTTAAGATTCCAAATTCCTGTTTTCTTCATCCAGACAAAGACCAGCTGGCAGCTTCCTACTTCACCGTCATCCGGACCAAGGCATAAGTGTAACCTGTTCACCCTCCAAGTACTACCTTCCTGAACTCCACACCGTCTTTAACAAGTCTCTCAAGCAGTTCCAGAGAAACTTCTGTGCTCACCGCTCAGACTCTGAATCTCTTTATCTCCACAATTAGTTTTTCCTTAGGACATCTGTATGAACATTTTATAGAAGCAAAGAGTGAATAAATAGAGGGTACCCAAGGAGAATGCATATGCCTTCCTGTTTATGTGTCCCAGTTAATTTTCCCTCTCCTTGCTAAGAAGGGTTTGAGGCAGATCTCCAATAAAAACAGGCTCTTAGCCCATAAAAAGTTTCCAAAAATCCTACAGTAAAAAAAGAGAAAAACAAATTTACTTTAAAAAGCTGCTCCAAATGGCGGCACAGAAAGTACGCTGGTGTATTGTGCTCTAGTTGTTAATCATCAGTAATCCCTTCATTTGTCTCCATGGCTTATCATTCCCATGCAACAGAGTAAAACTAAAGTTACTAAAGCTTTAGAGTTTTCTGTTGCTTTAGTTGGGTTAGACAGCAGAGAGGAGTGATTATTGTTTTAATTCTGCAAGAACAATAAAGAAAAAGTGTATTATATACTGGTATTAACTCTAAAAACTTGTTAAGAAGCAGAAGTTGACAGGGAAAATCCCAGTGGTTCATTTATTTATAACTTTCCATAAGACAAGTAATACAGCTTTTGATCAAATCTATTTCACTTCTCTATACTCTGAAGTATTTCGGCACATCCCAAAATGCATCCCAAAAGGCATCCCCTCCATCTTTTGATCTTCACCAACTGTTCTGACTGCCTGTAGTACACTGATCCATGATGCTGTAAAGGTCTGCCCTCTAGTGCTCGTTATACAATGTTGTACATGCAGCAGTTGAAAAGATTTAGATATCCATCACCTTTATCAACTGTAAAAACTATTTAACCTTCAAATATTTTTGTGTTTTTATGTTATTTGTTAGGCCCTGTGATGGACTGGCGACCTATCCAGGATGTACCCCGGCTCCCGCCCATTGACTGCTGGAGGTAGGCACCAGCTTCCCCGCGACTCACTATGGAAGAAGCGGTATAGAAAAAAAATGACTGAATGACTGTTATTTGTTAGTCTTATAAATAGCATTCCAGCTCTTTGTTTTCAGATGCAAACAGTCTTTCTCTTATTGGTCAGAAGTTTTGAGGGTCCATGGAAACTGCCACAAAGTGCTGAAGACCTTTTTTTTTACTTGAAGCAGCTCTTACATATATTAAGCGATGTGAGTCTGATGCAGTGAAGGACCCTCCATTCTTTGATTTGTATTTCAAGCATTTTGTGAGCAAGTCAAGGACACTACTTGAGGATCTCAACTATTTGTGGCTCCATCATCACAAAATCAACCATGTTGTTCCCAGTAATTTAGAGTTTAAAACACACTTCTTGTTTTACGGCTAGAAAGTTAGCAATTTTCTGAAGAGCTTTGATATTAGTAAAAAACAACATAATCAGACAAAATACTAAAAACCACTTCTTAGAATCCCTTATCAGAAATAATCAGGCACTAAAGTGTATGTTTGATGGTAAAATAGCTTTATGGAGGATTGGTAGAAGTCAGTTAACCTAGTGTGACTTCTTGCAAAATGGGTCTCCTGACCCTCATTAGCTCTTTTAATTTGAGATAAAATGCAGATCATTCTCAAAAAGAGAACTTCCTCCATTTGAATTTTAACAGCATGTTAAAATACAGAAGCTGCAGTCACAACTTCACATAATTTGTTGTTATTAATACAAAATCTTCTTACACCAAGCAAGCTTAGACGCATTTACTTCCCCAACTGCTTTAACTCTTGCTGGCTGTGTCTAGGAGGCTTAGAGTACAGCTGCAGAAAGGTTCACCAACACAGAAAGTAAGATGTTACAGACTCTATTCTTGGGTAAAACGTATTGAATAGGAACTCATCCGTGTTGTCAGGTGTATCAGCTTGTTCTGATTTTTTTGTTCTGAAGTCCCATCTCATATATTTAAATCACATGATTAATGACCAAGAATACACAATAACCTATCACACCAGCAACATTATGCTTGTTTTTTAAAGCTAAATAAATTAACTTTGATGGTTTCCCCATTAGTGATGCTAATTTTGTTCGAAAAGCAGTCAGCAACAAGAAACACATGCAATAATAGGCTAAACAAATGTCCAATAATTGCAAAATAATCCAATCAGTAATACTAAAGCAACTAAAAAGAGTTTAAGGTTTAACTAGAGGCTTTCTTATTGTAGGTTCTCTGTTTTGAAACCGAATTTACCATTTTTGATTTTGTTCTTATTTTCCTATGACAGTCAGACTGCAGTTAAACCTGGAAAAAGTCTGGAGACCTTCATAGGAACCTTAATTTAATACCTGCACTACTGCTCAGATATACAAACAATCCACCAACAAGTGACGCCATTTGTAAAATCCATCCATTTTGGCCTATTATTTTTTAAACTGTTTTTACAATCTCTAGATGAAAGTTCAGGAGTAGCAGGGTGTAGCACAAAATTAATTAAGTAAACTCATCAACTAACAAAATTAAAACTGCTGAACAAAACTCTGCGCAGTGTAGAAAAAAAGATTTCCTCAAATAAGGGTTCACACAGGACTTAAATATTTGGGAAACAATCACTGTTAGGGTTTTTGTTAGGGTTGTCAGGGCCAAAATAGCAAAGTAAAAAAACCCTTCTGACTAATAAATAAAAGCAAGTAAGTAAGAAGGGCCAGACGGGCCTCAAAACAGGGGAAAACTTGGCTCAAAGAAAATGGCAGAGAACCCCTACCAAACTTCTCCTCTTAACACAAGATCTCCAACTTCCAGCAATCCACCAAAACAAAAGGATTAGACACAGAATTATTGTCAGACAATCAATACACAGAACTGAGTTTCCCAGTCAACCAAAATCAGATGCCCAAAGAGAAGAGGTGCGGCACCGGGTCACAGAAGCATTTACGAGTTCACTGATGAGGAGGAATTACCTTCTGCTGTGCATGAGGTGTAACAGCAGGCCTGCAAACAGTCAAGAGAAAAGAAGACAAGAAACTGTGTAGTAAGAAGTCAGTGGATGCAAACACCTGTGAAAATCTACAAATCTTTATATATTTAGAGTCCTTGGATGCAAAAACTAAAGGTTAGCACAAAGTGGAGTCATTAATGGCTTTGAAATATTTTATTCAGAGATTAAACAGATTAACATGTTAGTGTTTTGAAATTTCAAAGAATGAGAAGAATACACATCAACAAAGTCTCACTCTTTGCATGATAACATATTTTAGATAACCCAACAGATGGCAAAAAAAAGGTTGAATGGATTTTTACAAAACTGTATTAATGTATTCAGTGTTATATTCTAAAGTGTTGCCATCAACAAAATACATCAAACTAAGTTATTCATGAAGGGGAAGCTGTCCAAACCAACCTGGCTCCATGTTCAGTCATGAATTACCAGCAATTAACCATATGTCTTGGACTGCTAGGCTCAACTTCACAAGCAAAAGCCAAACTTGCTGGAGGAAGGTAGAGTTATGGTCTAGGGTTGCATTGCTGCTTCAGCTGTTGGTGGTGTGACATATTTGATTTGACAGACATTGTCCGTCTCTGTGTAGTTGATTTCTCCATTGTTTCTGAGAGTTTGAAGGGTTAATGGAAACAAAATTGTTTCGTAAGAAATAGAATGGGGAGGGGGAAACCTGAATTGTTCCACCAGATCAGACAATCATGACCACATTTGGTCCCACCTTGTTTATTATTACTGTTTTATGATTAATTCTTTAGGAGACCTCAGATTGATCAAACTTATATTGCATACCTCAAATAGATTTTCAAATGCTTTTTTAAACAATAAAAGCACCGACTAAGTACTGGTGTGTATCCATTTCTTTTGCAAACTATCAACTATGAAAAACAGTAACAGCCTTACAATCAAAGAATAAGCATGACTGCTACAGAAAGTTTCCCTTCACACCTGATTTCACTACTTTTTTGTCTTCTGCTTCCTATTAACCCTTCACTGGCATTTTATACTGAAAAGTTGGGTTGTACTTTATCAGGAGAATCCCTCTGATGAGGTTTCTGTGGACTGTGCAGCCAGGGAACTTGTGACTATTCCTGATGACTTTCCCAAATATGCTGTTTTAGTAAAACTCAACAGCAATCAGCTTAAGAAGATTACCAAAGAAGATTTTTGTGACATGTCAAAGCTGAGAATTCTGGATCTAGGAGACAATCAAATTTCTGATGTGGACAAAAGTTTCTTTAATGATTTAGTTATACTGAAAACACTAAAAATAATATTTTATTTTTACACATAGCATAAAAACTTTCAGCATCTCAACTCCAATATTTCCTAGGCTAAAGAAGTCAGATCTTGCTGTGTCTGGATATATTACAGACCTGAATTGCGATATACCTGACAAACTTTACTGAGGAACATAACACATTTATACACTAGTCACCCACTGTTGTCTTTAAAAAAAGTTTTAAAAGGTCCTGGAGAATCTTGACTCACTAATTAATCTGAGACTAAATTACTTGGACAGGATCATTAAGAGAGGGTAGCTATCTACTGTTTGCAAAATAACACTGAAGAACCTGGATTTATTTTACAACCATCTGAATAATTTTACTTTGAAACTTGCATCTTGCTCCTAGGTCACTGAGCTTGACCTGGAACAGACATCCATGAATGAACTGTCAAAGGGCTCAATTCCACCAATGAAGAATCTGCTTATCCATACTTAAGATCCTAAATATTGAATTCAATGTTATCTCAAAGCTGAGCTGTGAGGATTTTGTAATACAACCTATCTTACAGAGCTTCACCTATACAGTACTGACATTACCAAGCTGGATAGGTGTGTATTTGAAAATTTTACAAATCTATAGTTTTTAAATCTGAGCAAAAATCTTCTTCTAACATTTAGAAACACCTTCAAGGTTACCCACCAGATGCTTGAGGTCTTGGACATAAGTGACAAATCCATGTTGATTCTAGAAATTGGTGATTTTCAAGGTTTAGGATCTTTAAAACATGTGAATAAAGCATCAAATTCTATTGCAAGAGTCAAACTTAAAACATTTCAAGGACTAAACAGCCTATAAGTTCTTACTGTATAACTTTCACATACGTATGAACCAAATTTCAAGGGATTTAAGCACTTAGAAAATATAACAATCTACCTAAAAATTGATTCCTCTTTAAAAATATATTATTTAAGCAATTACAGGGTTTCTAATCACGTAAAATCTTTAAAAAACATCACAGTCATCTGCAGAGGCTATTACTACGGCATTCCTCTTAATGTACCTGTTCCATTGCTCCAGTCTATGAAACATCTGGAGCATTTTACAGCTGTAAATGTCTATATAAATTCTCTATTTGCTGACACATTTCAGTTTAACCAACAACTCATGATTGTGATGTTCATAGAGACTGATATGTCCAATTTGGATTCAAGCCTCTTTTAGCCAGTCCCAAAGCTGCAGGCTGTCTCCAACTGTAGGACTGAGGCTGTGGATTTTCTGGTACAGGCCAATATTTCCGCACTCAAATATCTAAAACGTTCTGAGAATGAAATCACTGTGATTAACGAGTCAGTCTTCCACTCTCTCTCCTTTCTAACATATTTGGATCTAACCAAGACCCGATTCACCTGTGAATGCTCAAAAGCAGGTTTTGTTCATTAGGCACAGACACACACGCAAGCACACTTGTTATTTTTGACCAGGACATGTCATTTAAATCTCATATTAAACAGGTTTTTAGTATTTCCTTCTTTCATCTCCAGAACATTGCCAAAATTAGAAATATCCTATCCAGGTGTGACGCTGAAAAACTAGTCCATGCATTTGTTACTTCAAGGCTGGACTATTGTAATTCTTTACTATCAGGATGTCCACAAAATGCAGTTAAAAGCCTTCAGCTGATTCAAAATGCTGCAGCAAGAGTTCTGATGAAAATTAAAAAGAGAGATCATATTTCCCCTACTTTAGCTTCCCTTCATTGGCTCCCTGTTAAATCCAGAATAGAATTTAAAATTCTCCTCCTCACATATAAAGCCCTTAATGATCTAGCTCCATCATACATCAGAGATCTGATTGTTCCATATGTTCCTAACAGGGCACTTCGTTCTCAGACTGCAGGTTTACTGGTGGTTCCTAGAGTCTCTAGAAGTAGAATGGGAGGCAGATCATTTAGTTATCAGGCTCCCCTCCTGTGGAACCAGCTCCCAGTTTTAGTCCGTGAGGTGGACACCCTGTCTACTTTTAAGGCTAGGCTTAAAACTTTCCTTTTTGATAAAGCTTATAGTTAGAGTGGCTTAGGTTATCCTGAGCTATCGCTGTAGTTATGCTGCTATAGGCTTAGGCTGCTGGAGGACATAATGACCACTTTCACCCTCTTCGCTACATTCTCACACTACTCTACAATTTTGCATTATTTGAAGTTATTTCAGCTTTTAACTTTGTTCTCTCTCTTTTCTCTTCCTAGAAGCTACACCTGGTCTGACTCTGTGTCTACCTGTGACACCTTTCTGGAGAGGGGAATCGTGCGAGCTTCTGTTGGCAACAACTTAATGCTCACCTTCTACAGATGATCCACATGGCCCTGTCTTTTAGTGTTTAACCCTTTCTCTCTCCTAGACATGGCGATTGACTGAGCTTTAGTGTAACTAATTATATATGCTCTCTTTCAGACTCTAACCTTGAAAACTGGCTCAGATTTTATCTATTCTTTCTTTCTAGGTGAAACGACTAAAGGAGCTAAATCCACTAACATTTACTTTTCCTTCCCATAGAAAGTACTCCTGGATCAGTGCTTCTTTGTTCTCTTTGTGTCTCTGCTCTGTTCTCTCAAACCCCAAGTCGGTCGTGGCAGATGGCTGCTCACACTGAGCCTGGTCCTGCTGGAGGTTTCTTCCTGTTAAAAGGGAGTTTTTCCTCTCCACTGTCGCTACATGCATGCTCAGTATGAGGGATTGCTGCAAAGTCAACGCCAGTGACTGTCCACTGTCTCTACATACTCATCCAGGCGGAGGGACTGCTGCAAGTCACTGACTGGATGCAATCTGCTGGGTTTCCTTAGGCAAAAAAAACTTTTTATCCAATTTGAATAAATAACTGAATCTGACTGCACTGTTCAATGGTTTGGAATAATTGGAATGTATGCACCTGACTTTTGTGAAGTGCCTTTAGACAACATGTGTTGTGAATTGGCGCTATATAAATAAAAACTGAATTGACACGTTGCAAACACCCATTAGATAATATATGTTCCCTTCCTCTCGACAAACGAGGAAGCTTGTTAGACAGCAGAAAAAGGAAGAGGGAAGACCGACATCGGTTTGATGCTTTTGTGTCCTACAGCGTCATTGATGAGGACTGGGTTTACAGAGAGATGCTTCCAGTACTAGAGGGAGAGCAGAACTGGAGACTCTGTCTGTACCACAGAGACTTTCAACCAGGTAAATTTGGGCTTTGTTGTCTTTATGCAAGCAAAATTATTAATTGTGTGAAAAAATGGTCTTCAATGAACTCTTTGCAGGGAAATGTCTGGCAATGAATGTGGAAAATGTTTCAGTCAGTACAAGGTTTTAGTGAAAGAAGCTGTTTTGGGATACAATTTTACAATCTTAGAGCTAGTAATGTAACATACAGATAATAAACCACATGTATCAGGTTCACAGGTAAACCCATCATAGAGAACATCACTGATGCCATTTATGGCAGCAGAAAGGCCATCTGTGTGATCAGCTGCAGCTACCTGCAGAGTGACTGGTGCTCCAGAGAGGTCCAGAAGGCCTTGTAGGGGTGGAACCTCTTATTATATTGTCTTCTTTTAAACAGGTAGGAAAAAATGGAAAACCTTTTATTGATTCTAATTTAACATCAGACATGCTTTCTAGAAACACTTTTGCTTTATATGCTGAAATTGTCACTATCCTCTTTCAGCTGACTGGTGTGCACAAGTTCGGCTCCAGTGAGAAAAGGCAGAAACGTAAAGCCTAGAGGACAGTTTGTGTTATGGTGATACTGGCTCACTCCGACTAGATTTGATGCTTGTACAGAACAACTGGCAACACTGTCATCTTCACAATAAATGGAACCATGGAGATGTTTAAATTAATTCAAAAGATACTTAATTTCAAAAAGAAAACATTTCATTTAACCAAAGAACAAACAACAGAAAATCCACTGTGCTGTATTATATTTAATCAGTGAATATTGGCAATAAACCTACTTCAAAAGCCTTGGGACATAGGAATGACAGCCAGATGAGTTAAACATGTTTGCTAATTTCATCATTAATTTAAATGTAGTTAAAGTCTAATTAAAGAAAAATAAAAATAAATGTGCTCGACTTTTGATCCAGGAACAAAATCAGAAACTAATTCTTGATAGATATTCTAGGTTCATGCTCTAGTATTTATTTAAAAACATTTTGCAAATCATGTATATAAAAATCAAACATTGTTATTTAGTATATTGGAGAATACTTGAATACTCTTCATTAATGAAAAAACTAGGATAAATTAATCAGTCAGTCAGTTAATAGACTCAAAAAGTTTGACTTTGTATGAAACTGAATAAAAAGGGTTAGTATCAGTTGTGGAAAGGATAGATAAGGCTGTACTACCAACACATTTTCTCAACTTTTTAATTTTGCAGCTTTCGTCTGTTTGACAAGTAGAAGGATGTGCTGATCCTGCTGTTTTTGGAGGAGATCTCTAGTCATCATCTCTTCCCATTTTACTGCATAAGCAAACTGGTGAAGAAACGCACCTACCTGAGCTGGCTTCAGGCTTCACAACACCCAAGAGTCTTCTGGCAGAACATCCAGAGAGCTCTGCAGACAAGGGACGTTCTCACTGAGAACACAAACCTTCTGCCCGGACCAACAGGACACTGACAAAAGTCACAGAGCTGTAAGAGACATGACCAAAAGTTGAATCATAAAAAGCAGCTAAATTAAATTCTGAGGTCAGTGTTATTGTCAGATGCTACCAGTTACAGGATCTGCTCCCATTTTCTAGATGCAGTCACTTGTTTCAAATTAAAATATTACCACCCTCATCCTTGGCCTGTGCAAAAAAAATGACACCTTAAACTTTTTTTTTTTTTTCCACCAGTGAGTGTAATTGTACTGTAATTGGGAGAATTAAAAAATGAAATCGATCACCACCTGATATTTTAATCATGTCTACTTCTGTAAAAATTTTAAAATTGCAGGTGTATCTTCATTCTTTTATGTCAAAGAAAGCGTCCAACAAAGAGCATCTGTGTTTTTGTTTTTTTATCTAAAAGCAGCCCTTTTGTAGTATCTCGAAAGTGTGGAGTGTCTGTGGAAAGTTTCTCACAGAACGGAACACCTTTTTTTATTTTCAAGCAGCGCTTGTACATCTCAAGTGATCTAGTCGTGATGCATTCAAGGGTCCTTTTTGCAGTTTTGCGTTTGTGGTATTTTAAGCCGTTAACAAATGAGCGAGTGAAGTGTACTTCACGGAGATCTCAACAGTTTCTGGCTCCCTTTTCTCAAAACTCTTTTTGGAGGTCTTAAACCCTACAACAAATTTCACCCAACTCTGATGTGGGTGTTTGGTGGGCAATAGGTTCTCTGGTGGATTGTTGGAAGTCTGCCAACCTAGTGTCACATCTTGTAACATAATCTGTCTAGTCTTCATGAGCATGTTGACTTTAGGACAAAAGCTCAAGGAATAACGGAAAAATATTTAGACCTCCAATAGGCCTGTGATTTGAGCAGCTCTACAAGAGAGACCCAATGTACCTACTTTACTTGATGCATTTTTACTAAATACCAGGACAATCACAGGAGTATTTACGAGGACTGCTGTCCACCTCTGCAAACTGATGGTTTTACAGAACATTCTCAAAAACAAAACTGTCTCTAAGTGAATTTTGAACATCTTGGTTACAAAATAAAGAAGTTTTATCACCAGCCTCACACAACTTTTTGTAATATATGACTTTACCAGGTCATCTCGTTTACACATCCAAACTTAGAACTTAGCTCCTGAAAGTTTCAAAAACATAGATAAAGTAAGATGGGACATGTAGAGGGAGACAAGTGAGATGACCAAACTTTCATTTTGACCATGACAACATTCAAAAATGACTGACGGGAAGCTTTACATCTATGCTTAACAACTAAGGGTTGTGCTTATATTCAAAATAAAAGCAACAAACAACAAAAGGTCAGGACACTAGCCATAAGAATATTGGAGTGCACTGTACCCAAATCTTGTTGCCTTTATTCCTTTAACTAATTACATTTTCCTGTTCTTATTAAATTTACATATTTACTTTCTCAGAGTTTTTATATTGACATTGTGAAATTTGTTTTCACATAAACAAACATAAAAACTGTTTGATCAAACTTTTACCGATGATGCGTACTGGAAAACTGTAGCACCTAGCAGTGAATGAGATGATAATGTCAGTATACTTCAAACAGAAAACTGTTGAGAAATTAATTTTACCAAATGTAGGGTTTATGCTGTTAGCACAGAAGTTGGGTGGTTTTAGCCAAAAATCAGTTTGAATATTGTAACTCAGTTTGCTGGGCTAGAGAAGAGACTGCATCAAGCCTCATCATTCTTCATAGACTGCAAGGCTATGATCAGTATTGTAGTCAAGACAACCGACTCGGAAGCCAAGTCAAGGCCAAGACCAAAACATAGCAAGACCAAGTCTGTGAGGGAGCTCCGACTGACCCCAAGACCAAACTGATGAGAGACATTTTCAAGACCATCACTGTAATTATGATACCATGGTTGTTGCTGTAAATGTTTAGTGAAAATCATCTTGTTTCATAAAGTAAATTTGTAAAAAGTATGTTTAATACCTACTGAGTCTTCTCTTCGCTAACTGTCAAGCGCAGTAAGTGCATATGTAAAGGCAGAAAACACTCAGTTTTTTATATTCCATATGAATAGTGCTACATATATTGCTATATTTCAATTCAATAATGAATAAATGCCTTATTATAGAGTTGTTTTGTTCTTATTTTTTTATGCTATGACGCTTTTTAATGCCACAATAATTTGAAAACCAAAGTCATTCAGAGATGCTAATTGATGAAGTTCTTGGGTCCACATCCTTGTCTTTCTGCATGCTGGGTTTCTCTCTAGGTACTCTGGCTACCTCCCACAGTCCAAAACCATGCAGTTACGAGAGTTCCCCTTACCTGTAGGTGTGAGTAATTCCACTGTTAGACTGCCTTGTCCAGAGTAAAAAAACTGCTAGTACCCTGGAAGCCTACAAAGATAAAGCAGGTTCAGAAATGGTGAATGATAAAAATTATTTTAATCCAAACTTTTCCTGTTTTAATGGTCTAGGTTATGGGTTATTCTTTTAAACTACTCTTTAGTAGACCTAATCAAGAATCAATAATCTTTATTGTCATTATGGACCCATAATTTAGAATAAATATAATAAATTAGAATATGGGTTCAGACAAGGCGAGTTGTCTGATTAAAAGCACCCTTTGAAAATAAGAATCATTAAGCATAAAACATTTTTTTTATTGGACTGATATAATATTCTCATCTTAAATGCCATACTTTTATTAGCTGCAAGCAGAAAATCATAAAAACATTACCAAGGCAGTCTTCTTTTTTAAAACTGGAAATTTACCTGTAACGATAACATATACAGTAAGGCTCAAAATCATTCATTTTGTAGGGGATTTAGATTTAAACTTATTATCAATTAAACAAATAATTTAGAAAAGCCACAGGAGGAAATTCACTTTTTTGTTTCATTTACATCGTTATTAAAGGACAACCTGTCAAAAATTCTTTATATCCTTCTCAATAATTTATCAAAGTCTTTATCGTTGTTACAGCAATAAAACACGTCATATATTGCTGACAAGGTTTTTGCATCCTTTCACTGGCCTTTTTGATGATATTGTATTTTGAGGTAAGCTTAAAGTTTCTAAAGTTGGAAGGCCTCCTTGCCATCACCCAGATCTTTCGCTCTCTCCAAAGATTTTATATTGGATTCAACAGGACATATCAGGAATCATGGCTGCGCCTCTCCAATATGTTCATTCTACTTCCAGATAAAAAAAATCCTAAAAAAACAAAACACATTTCACGTTGTCAGTGTTTTATTTAGGACTAATTTAGGACTATATATATATATATATATATATATATATATTATCGTCCCGTCTCGTCTTGGGAATGACATATACAAGTCCTGCACAGTGGTCAGAAGGATTTTAAGCCATTCTTCTTGCAGGATAGTGGCCAGGACCCTACGTGATACTGGTGGAGGAAGACGTTTCCTGACTCGCTCCTCCAAAACACCCCAGCACCGCCTTCAGGATACAATGTTTGAACCATTGGATGCACATGGTCCTCAAGAATGGTTCGGTAGTCCTTGGCAGTGGCGAGCCCATCTAGCACAAGTATTGGGCCAAGGGAATGCTATGATATGGCAGCCCAAACCATCAATGATCCACCCCCATGCTTCACTCTGGACATGCAACAGTCTGGGTGGTACGCTTCTTTGGGGCTTCTCCACACCGTAACTCTCCCGGATGTGGGGGAAACAGTATAGGTGGACTCATCAGAGAACAATACATGTTTCATATTGTCCACAGCTCCTTGCACCATTGAAAGCGACGTTTGGCATTGGCAAGTGGTTTGGCTATGGCAGCCCGGCCGTGTATATTGACCCTGTGGAGCTACCGACGGACA
Source organism: Crenichthys baileyi (assembly GCA_036173005.1). NCBI lineage: Eukaryota > Metazoa > Chordata > Actinopteri > Cyprinodontiformes > Goodeidae > Crenichthys > Crenichthys baileyi. The sequence continues at coordinate 201,903 of JAHHUM010001535.1, read as the reverse complement.
GTTCTGGTGGAAACAGGAGAGTTGAGGTGCACATTTAAGTCTGCCGTGATTTGGTTTTATGTTTTTTGGATACAATCCGAGTTAGCACCCGAACATCCCTTTCAGACAGCTTCCTCTTGCGTCCACAGTTAATGCTGTTGGATGTGGTTCGTCCTTCTTGGTGGTATGCCGACATTACCCTGGATACCGTGGCTCTTGATACATCACAAAGACTTGCTGTCTTGGTCACAGATGCGCCAGCAAGACGTGCACCAACAATTTGTCCCCTTTTGAACTCTGGTATGTCACCCATAATGTTGTGTGCATTTCAATATTTGAGCAAAACTGTGCTCCTACCCTGCTAATTGAACGTTCACACTCTGCTCTTACTGGTGCAATGTGCAATCAATGAAGACTGGCTACCAGGCTATATATATATATATATATATATATAATATATATATATATGTACACAGACAGATGATGATGATGCTCGCTATGACAGGCTTAACTGTGGATGCAACAAATGTGGCTAATTAGCTGTTTGGTTTGACCTTCTCCTGGTTATAATAAAAGTACATTTTAAACACCTCTTTGCACCGGTCCTTCACGGTTCACCCTGCAGATGGTGGGCCCACTGGGGGATGGCCTCGCGTCTCTTGTTCGGGCTTGGCCCAGCCGTGTCCCGCGTGGAGCAACCTGTCCACCAGGCGCTCTCCGGCGAGTCCCGACCCCAGGCCTGGCTCCAGGGTGGTACCCCGGCTCCCAGGCTTGTGGGACTCCTGAGGCAGCTGACAGGTACCGTGAGGCCAAGCATGCCGCGGCCCGGGCTATGGCAGAGGCAAAAACTCGGGCCTGGGAGGAGTTCGGTGAGGCCATGGAGAAGGACTACCGGTTGGCCTCGAAGCGATTCTGGCAAACCGTCCAGCGCTTCAGGAGGGGGAAGCAGTGCTTCGACAACACTGATTACAGTGGAGGTGGGAGGCTGCTGGGGATATCATCAGGCAGTGGAAGGAGCACTTCGAGGATCTCCTCAATCCTGCCATCACGCGTTCCCTGGTGGAAACAGAAGCTGGGAACTTGGGCTTAGACTATTTCATCACCCAGGCTAAAGTCACAGAGGTAGTTAAAAAGCTCTGCGGTGGCAGGGCTTCGGGGGTGGATGAGATCTGACTTGAGTACTGTTGAGAATTAAAATCATTTATGTGTTCAGTTTGCATGTGTATGCATAAAACTGAAATATAACGTATTGTGAGCCTGAGAGGGAGAAGTCACAGAGGGTCACAGCAGGCTTCAGGTAGGAGAAAGGGTTAATCCCAGGTCAGGATGTTCCCAGCAGCTGTGGGCAGTAAATGGCGGCTGTTAGTCATGATTATAGGCAATAAAGTACTTCCATAGGAGTAACTAATTTATAGTGGGGACACGGGAACGTAGAAGACCTGTGGCTTCGTAAACAAACCGTCAGCTTTGAAGTAAGGGTATAAAATGCTTTAACACTGATTGTAAGACAGACCACTCGGTGATACTGCCTCGCTTTTCTGATCGAGTCTACTCCCAAAGGGCCCTTTGGTAAATCTTTCTTTCTTTGTATCATTCTTTTTGTATTCAATTTTGCATTGGAAATCATTGGACTTATTATTTACCAAATTAAACTTGTGTTAATCTTAATTTCCTGCTCTTCATCTGTTCTTTCTCACGACTCCGGACTGGAGTGAGGTTGAGGCTGCAAGGATATCAGTGATAGAATTATTTTACCTCAACAGTACCTCAAATCTCTGGATGTTGTGGGGCTGTCATGGTTGGGATGCCTCTTCAACACTGCGTGGTGGTCGGGGACAGTGCCTCAGGACTGCCACACTGGGGTGGTGGTCCCCCTTCATAAAAAGGGTGACCGGAGAGTGTGTTCCATTTACAGGGGGATCACACTCCTCAGCCTCCCTGGTAATGCCTACGCCAGGGTATTGAAGAGGAGATCTCTGGAGAGGAGGTCTCTGTTCAAGCGGAGCAGGAGTTTGGTCCACATTCCCGGCACTAAGTCGGACCTGTTCCCGGTGCATGTTGGACTCCGGTAGGGCTGCCCTTTGGTCCTGTTCATAACTTTTATGGACAGGATTTCTAGGCGCAGCCAAGGGCTGGAAGGGGTCTGGTCTGGGGGGAGTTCCTGCCTCAAGTGGAGGAGTTCAAGTATCTAGGGCTCTTGTTCACGAGTGAGAGAAGAATGGAGCGGGAGATCGATAGATGGATCGGTGCGGCTGCCGCAGTAATGGGGGCGCTGTGCCAATCCATTGTGGTGAAGAGGGAGCTGAGCCGAAAACGAAGCTCTCGATTTACCGGTCAGTCTGCGTTCCTACCCTCACCTATGGCCATGAACTTTGGGTCATGACCCGAAAGAACGAGATCCCGGATACAAGCGGCTGAAATGAGCTTCCTCTGTAGGCTGGCCGGGCACTCCCTTAGAGAAAGGGTGAGGAGCTCGGCCATCTGGGAGGGGCTCAGAGTAGAGCTGCTCCTCCTCCACATCGAGAGGAGCCAGTTGAGGTGGCTCTGACATCTATACCGGATGCCTCCTGGATGCCTTCCTCGGGAGGAGGTCCAGGGGACGGCCCAGGACACGCTGGAGGGACTATGTCTCTCGGGTGGCCTGGGAGAGGGACATCTGGGTGTCTCTGCTGAGTCTGCTGACCCGGTCCCGGATAAAGCGGAAGACGACGAGTACGAGTACGAGTACATTTTAAACAAAAATAAGGCTAATATGACTTTGTTTAAAATCTTTCATTTTTAATGGAATAAAACACTTTCTGTCATTTGACGATGCATTGGAAAAAAAGTTATTTATCTTAAAATGTCTTTGATAGTAAATAAGAACCTGTAAAGTACTTTTACATCTGAGAAGGGCAATGAGTTTAAATTGACACAAACCACTGAAATGTGTTTCATGAAGGCAGCACTAGTGCTACTACAGCTTGTTCACAGTTTTTTGGGGCTATTAGTGAGAAGTGACATGTGACAAATGTAAACATAAAGTTTAGTTCTGCTTTCTCTGCTCTGCTAAACGCCTGTTAGACAGGAAACAGATAAGAATCGGAGGAACAAGGGCCGCTGTTTGTAAACACTAAAACTCTGACAAATACTGCACAAATAACAAAGATTTAAAAAATGTTTATGTGCAGTAAGCAGCAACTCTTGATGCATTTGTTCAAATACTTTTAAAATCTCTGCAATCTCACCTACAGTGGTTCTCAGCAGTGGACACACCCCTATAAAATTCCAGATTTTTGAGAATAAAAAAACTGGGAGCGTATCCCAACCTTCAACTTTTTACCTTTATGTGACACGTATCTTATGCAAGTCACGTGAAACAAAAAAAATCACCTAGACAAATATAAAAAATAAATAAATAAAAGTTGCTGTGAGCTTGTTGCATAAGAAGGCATATCCTTAAACCAATACTTTGTGGAAACATTGTTTGGTGTTATATCTGTATTCACTCTTATTTGGTGCGAGTCTATTAGAATGACACATCTTGGCTGGATTGTTTTTTGTCCACCCTATATTCCAAAACGTCTTCTAATCGCTCAGATTGAGGACCTCTCGTCTACAGCCCTCCCCAGGGTACCACACTTTCTGTTATGATTTGTGGGTGTTTTTAGGTTTTGTTGGTCTGTTTCACAGTTAAGGTTTTGAATCTTTCTTCTGTTTATTATTTTCCTAGTTATGCTTTAGTCTCATGTTTTTCTAGTTGTATTTCTATTAGTTTGTATCCTTGGATTTCCGTTCTACTCAAGCCACGTTTTGTCCTGGCAATCAGTTTTATTTGGTTCACCTGCACTTAGTTTCTGTCTTCTTGTTTCACCTGGTCACACTCCATTAGTACACACCTGTTCTGTCATTCGGCGCAGAAACATTTTCTGGATCATGCTCATGTCTTTTTTTCTGGATCATGCTCATGTCTTGCCTGCCCGTTTATTGTTTTGTTCCTGCCTCTTCCTACGTGAGAGTTTTTTGTTAATTAAATCTTTTTTTTTCACTTACCGTCATGCTGTCTGCTTGTCTGCATTCCGGGGTCTACGCTGCACAAGTCCTAACACTTTCAGATGTAGTTCCAGACCTTGGTTAGACCATCCCTAAACTTTTATTATCTTCTGGTTAAGGCATTCTGTTGTTGATTTGGATGTATACTTGGTCTCAGTATGGTGGTGAAAAAAAAGAAAAAGATTTCTCTTTATCTTCAGCTTCCCAGCAGAGACCTGAAAGTTTCGGGTAAAGACTGACTGGAATTTAAAAATGCTTATAATGTTATCCACCCTGAAAAAGAAACTCTAGTTCATTATGTTGTAATTATGAATATGAATATATTATTTAATTTTTAATACTAATATTTTAATATTTATTAAATAATATTTCGTTCTGTTAAGGGTTGTCCTGTGAATACCAGCCCAATAAGGCGGTGGTATTGGGACAAAATTGAAAGGAATGAGCCAAGCTCTGACATTATTGAACAGCAAAAATCTGCACACAGATGGAATGAATTCACACAATTTCTTAAAATACAAGAATTTATTAACAAAAATAAGTCAACTCAAAGTCAAACATATTTCAATCAACAAACTCTTCACCATGCTCAAACAGTCCAACTAAACCACCAAGCAGAATTAAAGAATAAGGAAGACTAATGGGCTATGTACAATATAAACAAGTTGATCAAAGATGGTTGAAAACCCTGACCGGAAGAGTGATGCAACATTACCATGCAATGTTTATGTTTGAGAACCAAGGATTATCTTGAAGAATCTGGAAATGAAGTTAAGTTAGTCTTAGAACCAACTTAGACAACCATTCACAATGCAAGATCAGATAAAATATTATTTTAATAAAATAATATTTTAAGAATGATTTGCTGAATAAAACCAACCTTCTGGATGACCAATTCTCAACGTTGTTTAATTAGCTGCCTTTATTTAGTAAAATAATATTTAAAGAAATATTGTTTTGAATAAGAACCAAATCTTTCTGGAGAAATGGGCTTAATGGTGTTTACTTAGTTTTCAAGTAATATTTAGGGAAATATTTTACTGGATTGAAAACCAACAACCTTTTTGGGTAAATGATCTTTAGCAAGCAAGCACGTGTTCTTAGCTGTTAGCAGTTAAAGCTAACAAAAGAAGCGTACCTTTAAAATACCACTAATAAAAGGGGTTAAAATGCATAAGCATGGACGGCACATTATGGCCGATCTTCTGTGTTTAAAATCACCCTTTAAATAAAGTTTTCTTAACTTTAAAAACAAACACAAACACAGAACACAAACTGAGCACATGTGCTTACAGTTAATCTGCTAGCACTAAGATAGCTGAGTTTCAACACCAAAAAAAACAAACTTCATAAAACAAAAATAATGTTTACATTATTTCATTCGAAATTACTTCTCTCTGCCCAAACCTAACCTCTTACATGATCCGTGCTGAGGAAAAGTTATCCAGGGCGAGGAAGTTTGAAGAAAACATCCACAGTGAACAAAGAGTTAACTGCAGCTAACCTCCGAAGCTGTGGGGAGTCACTCTGTCGGCCGGCCAAACAGCACCTTGCTGCTGTAGCCACGGTGATGCGGTCCCGTTGTCCTTCCTTCAGACCGGGAAAACTGCTCGTAGAGACAAGGTCTCTGCTGGGAACTCTCTATAACACAGTTTGATTCTGTAGACCTCAGAGAGAAAAGTCAAGCCACGCTTGTACCTTAATTACCCCACGTTCATTAATGAATACCGGATACACAACAGCAATTCATTCCTACTTAACTTAGTGCATATGATCGCGTGATCATATGACACTCTTGGATCCAGTTTGAAGAGTTATGTCTGTTTGCCACCAAAGATACATTAGCGCACTGTGTCCCTCTCCTATTATACTGTCTCTTTTATTTGGACAGTGACGTCACAGGAAGTCCGCTGTTACCCCTTTTTCCTGGCTGTGCTGGAAGTGGGTTAATGCGATTTATTTTGAAAGTTCCAGAAAAGCTCGTACAGGACTTTCATGTTGTAACCATGGCTGGTGTCCCAACACTTATGAATAAAAGTTACCCCAGAGCATGATGTTTCCATCACCGCGTTTTACAGTGGGTATGGTGTTCTATTTGGTAATGCACAGGGCTCCTTCCAACCTAAACATACCTTCTGAAATAACGCAAAAGTTCTAGTTTAGTTCTATCAGATCGGATGCCGCTGTTTAAGTTATGGAGAACCACTCCTACAACTTTTCAATTCAATTTAATTCAGCATTATTTATATAGCGCCAATTCACAACACGTCTCAAGGCACTTCACAAAAGTCAGGTATATACATTCCAATGAATCCTAACCATTGAACGGTACAGTCAGATTCAGTTATTTATTCAAATTAGATAAAAAGTTTTTCTGTCTAAGGAAACCCAGCAGATTGCATCAAGTCAGTGACCTGCACCATTCCCTCCTCCCGGATGAGCATGTAGTGACAGTGGACAGTCACTGGCGTTGACTTTGCAGCAATCCCTCATACTGAGCATGCATGTAGCGACAGTGAGGAAAAACTCCCTTTTAAGAGGAAGAAACCTCCAGCAGAACCAGGCTCAGTGTGAGCGGCCATCTGCCACGATCGGCTTGGGGTTTGAGAAAACAGAGCAGAGACACAAAGAAAACAAAGATGCACCGATTTAGGAGAACTTTCTATGGGAAGGAAAAGTAAATGTTAATGGATGTAGCTCCTTTAGTCGTTTCACCTAGAAAGAAAGAATAGATCAACTCTGAGCCAGTTTTCAAGGTTAGAGTCTAAAATAGAGCAAGTAAAGTTAGTCATAGTAAAAGCTTAGTCAATTGTTATGTCCAGGAGAGAGAAAAGGTTAATGCAGTTAAAATGGTTTTAACTGCATTTTGTGGACATCCTGATAGTAAAGAATTACAATAGTCCAGCCTTGAAGTAACAAATGCATGGATGCCCGCTGAGACTCAAACTCAACAACACGCAGCTGCTCCTTTCTGCATATTTCTGCCGTTTTTTAAGGAGAAATATTATTGTGAGAGCCAAGAGCAGCTCATTCTACACATATTTTGCGGCCTTCTATTTATACTTTTGGAACGGCGTGAACGAATGAGTGCTATAAGCAAGAGACAGCGTTCTCTCCCAGAACGTGTTGCTAAGCAACGCCCAGCTGAACAGGTATGATTTTAGAACTTTATATACCTTTGATACCAGCGACAATGGCTTGTTAAGTTCGAAGAGACATTTTGTTCCGTTTAAAGCGGACCAAAAGTAGCAGGAGTGAATCCGCCTGCATCTTTATGAACGTACCTTTTGTCAAGCTGTGGCACTCTTTGTCCCATCGTCTGAGAAAAACACGGTCCCGGTCTTCATTTGCCGTCCTCTGCACAAAATTCATCCATAATTTGGTTCAATGCTTCATCCACGGTTTAAAACTTTTTTCGGGAAGCCATTGGTATTAAAAAACCAAATAATCCAACAAGAGAAATTATTTTAAAAAAAACACATACACGCTCAGCTGCATAATCGGTTCTGCCCTGTTTGAACTCGATGTGGATTTTTGAAATACGTGCCGTTATGCATGTCCATAGCTAGAGTTCGGATGGGCCGAATTCCACAAATGACCCCTCCTTTTTATCCTTTGAGCCAGAGAAATAAAGTTATCTCCAAGTCTTTCACGTAAATCCCACCAATCAGGAAGCAGAGGCAGAGACTTCCGGTTTAATTATTTCTTGTGCATCCCGGTACCAATTGATCCACGGACCGGTACCGGTGGCCCGGGGATGGGGACCACTGATTTACATGAACAAACTGGAATCTGTCAGACAAATACGATTTAAACCAGCCTAGCGCTGTTCCCCTGATCCCTACAGCACATTCCAGCCTTTCTAAGATAATATTGTGATTGACTGTATCAAATGCAGCACTGAGATCTAACAGGACAAGTACAGACACAAGTCCATTATCTGAGGCCATAAGAATATCATTAGTGACTTTCAGCAGAGCTGTTTCAGTGCTATGATAAGCTCTGAAGCCTGACTGAAACTCTTCGAAAAGGTCATTGCTGTGTAAATGCTCACACATTTGATTAGCAACTATTTTCTCAAGAATTTTAGATAAGAATGGAAGAATGGATATCGGTCTGTAATTTATTAAGTCATCTTGATTAAGCGAAGATTTCTTAAGCAAAGGTTTAATTACAGCTACCTTAAAAGCTTGTGGTACATATCCATTTACTAAGGATAGATTAATCATATCTAAAATGGGGGTGGTAATCAGAGGAAACACTTCTTAAATAATTTGGTTGGGATTGGGTCTAAGATACAAGTTGAAGGTTTAGATGAAGCTAATATTTCTGATAACTCAGGAAGCTCCACAGGATCAAAACAGTCCAAACACAGATCAGGTTCTACAGTTACTTCCAATGTTGTCTCATTTGGGAATGGATGGCTCAATAGAGCTATGACTCTGTATAAGTTTAGTAACTGTACTAAATTGGGACCTAGGATTATTCTTTTTCTCTTCTATTAATGATGAGAAATAAGCTGTTCTGGCTTGGTGAAGTGTTTTTTTATACAACAGTAGGCTATTTTTCCAGATTAAGTTGGAATCCTCTAGTTATGTAGAGCGCCATTTTCTCTCCAATTTTCTATCATTGTGCTTTAAAGTACGCAGCTCTGAATTAAACCAGGGAGCCAGCCTCCTATGAATAATTACCTTCATTTTCAAGGGGGCTGCATTGTCTAATGCACCACACAATGATGAAGTACCACTATGAACAAGAGAATCAATTTGTGAAGGGGAAGAAACAGAATTACTGCCCTCCACTGTGTTTTTCTCAGATAATGAGGAAATCAAAAGTGGAACAGATTCTTTAAAGGTTGTTACAGCATTGTCTAATAATGATCTACTATAATGAAATTTTTTTTCAGGTGTGGAGTACTCAGTTAAATTAAACTCAAAGGTTATTAAAAAATGGTCAGACAGGACAGGGTTATGAGAAAATATTGTTACATTCAATTTACATTCAATGCCATTTGTCAGCACAAGGTCCAGAGAATGAAGACAAAGGTGGGTAGGTTTGTTAATGTTTTGAGCAAAGCCAATTGAGTCTACGATAGCATTAAAGGCTATATTTAGGCTATCACTTTCAGTGTCAACATAACATTATCAACAATAACATTATCTGTATTTAACACTAAATCAGATAAAAGGTCTGAAAACTGATCTAAAAATTGAGAGTAGGGGCCTGATGGATGGTACAAAACAACAAACAGAAGTGGTTTTAGTGCTTTGCAATTTGGATGAGGAAACTAAGGATTAAATATTCAAAAGAGTTGTAGCTATTGATTGGTCTGGGACTAGTCAATAAATCGGACTGAAAGATGGTTGCTACACCTCCTCCTCGCCCAGTATTTCGAGGAATGCAAAAAATTTAAATAATTAGTAGGAGTTGACTCATTTATAGTAACATAATCTTCTTGCTGCAGCCAGGTTTCTGTGAGGCAAAATAAATCAGTCCGATTGTCACAAATCAGGTCAATAACTAGTAAAGTCTTTGAAGAGGTTGATCTTATGTTCCGCAAGCCACATTTAATTGCTTTATTTTTCTTTTTAGTCTGAGTTGTGTTTATTTTTATTAGATTTTCCTGATTTCCTCGTTTTAGATTATTTTCTAATCTATTCAACTTTGGGCGTGGGCGAGCAGCCTCCTGCCTAGTGCTTGCCCCAAGAGACAAATAAACTGAGAACTTACAGAACCGAACACAAGTAGGGTTACAGGCAGGAACACGAAGACATGGAACAGGGAGGTAAGCAGCACATCCAGCCGTAAAAAATTAAAAGCAGAAAGTATAAATACTGGGGTACGGAGGAGGATGGACCAATGAACAAGGAAGGCTCAGGAATTGGGAGCAGCTAATGGAGAAAACTGAAACAACTGAAGAAGGGAGGCTATTTAACTCAGATGAGCAGGGAATCCAGGGGAATAACAAAACATCTAATTGAGGAGCAATAAGTAAACAATGGAACTAACAAAATAATATTAATATGGAGAAACCAGATCTACAAGGAAATTCAACCTGAAACATCGTTCACAGGAATCCAAGAAAGTAATCTAAACACGAGAATAAATGCTGAAACTAATCAACAGGAATGAACAGCAATAACAGCAACTGAAGTGTAGAAAACAGACAGCACTGGCATATCATGGCAGTTAAGCCCCAAATTATTCATACCCCTGGTAGATTTAAGCTTAAGTAACATTTATTATTTCCCATGCGAAAGTCATGCAGGGTAAGTTACAGAATAAATCTATACAGTAACTACAGTATTATATCAATGTTTTTGTAAAACTAAGTAAAAGATTAGCTCAGTCTGGATACCTGAACAACCCAGGCTTAATTTCTTAGTAAACTTTGTGAAATAGCTCACTGGTCTTTCCATATGCCTGAAAAGTCAATGTGATGCAGTTGCACTGAATACTTTAGGAGGTGCTATTATGCAGACCTACAGTTTTCTTATTTGTCCCATTATAATATTTTCCTTTCTTCTTTTTTATGTGATCCTCATTGAACTAGTTAACACTCCGTACCTTACATCTTTTATGTAGTCCAAATTATTTTGTCAGATTTTTTTGGCGGCTTCAGCAAATGTATCTACTGCGTTAGGAGATGATAACACTGAGGACAAAGATCTGTCATGGTCCAGTGTTTAGAGCGTATGACTGCTTAGCATAATGTTTTCTGATCTGTTTAAGTTTTGTGATCTGGAGTAAACAAATTGCATCTCAAAGGATACATTTGGACACTTTGGATTAGTCTAGGCTCTGTATAGTTAAAGATAGAAAGCGACCTGTTAACGACCGATTGTGGTGACATTAAGCTATGTTAAGTTCATATTATCCCTATTATTAGTATTATTATGGTTATTATGTTCATAAACCATCTTATAATTTAAAAATAAAGAATTATAGACCTTTACTATCGAGGAATCTATTAAATAAAATGAAGCTGTATTGTTCTTAATAGTACTTATTATGACTCAACAATAAGATTAATCAACACACAAGCATTTAAGAATAATCAACAAGAATTAGTAATCAGTTTTTTTTACCATTTTACCAATGGTAAAATAAACATCAAAAGCATTGATTAACAATTATATACTAATCCTGAAACAATTGACCAAAAATTGATTAAAAATTAAGATTTATCAAGTCGGTCAGTCCCTCAGTCCAAAAACCAAGGGTTTTACAGACCAGTTCAGAGTTCTAATATCTACTTTAATCTAATAGATGCAACTTTAAAAGGGAGGAGACTATCAAAGTCTCGACGCCACCTGGACCTATCTGATTTCAGCATTATGACCACCACAATAGAACTAAAGAGTGCCTTACTTCGGCCTGACACAGCTGTTTCTATCAGCTGTGTCATGGACCCTGGATGGATCTCTTTCTCTGCTAGCCTGGAGGTTACTCAGAAGCATTTCTGGCACAAGGTTCAGATGTTTGGAGGTTTCCCCTGCACTGAACTGATTTACAGTTAGGTTAAACAGTTAGGTTTACAGTGTTAGGGATGTGGGGATGTATTCATGTGCACTAGGCTATTAACTGAGCAAAGCAGTGGCTTTCCAGATTTGTCTTTTTGTACAAAGGTAAAATATTTCTTTAACATTTACTTTTAAGTCCAGAGAATGTAAGCAGAATAAAAAACGTCCATTGTAATTGATTATTTCTGGAATTTAAAAAAAACTAAACCCTTAGAATTTATGAGAATCTATTTTCCTTTCATTAAAATTAGTTTTGCAAAGAATAGGATACTATTTTTTTTTTACCTATTACCATTAGAAAATCCCACCTGAAGGATATTTAATCTAAATATTTTCCAGTAGTTAAGAACAAACACTGGGTGGTGCTGTTAATTCTCCACTGATCATCTTGATAAACATCCATCTTCTCTACCTGCTAAGGCAGAGTACCCAGAGAAAACCCACACAGGCATAGAGAGAACATGCAAACTCCATGCAAATAGACCCCTGGCTGAGAATCAATCCCTGGAACTTCTTGCTGCAAGGAAACAACGCTTCCAACTGCACCACCTTGCAGCCCTGGTTTAAACACCCATTTCGGTTTATTTTGTCTACTTTCTATCTGATGGGCTGCTGAACATGTCCAAGGCTTGACCCTTGGCACCTTTTCTGATCTCATATTACTCATTATACTTGTCTTACAATACTGTAGCTTTCTGCAAATTGACAAGGAGAGGGATTTTTTTCTTTATAGTTCAATTACTTTTTATAGTTTTCTATGATTCAATATTTGGTCCTTTTACATCTGTGTTACTTTTCTCAGCATCCTTCTGGTCCGGTCAGCAAGTCTTTGTTCTCAGTGAGAGCATCCCCTGTCTGCAGAGCTCTCTGGACATCCAGCTCAGGTAGGTGCGTTTCTTCACCAGCTTCCTCATGCGGTAATATGGAGACAGATGATGGGGAGGGATCTCTTCTAAAAACAGCAGGATCAGCACATGCTTCCTCTCGTCATACAAAAGAAAGCTGCAAAAGGTCAGATGAAAGAGAGTAAATGTTAAATAATTCACACTTTATTTAAATGGTCCTTATCATGGTAAGCAGTTTCAGTCTACAAATTAGTATTTCTGTCTCTGCTTGCAACAGCAAAAAAAATAATAAGAATAAAAAAGGATTTTTGATTCAAAGGTGTTATTTTATTGCCATACTAAGGTGAATAGAATAGTAGGTAAGACTGCAGATCTAACAATTCGGGTTCATGTTCAGGTTTATTTATCTATCTTCCCCGCAGGTAAGTCATACAGCTTGACACCTTCATTGTAAAACAGTAAAACATAAAGCAAGGTGGATGAAATGTAATGGACATCTGACAGAAAGGATACAGATAACCTCAATAAATAAATAGATTCACAATTTAAAAGCTTAATGTAAAAAGTATTTTAAACAAACTTACTTACAAACCCCAACTGTCTTTGTATTCAAATTTTAGAAATCACTAATCAGGTTGAGTAAAAATCTTACAGTTTTTTTTAGCTGTATTAGTCACAAGTAACAGCATCTCGTCAATTCAGCATTTTCAAGCGGACAAAATTTTTTATTTTAATTATCAAATCCAAGCCTGATGGTTTATGAAGAATGATTTACTCTTTTTGACTTGCATAAAGCAATTAACTGAAAAACAGTCCCCCTACCTTGCCATCTGGATCTCTCTGGAGCACCATTCACTCTGCAGTGAGTGGCTTGCATTAGCTGCAAACTTTAAACCATGAGCCATTTTCAACAGATGGCAGATAAGGACTTGTCTAGAATGAACATGATCCCCACAGTAGAAGAATTGAATCTATTCAGTAAACCTTTCAGTGGTGTTAATAAGTAAGCCTCTGTAGAAAGGTTTAAGCCCCTTGTTTGAACATAAACTGCTTCTCCAATAAACAAAAACCACCTGACATTTTTTACTAGACTTTGATGTCCAGTCCTGTTGGCATGCGGTCAGCTTTTTTTACATCATTTCCAGCACTTGTCTGGTTGTTCTAACTCTCCTTACATCCTTCATCCATCACTACTTGAGGTGGCAGCTAGCCTACACATTCCAGCTCTTCCTGGCCTTTCTATATTACAGCAGGAAGAGGACAAAGGGAGACTTTCATAAGTTTGATGCCTTTGTGTCCTACAACGTCCATGATGAGAACTGGGTTTACAGAGAGATGCTTGCAGTATTGGAGGGAGAGCAGGGCTGGAGACTCTGTCTACACCACAGAGACTTCCAACCAGGTAAACTATGGCTTCATTTCTTTTCAGACTTTTGTTTTGTGTTTGAATCATAAACCTATGTGAGCAAGTCACATTTTGTAGTTGGCATTCAAATAAAAGCCAAGCAATTATAATTCATGCTATCCAAAGCCTTCGCTTAGTCAATAAAAATTGCAGCACAATGCAACTTGGAGTACAAAGCAGAAGTGATGTCATTTAGGAATTTCAAAGGTGCAGTTGTAAAACCAAAGCCAGTACTGTCGGAACTGCCCTGTTGCGCGGCATTTGCTATTTTTTAAATATAACCTAAATAAATGTTAATTAAAAAAGGTCAACCATGTGCACCTTGTCTGACACTATAATATGATCAATGCTTAGTGACAGAGGTAGACTGGAAGTTTATTTTCTAGATTTTTTAAACAGTTTGCCAGAACCCTTTTGGATTAGAGGTAAAAACTGTTCAAAATAATCAGATTTAGCAATATAAACAGCTTGTAAAGTGTTTTGTCTGATTTGCCTGTTAGCCAAAATATCTACTGCAGATGTAGAAAACTGTAACTGCGCCAGGTGGTGTTTGTTTATTGGAGACGTAGTGTTTATGGTCAAACAAGAGGCTTAAACCTTTCTACAGAGGCTTGCTTATTGACACCACTGAATGCTTTACTGAACAGATTCAATTCTTCTACTGTGGGGATCATGTTTATTCTAGCCCAGTCCTTATCTGCCATCAGTTGAAAATGGCTTGTGGTTTAAAGTTTTTGTAAACACGTTTGCAGCTAATGCAAGCCAACTGTTTAACATAGCAGCTTTTTCTGATACATGCAAAAACACAGTTATCACTGATATTTGCACAATACTAAAATGATATCTTTACAAACTAATAAAGTAGTGTATTTGTTGCATTTACAGGTAAACCTATCATAGAGAACATTACTGATGCCATCTACGGCAGCAGGAAGACCATCTGTGTGATTAGCCGCAGCTACCTGCAGAGTGAATGGTGCTCCAGAGAGATCCAGATGGCCAGGTGGGGGGGACTGTTTTTCAATTAATTGCTTTATGCAAGTCAAAAAGAGTAAATCATTCTTCATACACCATCAGGATTGGATTTGATAATTAAAATAACAATTTTTGTCTGCTTGAAAATGCTGAATTGGCGAGATGCTGTTACTGGTGACTAATACAGCTGAAAAAAACTAACATTTTTACTCAACCTGATTAGTGATTTCTAAAACTTGAATGCAAAGACAGTTGGGGTTTGTAAGTAAGTTTGTTTAAAATACTTTTTACATTAAGCTTTTAAATTGTGAATTTATTTATTTATTGAGGTTATCTGTATCCTTTCTGTCAGATGTCCATTACATTTCATCCACCTTGCATTATGTTTTACTGTTTTACAATGAAGGTGTCAAGCTGTATGACTTACCTGCGGGGAAGATAGATAAATAAACTTGAACATGAACCTGAATTGTTAGATCTGCAGTCTTACCTACTAATGTATTCACCTTAGTATGGGAATAAAATAACACCTTTGCATCAAAAATCCTTTTTTATTCTTATTATATTTTTGCTGTTGCAAGAAGAGAGAGAAATACTAATTTGTAGACGACCATTTAAATAAAGTGTGAATTATTTAACATTTGGTCTCTTTCATCTGACCTTTTGTAGCTTTCGTTTGTTTGACGAGCGGAAGGATGTGCTGATCCTGCTGTTTTTAGAGGAGATCCCTTCCCATCATCTGTCTCCATATTACCGCATGAGGAAGCTGGTGAAGAAACGCACCTACCTGAGCTGGGCTAAGGCAGCACAACACCCAGGAGTCTTTTGGCAGAATGTCCAGAGAGCTCTGCAGACAGGGGATGCTCTCACTGAGAACAAAGTCCTGCTGACCGGACCAGAAGGATGCTGAGAAAAGTAACACAGATGTAAAAAGGACCAAATATTGAATCATAGAAAACTATAAAAAGAAATTGAACTATAAAGAAAAAAATCCCTCTCCTTGTCAATTTGCAGCAAGCTACAGTATTGTAAGACAAGTAATATGAGTAATATGAGATCAGAAAAGGTGCCAAGGGTCAAGCCTTGGACATGTTCAGCAGCCCATCAGATTAGAAAGTAGACAAAATAAACCGAAATGGGTGTTTAAACCAGGGCTGCAAGGTGGTGCAGTTGGAAGCGTTGTTTCCTTGCAGCAAGAAGTTCCAGGGATTGATTCCCAGCCAGATGTCTATTTGCATGGAGTTTGCATGTTCTCTCTATACCTGTGTGGGTTTTCTCTGGGTACTCTGCCTTAGCAGGTAGAGAAGATGGATGTTTACACCATAAAACCAATGTTTAGCATTGGACATGCTAAACCTGCTGAGGAATAATAATTCCACCTGTTAGGAATCTTTAATAAAGAAACTTGCCTAAAATTTCAATTCTAGTTTTTCTGTTGGAAATCTTAATCCAGAACCTTAGAGATTCCCAACATTTCATGGATGAATGTTATTCCATCTCACTACATATTTCTTTATAAAATTTCAAAAAAAAATTCAAAAAAATTCTTTCAAGATCACAAATGATCAGATTTTTAGAAATGTTTAGTTTAATTGATCATTGTGTTGAATCAGTTGGTTTTTGATCTTTTTATTCTTATTAAGATGATCAGTGGAGGATTAACAGCACCACCCAGTGTTTGTCCTTGACTACTGGGTTGTTCAGGTATCCAGACTGAGCTTATCTTTAACATAGTTTTACAAAAACATTGATATAATACTGTAGTTACCGTATAGATTTATTCTGTAACTTACCCTGCATGACTTTCGCAGGGGAAACAATAAATATTACTTTAAGCCTAAATCTGCCAGGTGTATGAGTAATTTGAGGCTTAACGGTCATGCCAGTGTTGTCTGTTTTCTACACTTCAGTTGCTGTTATTGCAGTTCGTTCCAGTTGATTAGATTCATCATTTATTCTCGTGTTTAGATTACTTTCTTGGATTCCTGTGAAAGATGTTTTAGGTTGAATTTCCTTGTAGATCTGTTTCCTCCCTATTAATATTAATTTGTTAGTTCCATTGTTTCCTTACTGCTCCTCACTTAGATGCTCATCTGGGTTAAATAGCCTCCCTTCTTCAGTTGTCTTGCATTTTCTCCATTAGCTGCTCCTAATTCCTGAGCCTTCCTTGTTCATTGGTCTATCTTGCTCCGTACCCGGTAGTTATACCTTCTGCTTTTAATTTTTCACCACTGGATGTGCTACTTACCTCCCTGTTCCAAGACTCCGTGTTCCTGCCTGTAACCTTGCTTGTGTTTGGTTCTGTAAGTTCTCAGTTTATTCATCTCTTGGGGCAACCACAAGGCAGGAGGCTGAGCATGGGTGAAGGAGAATGTCTGTCCTGTGGGGAATAAAACCATTTTGATACTGTGTCTATTGGTACAATTTCTCTAGCCACCTCTATGTCATCATGTTCTGCAGCAGCCTGGAAGTTATCTCTTTATTTAACTTAAGTGTGTTTCAACAGGGATACATCTAAATGTTGTAGGAGTGGTTCTCCATAACTTAAACTGGGAGACCTGATCTGATAGAACTAAACTAGAACTTTTGGGCAATTTCAAAAGGTAGTTTTAGCTTGGAAGGAGCCCTGTGCATTACCAAATAGAACACCATACCCACTGTAAAACGCGGTGGTGGAAACATCATGCTCTGGGGTTCCTTTTATTCAGAAGGAACTAGAGTTTCTTTTCAGGGTTGATAACATTATAAGCATTTCTAAGTTCCAGTCAGTCTTTACCCAAAACTTTCAGCTCTCTGCTGGAAAGATGAAGATTTTTTTTTTTTTCTCGGCACAATACTGAGACCAAGCATACATCCAAATCAACAACAGAATGGCTTAACCAGAAGATAATAAAGGTTTAGGGATGGTCTAACCAAGGTCTGGAACTAAATCTGAAAGTGTGGTACCCTGGGGAGGGCTGTAGACAAGAGAAGTCCTCAATCTGAGTGATTAGAAGGCCTTTTGCAATATAGGGTGGACAAAAAAACAATCGAGCCAAGATGTGGCATTCTAATGGACTCGAACCAAATAAGAGTGAATACAGATATAAAACCAAAAGATGTTTCCACAAAGTATTGGTTTAAGGATATGCATTATAATGCAACAAGGCCACAGCAACCTTTTTTATTTATTGTATTTTTCTAGGTGATTTTTTTATTTCTTGTGACTTGCATTAGATACATGTCACATAAATGTAAAAAGTTGAAAGTTGGGATATGATCCCAGTTTTTTTATTCTCAAAAATCCTGAATTTTATAGCAGTGTGTCCACTGCTGAGAACCACTGTAGGTGAGATTGCAGGGTTTTATAAATATTTGAAGAAATGCATCAAGAGTTGCAGCTTACTGTACATAAACGTTTTGTATATCTTTGTTATTGGTGCAGTATTTGTCAGAGTTTTAGTGTTTACAAACAGCGGCCCTTGTTGTTCCTGCTTCGATTCTTATCTGTTTCCTGTCTCACAGGCGTTTAACAGAGCAGAGAAAGCAGAACTAAACATTTTTTTTATATTTGTCACATGTGACTTCTCACTAATAGTCCAAAAAACTGTGAACAAGCTGTAGTAGCACTAGTGTTGCCTTTATGAAACACATTTCACTGGTTTGTGTCAATTTAAAGTCATTGCCTTTCTCAGATGTAAAAGTACTTTACAGGTTCTTATTTACTATCAAAGACATTTTAAGATAAATAACTTTTTTCCAATGCATCTTCAAATGAAAGAAAGTGTTGTATTTCCTGAAAAATGAAAGATTTTAGACAAAGTCATAATAGCCTTATTTTTGTTTAAAATGTACTTTAATCATAACCAGGAGAAGGTCAAACCAAACAGCTAATTAGCTGCATTTGATGCATCCACAGTTAAGCCTGTCATGGCGAGCATCATGATCATCTGTGTGTGTGTGTGTGTGTATATATATATATATATATATATATATATATATACACTGCTCAAAAAAAAAATAAAGGGAACACTCAAATAACACATCCTAGATCTGTTGAATGTGCTGACAACAAAATCACACAAAAATCATCAATGGAAATCAAATTTATTAACCAATGGAGGCCTGGATTTGGAGTCACACACAAAATTAAAGTGGAAAAACACACTACAGGTTGATCCAACTTTGATGTAATGTCCTTAAAACAATTCAAAATGAGGCTCAGTATTGTGTGTGGCCTCCACGTGCCTGTATGACCTCCCTACAATGCCTGGGCATGCTCCTGATGAGATGGTCTCCTGAGGGATCTCCTCCCAGACCTGGACTAAGCATCCGCCAACTCCTGGACAGTCTGTGGTGCAACGTGATGTTGGTGGATGGAGCGAGACATGATGTCCCAGATGTGCTCAATCGGATTCAGGTCTGGGGAATGGGCGGGCCAGTCCATAGCTTCAATGTCTTCATTTTGCAGGAACTGCTGACACACTCCAGCCACATGAGATCTAGCATTGTCCTGCATTAAGAGGAACCCAGGGCCAACCGCACCAGCATATGGTCTCACAAGGGGTCTGAGGATCTCATCTCGGTACCTAATGACAGTCAGGCTACCTCAGGCGAGCACATGGAGTGCCATGCGGCCCTCTAAAGAAATGCCCCCCCCCACACCATTACTGACCCACTGCCAAACCGGTCATGCTGAAGGATGTTGCAGGCAACAGATCGCTCCCCACGGTGTCTCCAGACTCTGTCACGTCTGTCACATTTGCTCAGTGTGAACCTGCTTTTATCTGTAAAGAGCACAGGGCGCCACCGGTGAATTTGCCAATCCTGGTGTTCTCTGGCGAATGCCAAGCGTCCTGCACGGTGTTGGGCTGTGAGCACAACCCCCATTTGTGGACGTCGGGCCCTCATACCATCCTCATGGAGTCGGTTTCTAGCCGTTTGTGCAGACACATGCACATTTGTGGCCGGCTGGAGGTCATTTTGCAGGGCTGTGGCAGTGCTCCTCCTGTTCCTCCTTGCACAAAGGCGGAGGTAGCGGTCCTGCTGCTGGGTTGTTGGCCTCCTACGCCCTCCTCCACGTCTCCTGGTGTACTGGCCTGTCTCCTGGTAGCGCCTCCAGGCTCTGGACACTACGCTGACTGACACAGCAAACCTTCTTGCCACAGCTCGCATTGATGTGCCATCCTGGATGAGCTGCACTACCTGAGCCACTTATGTGGATTGTAGAGTCCATCTCATGCTACCACGAATGTGAAAGCACCACCAACATTCAGAAGTGACCAAAACATCAGCCAGAAAGCATAGGTACTGAGAAGTGGTCTGTGGTCCCCACCTGCAGAACCACTCCTTTATTGAGTGTGTCTTGCTAATCGCCAAAGGTTTCCCTCTGTTGTCTATTCCATTTGCACAACAGCATGTGAAATTTATTGTTAATCAGGGTTGCTTCCTAAGTTGACGGTTTTATTTCACAGAAGTTTGATTTACTTTGAGTTTTATTGTGTTGTTTAAGTGTTCCCTTTATTTTTTGAGCAGTGTATATATATATATATATATATATATATATATATATATATATATATATATATATATATATATATATACTCGTACTCGTACTTGTTGTCTTCCGCTTATCCGGGACCGGGGGGGGCAGCAGACTAAGCAGAGACACCCAGACGTCCCTCTCCCTAGACACTTCCTCCAGCTCCTCCGGGGGGAGCCCAAGGCGTTCCCAGGCCAGCCGAGAGACATAGTCCCTCCAGCGTGTCCTGGGCCGTCCCCTGGGCCTCCTCCCGGTGGGACGTGCCTGGAACACCTCCCGAGGAAGGCATCCAGGAGGCATCCGATATAGATGCCCGAGCCAACTCAACTGGCTCATCTCGATGTTGAGGAGCAGCGGCTCTACTCCGAGCCCCTCCCGGATGGCCGAGCTCCTCACCCTATCTCTAAGGGAGTGCCCGGCCACCCTACAGGGGAAGCTCATTTCAGCCGCTTGTATCCGGGATCTCGTTCTTTCGGGTCATGACCCAAAGTTCATGGCCATAGGTGAGGGTAGGAATGTAGACCGACCGGTAAATCGAGAGCTTCGCTTTTCGGCTCAGCTCTCTCTTCACCACAAAGGACCGGCACAGCGCCCCCATTACTGCGGCAGCCGCACCGATCCGTCTGTCAATCTCCCCCCTTCCTTTTTCCCCTCACCTCGTGAACAAGACCCCGAGATACTTGAACTCCTCCACTTGTGGCAGGAAAACCCCCTTTCCAAAACCTCAAGAGGACAAGCCACCTTTTTTCCCGGTTTTTCGAGTACCATGGCCTCTGATTGGAGGAGCTGATCTTCATCCCAGCCGCTTCACACTCGGCCTGCGAAACGCCCAGTGCATGCTTGTAGGTTTTTGGCTAGAGCCGGGGCCAGCAAGACCCCCGTCATCTGAAAAAGAAGAGACGAAATCCACGGTCCCAAAACCAGACCCCCCCCCGGCCCCTTTGGGCTTTCAGAAATCCTGTCCATAAAAGTTTTTTTGAACAGGACCGGTGACAAAAGGGCAGCCCCGCCGGAGTCCCAGCCCCATGCCCCACCGGGGAAATTGGGCCCGACTTAGTGCCAACAAAGCACTGCTTCCCCCTCTGGGGGACCCCGGGAGGAGTTTGCCAGAATCGCTTCGAGGCCAAACCGGTAGTCCTTCTCCATGGCCTCACCGAACTCCTCCCAGGCCCGAGTTTTTGCCTCTGCCACAGCCCGGGCCGCAGCACGCTTGGCCTCACGGTATTTATCATTTCCCCACCCCCAGATGATAGATTTAGACTTATATTTTACTCATTGTTAGATTTTTATTTTGATGCCTCTAACTTACCTTTGTCAGTCTAACTAGATAAATTCCATTTTCATTTTGCTGCGTTTAAAATTTTACTTCAGATGTTCTTTTACAGATGATTTTACATTTTCCTCAAGCACTCAAGGACATGGTGAAATCTATGATGTGAGCTTGTGCCTGTTGGCAGCTGTTTTAAATAACCTCCACTTGTAATCTATTTTTTGGAAAGTGGAACAGCTGTGACTGCCGTTTTTCTTTTGATCTTAACATCTTGTTCATTCTAACTTGACCCGGTCAGAAACAAATAAAACTAAATGTTTGACACTTAAACAGGGTAAATCCTCCTCAAAATTATGAATAACAATGTGCTAATGAAACTGATGAGATATGTCTATGCATAATTTTTGCCATTTAAAGTGAGAATAAATGTAGAGGTGAATTTATATCACCTTTTATATCTCCTTTTTTATAATTATATATTCAAAAAACTTCTAAAACGCCCTTTATTCAGTTTGTATTGTAAATGTGAGACCTATTTTTGTCTGGTAAACCCAAGGTAAAAAGATTCTGTTAAAAAATAATAAAATAATAATAATAAATAAGTAAAGAATCCTCCACTGCAAAAATCAATACACACAAAATGAAAAAGAAAAGTGCATACTATATCTAATAGTTGAGTTCACAAAAAGTTTAGTTTTATTGAATGGCTTCTACTGCAGACATGACAGGAAGCCATTCACACCTCAAACCAACTCCTCCACATCC
This sequence comes from Crenichthys baileyi, assembly GCA_036173005.1. Taxonomy (NCBI): domain Eukaryota; kingdom Metazoa; phylum Chordata; class Actinopteri; order Cyprinodontiformes; family Goodeidae; genus Crenichthys; species Crenichthys baileyi. The sequence continues at coordinate 179,588 of JAHHUM010001535.1, read as the reverse complement.
CATTCAGGAACAAGTTCGACCAGTAAAGCAAACCCAAACCCCCCTTTCAGTTCCCCCTTGCCTGCAAAAAGATCTCTGAGGAGGGAAAACACGGCTTTTTGCGCATGAAAACAAAGAAGGGGGGAACCTGAAAAAAGGGCCCCCCCATCCCCCTGAAAAAGCCTGTGCAAATCAACTTCCCCTCCGATCTTGACCTGGATTTTTCAACAAGTCACTGGACCGCGGTGAGGTCCCCCTCCTGCTTTAAAATGATCCACCATCATCCCAGTGCCAAAAAACCCCCATCCTAGGATTAAATGACTACAGGCCTGTAGCCCTGACGTCTGTGGTCATGAAACCTTTTGAGCGGGCGGGTTGAAGCACCTGAAAAAAGACATCACAGGGGCCCTCTACGGGACGCCCTGCAGTTTGCTTCCCGAGCAAAAAAGGTCGGCAGATAATGCTGTCACCTTAGGTCTAAACTTCCCCCCATCCTGCAACACCCGGAGCCCCCAGGGACCCCACGCCAAGGGATCCTGTTGGTAGACTTCAGCTCAGCCTTCAACACCATCTCCCAGACATCCTCCAAAAAAGCTCACCCAGCTCAAAATTTCCAGCCTCCACCTGTCAGTGGATCAACACCCCTTCAGGACCCCCGACAGCAGCAGGTGAGACTGGGGAGCATCCTTCTCCCGGAAGCAGATCCAAAAAGTACTGCCCCCCCCCCCGGGGGTGTGTTTATCCCCACTCCTCTTCTCCCTTTACAAAAATGACTGCACCCCGCGGACTCGTCCGTGAAAACTCCTTAAAGTTGCAGATGACACCACTGTCATGGACTGATCCATTTCGGGGATGAGTCTGCATACTGACAGGAGGTGGATCGCCTGATACACTGGTAGTCAGAACTCCCGGAACTAAACCCCACTCAAAGACTGGGAAATGGTGGTGGACTTTCGGAAAAACACCAACGCCATACAACCCCCCCCTCCCAACAACACTGTGTCAGCTGTGGACCACTTTTTTCCTAGGAACCACCATCTCTGAGGACCGGTTTGGTCTTTTTCACACATAGACATTTCGGAGAAAAAAGGGGCCCCAGCAGAAGGACTGTAATTTTTGAAGCAACCTCAAAAAGTACAACCTTCCACAGAAGCTGCTGGTCATCTTCTACACTGCCATCATTCAGTCTGTCCTGTCTTCATCCATCTCCATGTGGTTTGGTTTCATCCACAAAACAGGGAAAGGTCCAGACTGAAACCGAATAATCAGGACTGCAGCAAGAATCATCAGGGCTGACCTTTCCCCCCATCCAGGACTTATACAGGTCTAGGGTGGGAAAAGAGCTGCTAAAATCTCGGCAGCCCCACAAAACACTCTGCCCCAAAAACTGTTCAGAGTTTTACCTTGGGCCCCGTGGCTTAAAGAGCGCTGTTAACTAAAACCAGCCACCACAGAGACAGTTTTTTTCCCCCAGGCTGTTTCTCTGATGAAAATTTAAAAGAGTACAAAACAACAGCACAAAAGATGTTTTTAAATGCACCTTTTTATTTTATATAAATTTTATATATATATTATATATGTGTGTGGGTGGAAATATTGTAAATTTGTAAATATGGTATTTCTTTTCGTAATGCATAAACAAAAACCAAAGAGCAAAGTGTACCGGAGTCAAATTCCTTGTTTGTTTGTACAAACTTTGCAATAAAGCTGATTCTGATTCTGATTCTGATTAATTCTAAGAACTTTATCCTAGATTTTATTATCCTGTGACTTTTTCTTTGTTAACAGAAATCTGTTATCTCGCTCAAAAAATCTGAAAAATGTAACCTTTTATAGATTTAACAAGTTCGAAGCATTCCAGTTCACAAATCAAGATGCATTTTATTCTCTTCAGCTCCAATTTCACAACTAGACTTCAAGATGATAAACTACACATTTTCTACTCTCAGACTGAACACAGAAGTACCACAAAGCTCTGTCTTCTGTCCATTGATTCATTTTGCACCCAAGCTCCACTTTCACTACAGTAAACATAATGAGAGGACAACAGTGGATCTGAAATAAGGAACCAAAAGCACCGACAATAAGGAAAGGGTCAAAATCTAGATGAGCACTGCAGTGTCAGTGATTCTATTAAAAGAACTGAACAACCTTACCTCAGCTTACCTTGAAGACATTTGACATAGCTGTAGTTTGACCACTGAAATTATTGCATGTTACATCCGTACTGACTGTGTAATTTGAAACAAATCACCATTATTTGCAAAGAGTTAAATGGTTTCAGTTCATAATGGCAAATCATCGACATGTATTATGACCAACGTGACTTGATGCTGTTTGGACAGCTTCAACGTTTCAAGCATTGTAGGGAAGCAAACATGTACCATGAACTCCATTTTTTTTCTTTTTTGGTTTTGAGGAAGTCTCGAGATGATTAACTAGTCACTTTCAATCCTCATTTCTCCATTTAGGCTACAGGGAACGGACATAAACATGTGAGGAACATCTGTGAGTATATTTAGTTAACATTTATCCATCTCTGACAAACTGATAAATCTGAGATAAGTTGAAGGAACTTGGCTGTTTAAGCTGAAAGGGCAAATTAAATATGTAATTAAATCAAAGCTCAACGTTTAGTCCTAAATAAAACACTGACAACGTGAAATGTGTTTTGTTTTTTTTAGCATTTTTTTATTTGACTGGAAGTCGAATGAACATATTGGAGAGGCGCAGCCATGATTCCTGACATGTCCTGTTGAATCCAATATAAAAGATTTGGGTGATGGCAAGGAGGCCTTCCAACTTCAAAAACTTTAAGCTTACCTCACAATACGATATCATCAAAAAGGCCAGTGAAAGGATGCAAAAACCTTGTCAGTAATATATTAAGTGTTTTATTGCTGTTTCAATGATAAAGACTTTGATAAATTATTGAGAAGGAAATAAAGAATTTTTGACAGGCTGTCCTTTAATAACGATGTAAATGAAACAAAAAAGTGAATTTCCTCCTGTGGCATTTCCAAATTATTTGGTTAATTGATAATAAGATTAAATCTAAATCCCCTACAGAATGAATGATTTTGAGCTTTACTGTATATGTCATCATTATAGGTAAATTTCCAGTTTTAAAAAAGAAGACTGCCTTGGTAATGTTTTTATGATTTTCTGCTTGCAGCTAATAAAAACATGGCATTACATATTACATATTGCCATATTACATCAGTCCAATAATAAAAAATATTTTATGCTTAATAGTTCTTATTTTCAAAGGGTGCTTTTAATCAGACAAACGCGCCTTGTCTGAACCCATATTCTCATTTATTGAATATATATACACAGGTTTGTACAGTGACTACATTACTATTTATTCATTTTTGTTCTATCAGAAACAAGAGAATTTTATTGCAACTTTGTTCGAATTTCATGTTGCTTGTCATGTGTGTCTGATTTTTATTGGAAAGTGTGTTGGATTTTGACCTTCTTTAGAGTGGAACTGAACCCCAAATCACTTTTTTTTTGGCAGATAATCTGTATAAATTGGGCCTTAATTGGTCTATCTTTATGCTACTCTGGAATGTTTTACATTTTCATGTAAACTTGTTTAAGTTTAAGTCATTTTTGTCCTATAACTGTCTTAGTGCTTCCCTTTTTGGGCTGAATGGTGGCTACTACAGTTGAATTTTCCTATTGATTCAAACGGTACAGCTTGGTACATGTCTGCGTCACAGGCCCAAGTTCCGGTATAAAACCATCTCACTCAGACATACCCCCGTAACGAGTCAACATTGATCATAGCGTTTTAAGCTTTATACCTTCAATCAAATTATCTACTTGAGATAATATAAATCAATATGTAAATGTAAACTTTCTGTTTTTTACTGCTTTGAAGATTAGCCCATGTTAGCAATGATGCTCCTGGCACTGGCCACTATGGTGGAGCTTTTTAAAGTTTGTCTGAGGTTATGATTTTACATCGGGTTTAGTTCCACTTTAAGTAGTGTTTTACATATCTGTTCCTGTTAATTTATGCCTGTATATTTTGGTGTTTTGTTCTCATTCACATTTCTAATAGGTATCGAAGCTTCTAGATAACTTGCAGTCTTAGACTTGTTTAGGGCAGGGAGGCAACAGTCTCTCAAATTAGGTAACTTTTGAATACCCTGTCAGGATTTGAACTGAACCCGATACCTGTAGCTGTTGTATCATACCTTATATGCTGATAGCTGTATAATGTTGACTGATGAAAAATGTCTTGTTTATTGTCATCCACAGATGATTTTCATACAACAACCTCACAAAAGGCTTTCATAAACTAAACAAGCATGGCTGCATCAGAAACTTGTTCTTCACACTTCATTCTGAGACTTTTCTGTCTCTTGCTTCATTTTAACCCTTCTCTGGCTTATTCACTGAAAAACTGTACAATACTTTATCAGGAGAACCCGTCTGCTGGTGTTTCTGTGGAATGTGCAAACAGGAAACTTGTGATTGTCCCTGATGATATTCCCAAAGATGCTGTTTCAATAGAACTTGGAGGGAATCAACTTCAGAAAATTAAAGATGATTTCTGTGGCATGCGTAGACTGATATATCTGAGTCTGGCAAAAAATGGCATTACTCGTGTGGATGATGGCTCTTTCATTGATTTGGTTTCATTGAAAACACTCATCATGACACAGAATGAGCTCATCAACCTGACTAGAAACATGTTTCTGGGCCTGTCCAACATTACCATGCTTGATCTAAGTCATAATAGTATTGCGTTCATTCATTGCTCTGCCTTTCAGCCCCTGACAAATTTACAAATTTTGGATTTAGCTCATAATGGGCTTCAAGACATTGCCTACATTCAGCCCATTATTCAGTTGCCACAAATACAAATGCTTAATCTTAGATGTAATCAGTTCTCTTCTTTTGAGACCAAAATGTTCCTGCTGAATGAATCCTCAAGTTTAGAACAGCTGATTATTTCTAGTTACCGCCTGAAAACGTTCAGCATCACAACACCAATTATTCCTCACCTTCAGATGATTGATCTTTCAGGTTGTGTAGCTACTATTAAATTGAAATGGGACATACCTGACAAAATGTTATTAGCGGAGATAACACAGCTTTATGTTGATGAGGATGTGATTTCCTTTAAAGGGATGCAAAAAGTCCTGCAGAATCTCATCTCATTGACACATCTGAGACTACATTTGGTGCACAACTGGATAAGGAAAGGACTTTTATCCACTGCCTGCAAAATACAATCACTAAGGAGGCTGGATTTGTTCTACAACAATCTAAACAACCTGACTTTGAAACTTGCACCATGCTCACAGCTCAGAGAGCTTTACCTTCAGCAAACTTGCCTCAGTGAACTGCCAAAAGGCTCAATAAAATCAATGCAGATGCTTCAGGTCCTAAATGTGAGTGATAACAAGCTCACCAGAGTTTCCTATGACATTAGGAGCCTTGCCTTCCTTAAGATCTTGCACTTGGATAACAATTATATCTCAAATCTGAACTGTGAAGATTTTGAGAACACAACACGTCTTACAGAGCTTAAACTGAATACAAACCAAATTTCCAATCTGGATAGATGTGTCTTAGAGCATCTTACTGAACTAAAGTATTTAGATCTGAGTTACAATAACCTGAGGAAATTTGGAGACACCTTTAAACTTGCCCTGCATAAGCTGGAGTTCTTGGACATGAGTGAAAACGATATAGATGAATTATTTGCAAATACATTTGATGGTTTACTGTCCTTAAAACATTTAAAAATCGCCTCTGATAACACGCTACTAATCGGAAATGAAACATTTATTGAACTGAGAAACCTAGAAGAGCTAAATATTTCATTTTCTTACGGGCATAACCCCGAACTTCAGGGATTGCAGCACTTGGAAAATCTTACAGTTTACCTTGGAAAAGGCTTTTCTTTGAAAACTCCTTATCAAAACAAATATGGCACCTTAAATAATTTAAATTTGTTAAAAACTCTTACAGTTATCAATAGCCTATATAACACTCATTTTCTTAAGAATTGTATGAAAATGCTTGAAGCTATGAGATATTTGGAAACTTTTAAAGCTGTGAATGTCTATGAGCAAGCTCTAGATGTTGATACATTTCGGTATAACACCCAGCTCAACAGTCTAACATTAACAGGCAGTGATATGACAGATTTGAAACCTGAACTGTTTCGACCAATCAGAAACCTGCAGATATTAGATCTTTCTGGCTCAATGCTGAAATATGTAAATTTTTTGATGCAGGCTAATCTTTCTGCACTCAGATATCTAAAACTGGCCCACAATGAGATTATTGTGATTGATGATGTTGTCTTCAGCTCTCTCCCCTCTTTAACATTCTTGGACCTGAGTAATAACCCGTTCACCTGTGACTGCTCAAACGCAGGTTTCATCCAATGGGCAAAGAACAACAAGCAAACACAGGTGGTAAACACTCATCAGTATGTTTGCTCCTTTCCTGCGGACAAACGAGGAACCTTGTTACTAGATTTTTATATAGAGTCCTGCTGGGATGATGTCAGCTTTATCTTCTTCATTTCGAGCACTTGTCTGGTTCTTCTAACTCTCCTTACATGCTTGGTCGGCCACTTCAAGAGGGAGCATCTAGTCTACACATTTCAACTCTTTCTGGCCTTTCTCTACGACACTAGAAGGAGGAAGAAAATTGACCCCCATCAGTTTGATGCCTTTGTGTCCTACAGCACCCACGATGAGGAATGGATTTACAAAGAGATGCTTCCAGTGTTGGAGGGAGAACAGGGCTGGAGACTCTGTCTGCATCACAGAGACTTCCAACCCGGTAAGTTCTGAGATTATCTATGTTCTTGTTCCTCTTGTGTTTCTTCTGTCAGAAGCCGCATCATGTAGATAATTTAAAGAAAAGTGTAATCCACATTTTCATACAGTTTTGGGTAATATGAAAAGCTAATTGTGGAAAAAAAAAACGAATTTAATTCAATTCAATTCAATTCAGTTTATTTATATAGCGCCAATTCACAACACATCATCTCAAGGCACTTCACAAAACTCAGGTACATACATTTTAATTAATCGTAATCATTGAACAGTGCAGTCAGATTCAGTTATTTATTCAAATTGGATAAAAAGTTTTTCATCTAAGCAAACCCAACAGATTGGATCGAGTCAGAGATTTTGTAGCAGTCACTCCTCCCGGATGAGCATGTAGAGACAGTGGACAGTCACTGGCGTTGACTTTGCAGCAATCCCTCATACTGAGCATGCATGTAGCAACAGTGGAGAGGAGTGGAAACTCCCTTTTAACAGGAAGAAACCTCCAGCAGAACCAGGCTCAGTGTGAGTGGCCATCTGCCACGATGGACTGGGGGTTTGAGAGAACAGAGCAGAGACACAAAGAGAACAAAGAAGCACTGATCCAGGAGTCCTTTCTATGGGAAGGAAAAGTAAATGTTAATGTATGTAGCTCCTTTAGTCATTTCACCTAGAAAGAAGGAACAGATAAACTCTGAGCCAGTTTTCAAGGTTAGAGTCTGAAAGAGAGCACATAGAGTTAGTCACAGCAAAAGCTCAGTCAGTAGCTATGTCTAGGAGAGAGAAAGGGTTAAACACTGAAAGACAGGGCCATGTGGATCATCGGTAGAGGGTGAGCATTAAGTTGTTGCCAGCAGAAGCTTGGACGATGCTCCTGTCCAGAAAGGTGTCACAGGTAGACACAGAGACAGGCCAGGTGAAGCTTCTAGGAAGAGAAAAGAGAGAGAACAAAGTTAAAAGCTGAAATAACAGAAAATAATGCAAAATTGGAGAGTAGTGTGAGAATGTAGCGAAGAGGGTGAAAGTGGTCATTATGTTCTCCAGCAGCCTAAGCCTATAGCAGCATAACTACAAAGATTGCTCACGATAACTTAAGCCACTCTAACTATAAGCTTTATCAAAAAGGAAAGTTTTAAGCCTAGCCTTAAAAGTAGACAGTTTTGTCCATCTAGAGCCCACTTGTGGTCATTGTTATACTACAAACCACAACGATTGGGATACCTCTCTCTTTCAGATTGATTATAACCATTGGAAAAGAGAGGGGGTCATACAGGTAGAAGAAATGGAGGGTGTGTTTGCACCTCAACCATAACTGAGCCGGTTTAGGTTAATCCTGACTCCCCCTTACTCCATCCAACAGGGAGGAAAGAAGACGGAGGTAAAAATAAGGAAGATAGCTCAGGATAAGCTAAGCCACTCTAACTATAAGCTTTATCAAAAAGGAAAGTTTTAAGCCTAGCCTTAAAAGTAGACAGTGTGTCTGCCTCACAGACTAAAACTGGGAGCTGGTTCCACAGGAGAGGAGCCTGATAACTAAAGGATCTGCCTCCCATTCTACTTCTAGAGACTCTAGGAACCACCAGTAAACTTGCAGTCTGAGAACGAAGTGCTCTGTTAGGAACGTATGGAACAATCAGATCTCTGATGTATGATGGAGCTAAATCATTAAGGGCTTTATATGTGAGGAGGAGAATTTTAATTCTATTCTGGATTTACAAGGAGCCAATGAAAGGGAAGCTAAAGCAGGGGAAATATGATCTCTCTTTTTAATTTTCATCAGAACTCTTGCTGCAGCATTTTGAATCAGCTGAAGGCTTTTAACTGCATTTTGTGGACATCCTGATAGTAAAGAATTACAATAGTCCAGCCTTGAAGTAACAAATGCATGGACTAGTTTTTCAGCGTCACTTCTGGACAGGATATTTCTAATTTTGGCAATGTTCCGGAGATGAAAGAAGGAAATCCTAAAAACCTGTTTAATATGGGATTTAAATGACATGTTCTGGTCAAAAATAACACCAAGGTTTTTTACTTTATTATCGGAGGTCAATTTAATGCCTTCCAGGTTAAGTGATTGACTTAGTAGTTTCTTTTTTAAGGACTCCGTTGCAAAGACGTCAACTTCTGTCTTGTCTGAATTTAGAAGCAGAAAATTTAAAGTCATCCAAGTTTTTATGTCTTCAAGACATGCTTGTAGTCTATCTAACTGGTTGGGCTCATCAGGATTTATGGATAAGTAAAGCTGAGTGTCATCAGCGTAACAGTGAAAATTTATTCTATGCTGCCTGATAATTTTACCTATTGGAAGCATATATATAGTAAAGAGAATTGGCCCAAGTACTGAACCCTGTGGTACTCCACAATTAACCCTGGAGTTTAAAGATGATTTATTATTTACATGAACAAACTGGAATCTGCCAGACAGATAAGATTTAAACCAGCCTAGCGCTGTTCCCCTGATCCCTACAGCATATTCCAGCCTTTCTAAGAGAATATTATGATCGACTGTATCAAATGCAGCACTGAAATCTAACAGGACAAGTACAGACACAAGTCCATTATCTGAGGCTAGAAGAATATCATTAGTGACTTTCAGCAGAGCTGTTTCAGTGCTATGATGAGCTCGGAAGCCTGACTGAAACTCTTCAAACAGGTCATTGCTGTGTAAATGCTCACACATTTGATTAGCAACTATTTTCTCAAGAATTTTAGATAAGAATGGAAGATTGGATATAGGTCTGTAATTTTTCAAGTCATCTCGATCAAGTGAAGGTTTCTTAAGCAAAGGTTTAATTACAGCTACCTTAAAAGCTTGTGGTACATATCCATTTACTAAGGATAAATTAATCATATCTAAAATGGGGCTGGTAATCAGAGGAAACACTTCCTTAAATAATTTGGTTGGGATTGGGTCTAAGATACAAGTTGAAGGTTTAGATGAAGCTAATATTTCTGATAACTCAGGAAGTTTCACAGGATCAAAGCAGTCCAAGCGCAGATCAGGTTCTACAGTTACTTCCAATGTTGTCTCACTTGCTGAGGATGAAGTAATCATCTTCGGGAGTATGTCAAAGATTTTCTTTTTAATAGAATCAATTTTATTTAAAAAGAATCCCATAAACTCATGACTGCTAAGAGCTAAGGGAATGGATGGCTCAACAGAGCTATGACTGTGTGTAAGTTTAGCAACTGTACTAAAGAGAAACCTAGGATTATTCTTGTTCTCTTCTATTAATGATGAGAAATAAGCAGTTCTGGCTTGGCGAAGTGTCTTTTTATTCAACAGTAGGCTATTTTTCCAGATTAAGTAGGAATCCTCTTGTTGTGTAGAGCGCCATTTTCTCTCCAATTTTCTAACATTGTGCTTTAAAATACGCAGCTCTGAATTAAACCAGGGAGCTAGCCTCCTATGAATAATTACCTTTTTTTTTCAAAAACGAAGACGGAAGTCAGTTAAAGTGATCAGATGTTCAGCTTATCCTTTGCCATATACATAGTGCTTAAACTTATGCAGGGCTTTAGGGTAGGCTGGGGCCTATTTCATCTTACAGGAACTTACAGAGATGGCAACCACGGTGAAAGCAAACGGGAGAATCAGGGGAGTTTAAATATTGACAAGATGTGTTTAGTTACATCAGTGGGACCCTTTAGATGGCTGCAGAACAGCTAGGGGAAAATTGAAGAAGGTAACTGAGGTACATAGGCGGGTAGAGTAGCCAAAGTGTAATCAAGAAAGAGTAGCATTATTTCAATATATTTATTACACAAATAAACGTACCAATGTTTTAGTAATCAGACAGCCAAAAATATAAGGTTATGTGCAAATTCTACTTTTTTCAAGAATAAAATGACAAATGACAAAGGTGACCACCCTGATGAAGCACATGGAGAGAATGCCATGAGAGCAAAGCAGTAATCAAAAGTAAATAACTTATCCATCCATCCATCCATCCATCCATCCAACAGAGTCGCAGGGGAGCTGGTGCCTATCTCCAGTGCTCTACGGGCGAGAGGTGGGGTACTGGACAGGTTGCCAGTCTAACGCAGGGAAACACAGAGACACACAGGAAAGAAAAAAAAAACATGCACACACCCACTCATACCTAAGGGAAATTTAAAGTCATGTTTTTGGACTGTAAGAGGAAACCGGAATACCCGGATAATTATATACCTACCTAGACTGTGGTAAGAAAAAAATCAAACACTTGTTGCCCTTTTTTGATTTTAGGATTTTAATCCTATCCATAAGTGAGTGTCACTTTAAAAGACAGGCAATTCACTGTAGTTGCTGTGTCCACAGGTAAACCCATCATAGAGAACATCACTGATGCCATTTATGGCAGCAGGAAGACAATCTGTGTGATCAGCCGCCACTATCTGCAGAGTGAATGGTGCTCAAATGAGATCCAAATGGCCAGGTGAGGGTAATACTCTCAGATATTGTTCATACAGAGAAAAATTGGTGTTTGCTGTGATGACTGAAATATTAACCTTAGCCGTCTCTCAGTGAACCTCTGGAAAGTTCTTTCGAGAGACTTTGGACAACCATTTCAGGTGACCACCCTGATGAAGCTCATGGAGAGAATGCAATGAGAGCAAAGCAGTAATCAAAGCAAAGGGTGGCTATTTTGAAGAATCTAAAATATAAAAATGTTTAAGTTATTTCACACTTTTTGTTTACTACATAATTCCATGTGTGTACATCCATAGTTTTGTTCCCTTGGGTGAGAATCAACAATTTAAAGTAAAAAGTTTTGTTACATCAAGGCCTGATGTGTTGCTTTTAGAGTTCTTTTAGCCTACTTCATTTTGTCAGAAAGGTTCTATTTAAAGCTGCAGTAGGTAACTTTAATGATATATTTTAAATTGACGAGCACAGCTAGCACAGCTGCAGCACACCTGCAATCTTGAGCTAGAACAACGGTACACGGCGTGCGGGTGAGGGGTGTGACCAGCACGTCTCAGCATGATTGATACTGCTAAGACATTCATCCTGGCTCTGACTGATTGGATCTGACTTTATTTCTGCAAATGGCCGTAGGGACAATGGGAAGATTCAGAGGACTTTGATGTTTTTTTCACAGATTATCTGTCCATATTCTACTGTCAGGACACAGTGACAACATAAGTTACCTACAGCAGCTTTAAGTGATTTCTTCAAAACTGCACTTTGTATTTTCACAGGTTATCTTTGATAATCAAATTCGTTTGATGATCTGAAACATTTAAGTGTGTCCAAAAGTAAAAACCAGAAGATGTATCTGCAAGGGGGTATATACGTTTTCGAAGCACTGTATGGTAACTGTCTCAAAGCTTTCTATTTAAGTCTGACAATGAGGATGTATGTCTTATGGATATTGCGTCATAATAATTTGAAAAAAGAGGCAAATTTAAAATATCTGTTGCTGGTTTCCTGTTAGAGGTCTTAAATTGGAGTCAAGCGCTCTGTTAATTGAATGCATTATAGTCTTAATTGTCTTCTACTAATAAATTGAAAGCATTGGAGCACTACTGAAACAGATGAAGATCTATTTCAAATACAGTTTCTCTTTGTCTGATTCCAGTTTCCGTCTGTTCGATGAGCAGAAAGATGTGCTGATCCTGCTGTTTTTGGAGGAGATCCCTCCCCATCATCTGTCTCCATATTACCGCATGAGGAAGCTGTTGAAGAAACGCACCTACCTGAGCTGGCCAAAGGCAGCACAACACCCAGGAGTCTTCTGGCAGAACGTCCAGAGAGCTCTGCAGACAGGGGACGCTCTCATTGAGAACACAGACCTGCTGCCTAGACCAACAGTATGTTGAGAACAGCAGCGAAGCTGAAAGGTTATTTAAGCTCAGTGATAATAGCTGGCAGCACAAAATCAGGATGTTTGTCATAACCAGAGGTGAAAAGAGGAGAGTCATTGAAAACAGTTTGATCCAATCACAGCTTCAACCAGGAAATGGCAAAAGGCTTGACATACCAAAAAAACACACCATGCCTTCCCTCAGCCTTGTCTTGAGGGTTTCTGATAAAGAAATTGCAATCATTAATTTATTATTTTTCTGAACTGAATAAGAAAGCAGGATGCCGATTAGCCTGTTGCCTGGAAATAAAAAAATAAAAATTTGTTTTTTCACAATACCATTTAGTTAAGACTGTTTTCATTCTGTTTCATACATTAAGTTAACTTTTACTCACTGTTTAATTTGCATTTTTAACATTTACATAGTATATACTTTGTATCAGAAATGATGTGTCTGGTCTTCCAGACTCTCTCAATAGTATTTTGCTATTTTAGATAAACAGCATTTAGTACTTTAGAATAAATGGTTGAAATTTCATGGATGTTTATCAAGTAATTATTATTAACCTAAGAAAATTAAATGCACTTGCGTAAAAAGTAATTTACCTAATTTTCCCCAAATCCTTAATGTTTATTTTTGTGTATTTATACATTTTATCATGTAACAATATATATATTTTTAAATGCTGTTAAATATGACTGAAAAATTATAAAATGAATGAAAATGATTGATTTGGCTTTTCTTACCTGTTCCTGGAGTCTCAACAGCACCTCCTAGTGTCTGCTGTATGTACTGAAATGTAAACACATACTGGACAGTTTGCCCTGCATTTTCAGGAAAATTTTAATATTGAATTCAATATACCAACAAAAATTAAGAGTGGACTAAGCAGAAGGAAAATTATTTGATTTTTACAAAACAGCATGCTCCAACTGAAAAGAGTATTTTTGTAATTCACAAACGTAATTTGTTTATCAAGGCATATTTAATAAAGTTATTTCGTGCAACCACATTGAGTTTCTCCTTAATGCTCAATGGTTTAAAGTTATGTAAATCTAATGTCATTTTAGAAGTTCATCTCATCTTGTACGTAAAAAAACAGACGTGAATATTGCAAATTTCAGGAGAAGACATGAATATGTCTTGTGCCACCATCTTTTGAGGTAGCACCATCAGAGTAATCTACTTAAAGCTGAATAAACTAATAAAGAACATTGGCTCTGTTCCGTGGAATGCTCTGGAGCCTCTGGAGATGATTAAGAAGGGATGTGTCATAAAATAAACATCATGGACCACCCTGAGCATCCTCTTCATGAGAATGTAAAACAACATCAAAGTGTCTTCAGTCAGAGCCTTCTTCATATCCGCTGTGATACAAACTGTTACAGGAGATCCTTCCTGCTTACAGCCATCACAATCTACAACAAATCTTTGAAGAAACATTGATATTTTGAATTAGAACATTTAAGTTTCATTTGGGATTAATACAGTAGTTTGAATTGAACTGAATTAATTATTTAAGGAAGAAGCCAGATCATGTGGATCTATTCCTCTCAAAGAGCCATTCGAGATACTGACCTATATTTTTTTTCCCCCAAAAGACAATCTGGGCTAATTCATTTTATTTGGGACATAATTATTTCAAAAAATTATTAAACATTATTTATAAAAAAAAAATCAGCTTTTTAAGTGGAGACTACACTTCAATGTGCCATTTTTAGGCGTTAAAAAGCATATCCAGAAACGGGAGCATTTTCTTTGGCTTAGATGTGGACCACAAAGATAACATCATCAAGTATTTGCATATAATATATCTGATGATATCCAGCTTGTGTATTCTTCTGCATCGGTGCTGAACAAAACACCAAAGTCTGAAGGTAAGTGAACCAAACTGATGCAAGAACAAGAATTCTTTCGGTAGAAAAATGCTACCATTGTTCCAATGGGCGATGCTATTCAAAAAGCAAGTACTGATCTATATTTAGATTTTCTATAAACTTCAGTGGTTAGGTTTCCATTTCTCTCAATGCTGGATGGTAACTTGATATTTTTAGCAATTTCTTTGTGAAACTGACATGGATGTCAATTGCACTGATTTTAAAGCCCCAGGATTAGTTTTATCCGGATATCCGGGAATTTTGTACGTTCTGTTTCCATTGCTCAGAGAGGCCATGGACCATTTGTTTTAATCAACCTAATGATGTATGGGGAAGTTGTGAAGAAAACTGCACTACATCTTCAGTCCAGCAGATGGCATTACTCCTTTACCCCGTTTTAAGGGGACATATGTTTTTAAGTTCTTCCTTGTCACACTTAAATCATTCAGTTGTGGTCTATATAAAGTGGAACTGCGATATTTGGTCTGAACTCCTTGTTATTGTAGTTCCACAGGCCCCTCTTTTACTCCTGTTCTGAGTTGCGTCTGAGAGCAACTCATTTTGGTGTGGTCTCTTTAAATGCTATTCCATGTCAAAGAGCCTTCCACTACAACCCGCTTGGCCATTTTTGTAGTTTGATAACAGAGATACAATTATGTAGTGCTGCAGAAGCAAGGCAAAAACATAAAAAACAATGCAAAACTATTAATGTATTAATATTCAAAATACGCAGTACGGTTTTGTCCTTAAGGAGCTAAAAACAGCACACAGCACAAACATAAGCAAAAGGCACAATGCTACTTCTATCAAAATAATGACCAGGTTGTCATATCAATACACAATAAAATTGTCTAAAATAAAGTTTGTTGTCATTTTAGTGTTATTTGCAGCTTATCGTTATGCTGTGTCTGTCGTTTCCATAGACAGAAGGAACTGACCACTTTAATCAGATGAAGTCTTTCAGCAAATCCTTCTTGATACTGGTGGAGGTTGCTGAAGGTACTCGTCCCACTTGAAGTGGGAGAAATAGGAATTTCCCCAATGATGTGGGAACATTTCCATGAAAAATAAAATTTACCAGGCACTTTGAAGAGGTTCTGATGCTGGGGGATCAACTGTGTGGGTTAATACATCCAACAACGAAACATTTAGACTTCTTAACTTGCAGCGCCAGCATACTTGAGCTTGGACTACAAAATCGCAGCGAGAAATAAATATGGTGGATACAGGAACTGGTCAGCCAGAAGTCCATGACCTTGTTTAGCTGTTCCACAGCAAATACTGTGACTTAACAATTCAAAAAAATGCAATAGATGATAGAGAAAACTGAACAGACTGACAAATATGACACAAACAGAATATAAAGATATTTCTGCAACACCTGGAGAGACTAAATTTAACTTTTCGGCACTCCTACATACTCTAAGTACACAACAAAATATATTCAAAAGCTAAAAAAGTAGACTTTGCATGATATGTCCCATTTAAAAATTATTAGCTTATTTATTAGCTACTAATTTTTAAAGAGGACATATCATGTAAAAATTTAGGTGCTGTTTTAGGGTTGAACTGATAAATAATACACATGGATATTTCTGGTTACCTCACCGCAGGAGCTCTAATATTGCTAAGGAGAAAGATGTGTTGGTGTTCTTTATGTTCCCACAACCTAATTTGGCAAAAATGAACAGATGTACATGGTGATGATAGTAAAAGCCTCCACCTGTTGACATAAAGTACCACTTTAGTATATTGTTAAGTGTGTATGAGAAGTCCTAGGAAGTTAGAATCTTTACTTAGTGTCTGTCATGATTGTCATGTGTTAGGGGTTTGTGTTTTGAGTGATGTTTTTCTCTGCACTTTCCTGTTTAGTCATTAGATTAGGTTCATGGTCATTTTTTATTCAGATATTTATGTTACCTCCCTGCAAATCTCTGTGTTCCCACTCATCTGTGTTAGTTAGCCTTCCTCCTTCAGTTGTTTTGCATTCTCCCTGCCACCAGGTGCTACACATATCACCTGATTAGCCCTTCTAGTTCATTGGTTGTTTCCTACACCACCTCTGTATTTATACTGCCTGGTTTGTATTGTTCCCCTCTGGATCCTCCTGTTTGCTTGCCTGCCTCATGTCCGTTGTTGTGTCTTCATTGCTCTGCCTGGTATTCTGCCCATATTTCAAACCTTGTTCCTGAGGTTTTGTAAGTTTTCTTATTTTCCTTATTAAAGGAACCTTATTTTGCCTCCACCACGTTCTCCACCTTGGGTCCTTCTTTAACCTCATGACAGTATCTTACGTGAGCGAAAATCTTAAAAACCGATAAAGAAACTCATTAGTATTATCGCTCGATTCATATCCATAAATTAAATACACTTTGTTCCTTACAATAATTAAATAAAACTTTATAAATTGTCTGTCTGATCATTGTTTTTTGACCTTGCCTTGCTTCTTGGATTTTGCCTCTCTGCCTGCACCTTGTCGGACTGTTTGGATTTTGGTTTTGACCCTGTTTCCTGCATCTGATTTATGCCTCTGCCTGCCCCTTGCCTGACATCTCTTGTTCCGATCATTGACCCTGTTTCTGTCCCTGGATTATTGAACCAGCCTAGCCATTGGATTATTCAGCCAAAAGTCACCCGTCTCTCTTTCCTGCGCTGTGGAGATCCCTGCCTTCTACCCACTGAGGTTTCCCCTCTGGGTTTCAAGTTCAATCCAAGACAAAAGCAGGTTAGTGACTTTTCGATCCTTGCAAGATCTGGAGAAACTTTAAGTCACTACCTTCTTCCCCCTTCAGTGATCCCCGGAAGCTGTGTGGAGTTTTACCTGAATGACGTTTTCTGTGGCTGAATAAACCTTTTAATCTTTCAGTTCTGTGTCTGGCTGAATCTTGGGTCCGACTTTTTCTAATTCCTAATAAGTTTAAAATGAAAAGTGTATTCAATTCATTTATTTTTGTGTTGCAAAAAAAAGAGGTTTTACACAACTGATAAAAAAAAAAAAAAACAAAAATAACTTGTAGAAAAACGATCTTCTCAAAGTCATTCCATCAACTTATATCAATTCAGGCAATAAAACTGTTTAATATGCTGCCAGAAGAACATAAGCTCACATCATAGCTATTCGGTGTTTGAGAAATTTGAAGTAACACACAGAGAATTAATTCTGTTGCTGTCTGGTAAAGTTGATGGGGTTGACAGGATTAAATAATTTCTTGTTTTGTAAAATATTTTCAAATGTTGCTATTGTACAGAAGTCTTTCAGCCACACATGATCTTTTATCAGACACGGTTAAGCCCAAAATTATTTATACCCCTGGCAGATTTGGATTTAAAATTGTCTTAATTCAACCAAAAAGTTGGCATCTTTTGAAAAGGTAATAAAAGATGTAAAAACATTTCGATTTCAACACAAAATCTGTTGTTTTATTTACATTTTTTTTTAAAATGGCATGTGGGAAATTATTTGTGCCCTTCTCAATATTCAGTAGAAACATTTTTATTGCCATTACAGCAAACAAACTCTTCATAATAGTTTCATTACTGGTACAACTATTACCAAATAAAAACTTCACTTCAAAAAATGTAAACCAACTTTTTAACTTTAAAGTGGACAGTTTTAAAGAATCTGTTAGGCTCTTTGCAACGGAGGAACCCAGAATGCAGACAAGCAAGCAGCATGACGGTAAGTGAAAAGGTTTAATGAACAAAAAACAAAAACTCACTCACAGGAGGACACAGGAACCAAAACAATAAACAGGCAGGCGAGATAAACAGGCAAGGCATGATCCAAAAAAGACATGACCATGATCCAGAAAATGTTTCCGCCTGGAATAAACTGAATGGAAATGTATATATAGCGCGTGAAGCAAGGAGACAGATTAGCTTGAAGCAGGTGAACCGAATAAAGTTAAGACAGGAGAGAACAAAATGTGACAGGAGCAAAACAGAGACTTTTGAATACTAACTAACAGAAACTAGAAAAACATGAAACTAAAGCATAACCGGATCCAAAAACCAAACTTGACAAAACATGAACAAGACTAAAACATGACCAGAAAAATAATAAACAGAAACATGATTCAAATCTTCAACTGTGAAATAAGACCAACAAAACCCCAAAACACCCACAAATCATAACAGAACCATGTTTTGTTTCACATGATGATAAATTAAATATGGTAATAATACATTATTAACATATTTAGTTAATTAAAAATAAGAAAAAATATATTTATTTAAATATTTATATCATAATTATCCTTGAAAATGGAACCTAATACAACTTTTTCAACTACTTAGATTGTTTTTACATTGCTAATCAAATGAGAAACTGCTGGATTTATGATGCTGTTATTGCTGAAATCTCCCTTTTTAAAAGCCTGAAATCTTGTAGCTGGTAAATTTTCTCCATATACATGAAATTATGGAACTCGTCTCTTAGTAACACAATGAATTCCTCAAAATAATAAAAAAAATACTTTTATGAAACAAGTACTGACATATTTATAAAATACATTCATTAAATGGGACAAAACCTGAGACCTATAAACACAATGCATCTTAGAGAACCTGTGCTCTCCTTTAAAGGAATGCAAAAAAGTTCTAAACAGGTTCCAGTCACTGAGCCATCTAGACTACAATTCTTGGATTATTGAATCCAGATTTTAAGTAGATTACCGTAAATTCCGGACTACAGAGCGCACCTGATTAAAAGCCGCATGCTCTAATTTTAGAAAGAAAACCAGTTTTGTACTTGTACAGGCCGCACTGGATGTTAAGCCGCGGGTGTCCCAAGTTGTAATATGATTACACAGAAAGATATTACACGTGAGGAATTTTTAACTTTTAACTTAATCCATATGGTAATATAAAATGCATATTGCATATCCTTTTTTTCAAACATTGCCTGTAACACGGCTACCTTTTAAATATACGTACGTTATCAGTAACACACAAATTTCGTTGCTAATGCTTTTTTACTGAACAGTGCACGGACAACATTCCAATATCTCCTAATTGATATACACTGCAGCCTACCAGGTCAAAAGTCATTGGTCGCCTTCTTCATCTTCTTCCTGCGCTCTGAAACCATCAGAGTCCTTTTCTTCAGTGTCCAAATTGAACAGTCTCAGGATCTCGTCACTCACTTCAGCCTCTTCGCTGACGCTCTCACTTGAGCCCTCTCACTTGAGCGCACCCCCTTAATCACGCAGCAGTCCAGCCTTTCGAAACCCGTTGGTGATTTTCCATGTTGATGAGGGTGAATATAAATGTTTGAATTACAATACCGGTGCTCTTGATTTCTCGCATAAACTGTATTTTTGAAGTTTATTCCTCTTTCATGACCCTATTGTTCCGACTTTTGTGTATTTCTTTGTGTGTGGTTAAAATGTTCAACACCAGATTAAAAAAATGACTTTTTGAACACAACACATCTCAAAGAGCTTTACCTAAACAGAAATCACATTACCAAACTGCCTGAGTGTGTCTGTAAAGACCTTTCTGATCTTAAGATTTTAGAGGAAGTGTGCAGTCAGTAAAAATGGGAGCCTATAGTGTAAAGAGCCTAGGCACTGTAAATAGCAGCAGGTGATACCGAAATTGGTGTCTGTTTTGTGCATTATGATTGGGCACAAAATTCAATGGCTATTTCAGTGGTTTTTAAGGAACCAAGACTGCCTTTGACTATCTCTACTTCTAAATGTTACATATGTATGCAGACCTTAAGCAAATCATTTTAAATTTAAAAGAGATCTGAGATTTGTGAAAACTGTATTCTGTTTTTGAAAATATGCAACATTTCTGACATTTTCTTAACATTAGACAATCTTAGATTGAGATAAGTGCAAAAAGCACATATGTAGACAGGTCAAACCAGTATTGAATTACTCTACATAGATTACAGATGGTTTACACAATTCAGGGGGAAGGTGGGCTTATGTGTGCCTCTGTGTGAAAGATGATTGCCTTAATAATGGTGTTAATTTGAGTCAAGGATAAAATATTTATCAAAATTAAAACCAAGGTTTGATTGATTGTTGGCAGAGGGAAGCAAAAGAGCTAAAGGCCTGGTTGTAGCCATCTAAGACTGTACACTGTCCAAACGCATTCATTTCTGGTTTATTTTTTTCTGATGAGAAATATCGTAAACTACAGTTTTGAAGTTAAGAAAGCTTGAATGGGCTAATAAATCTGTAGATAAACAAAAAAAAAAAAAGAAATAAGATGTTATATTGTCTCACTGGATACCAACGACGTAAATTGACCAGTCTCTTGTAAGCCAATAAGACTGGATCATCTGGAAAGCACTGCACCTAAAACTGACACACAACTCCAGTCAAGAGAGAAGATTATCATGATCCATTGTGTCAAAAGCAGCAGTGAGGTCTATGAGCCATTAACCAGCAGGCTTAGCAGAATCTGGAGTTAAAAGCTAATAAGTAAAGGCTTCCAGCAGAGCTGTTTCTGTGTTATGGTAGCATTTAAAACCAGACTGGAACTTTTCGGAAAAATAATTGGAATCAATACATTGCTGCATTGTTCATGAACAACCTTCTCTAAGACCTTGGAAAGAATTGGCAACTGGGATGTGGGCCTAAACTTTGATGAAACACCAGGGTCAAGGTTTGTTTTTTTGATGTCATAAAATAACTTTGCATTTACCTGTCACACAACTATAAATCTCCTTTGTGAAAAGCATAATTAACTATATATATATATTAAAGTTATCCTTATCTTAAATACATGTAAAGTAAAGTAAACAAGTAAACAAACAAATAAATTAATACAAAAATAAGCATAATATCATTAAGGTTACACTGTTGGTACATATTGTAAGCATCACCATTACCTAATAGCTGGCATTTTGTCATCACACTTCTTGCTTCCTCTCAGAGTCATAATAACTGCATGATTCCCCTAATACTTAGGTTCATCTTTCTGCTTTTTCCATTTTGAGCATGGCCTTCAGTGGCTCTAGTTCAAATAGTGTACATTTACTGTTTTTTTCTGTTTGTTTGTTTTGTTTTTTTGTTTTTTTTGCTATTTTTATTAGCAGTTTTTTCATTACTGAAAAAATAAATTTTTATGATGCTGAATTAAACCAAACCAACAAACAAACACTACAGACTTTCTATGGAATTTTACCCCTTTCTTCAAAATACTAATAATTTTTAAAATTACTTTTGTTCTATATTAGAAGCAGTGTCCACAAAACATCTAAATTTGTTGCACTTGGAAACACTTATTTGATGCAGTACAGATGTTTACCAGAGTAGAAATGAATCAGACCTTGTCTTCAGTTCTATTTAATCCAGTTGCCTGTTCCCTACACATCCAATCTACTTGTGCTATTTTTTAATGTTTAGGAGTAGCTAATCTCTACATCTGAGTTAAACAGAGGTTTGATCAACCTTCAGAGTGAAGGGTGCTCCAGAGAGATCCAGATGGCCAGGTTAGGGCGTTTTCATTGTTTGAACACATTTTTTTTTCTTTGTGTATTTGTAATGATTCAAGCATGGAAGCATGAATTAAACATAGAATTTGTTTAAAATCCTTGGTGAATGAACATTTTCATTTTGCTGCTTTGAACATGTCCTCTTTTTGTCCAGGGGAGGAACAGTTGGTAATTTCAACATGCAGTGAGTGTGTCATAATGCGGGTTGTGGTAGGACCAAAGTGCAGAGAAGTACTCCGGGGATGCAGACAGTGAAGGTAAGCGAGCTTTAATTTTTGTCCATACAGAGTCCAGACAGCAGGGTTATTTGACCAGAACACCATACCAGACACAACAGCAAGACATGGAAGACACATCAAGGAACCAGCAGGGAAAGGCAACTAAGGAACTTATATACAGACAGGGAGACAGAGCAAAGCACAAACACAGGCTCAGACACTGGCTGAGCGTCACAGAGTTGTATGATTACAAGTGAAAACAGCTTTGTTTAACCAAAAGCTGATAAGAAAACTATATGAGGTTCAAATGGTAGAGACATTAGCCAGATAGATTACAACTTTTAAACACATTGGTTTAGGAGGTACACAAATACAATAGTGGTATTATACACTGACCGGCCAATTTATTAGGTACACCTGTCCAACTGCTCGTTATCGCAAATTTCTAATCAGCCAATCACAATGCAGCAACTCAATGCATTTAGGCATGTGGACATGGTCAAGACGTCAAGACTGCAGCAGTTCAAAGCGAGCATCAGAATGGGGAAGAAAGGGGATTTAAGTGACTTTGAACATGGCATGGTTGTTGGTGCCAGATGGGCTGGTCTGAGTATTTCAGAAACTGCTGATCTACTGGGATTTTCACGCACTACCATCCCTAGGGTTTACAGAGAATGGTCCGAAAAAGAGAAAATATCCAATGAGCGGCAGTTCTGTGGGCGCAAATGCCTTGTTGATGCCAGAGGTCAGAGGTGAATGGTTCGAGCTGATAGAAAGGCAAAAGTAACTCAAATAACCACTCGTTACAACCAAGGCATGCAGAAGAAATTCTATCAAAGTTCTGCAGTTAAACAAATAATTTTACCAAAGTACAAATGACTTTTTGTAGATTCTCAAATTTTGGTGTATTCAGTTCATACTTTCTTATCAATATCATGGTATGATAAACGTATTAAAAAATCTACAATAAGCATTTGTTTTTAATCAAGGCCAGTTGAAGACAACAGGTGCTGTTTCTTGCTTGATGTATTTTTAAAAAAGCTTAACGTGTACAACACAGCAGTGAATAGTACGAGGGGCCCTTATAGAATAATGATAAGGGATGTATCTTCCGCTCTGTTTTTAGAAAAGAAAGTCCCTTACATCAGATGTGATAATGAATCTTCAGGCCATGGCTATCTTATGGAAATAAGTGGGAAGTGAAACAACACATCCATCTTATGCTTTACCCGACACAAAACCAACATCGGATTATGGACTGTGAGTATGAGAAACCTTTATTAGTTGAAAGTTGCATTTATTCAATGAGAAATAACTAACCTTAATATTTCAAATAACAGTTATTAAATAAAGATGTTGCAAATATAAAAAAAAATTGAAATGGTACATTTAACTGATTAAAAAATTATCTACTACAATTCAATTTTAATTAAAAAACATACAGTGGTTAATAAGTAAACCATTCCACTTTATTTTTTTTGCAGCAAATGTGTAAATCCTTGACTTTGTGATTTCTGTGGGTGTTCTATTTGTTTAGTTTCTCTTTGGCTTATTTTTGTCCAATTGTAGTTGTCGTTGTTTTTATTTTTTGTAGTTTTTTGTTTGTTTGTTTTTTATCCTGTTTTCAACAAATATACCTTAATACGATCTTATATCTCAAGAGCAGTGGTGTCCAAAGTCTCTGTGACACAGGCAAAGATCATCAAGTTTATGACTGAACCACAAATTGAAATTGACTAAGTAGACAGATTTTTTTGGAAAGCGGACTAGCTTCTTTCTGCATGTCGCTTTCTCATTGCCGCTGTTCACACATCTGTGGTGCTGAAAACGCACAGACTGCAGCGGCTACTTTTCACCTTTCATTCATGGTATTCAAGCCATTTATTAGGAATGATAATCATTGGTAAAACTAAGTGCCTTATAAACGCAGCAGTTTTTGACCACGAACAAATATCCACTGGAACGAGAGCATGCGGTGGCACAGATGCAGAATTAAACTTGCAGTGTGAACCATTTGATGGCGACCAAAACGCGTGCAACTCTGGACAAGCAGGATAAAATGGTTAACCAGACAAAACGCAAACTCCTCATACTCCACTGATTTGAGGTCAAACAAGTCTTCTGTATTATAATTAGGCTGAAAAAATAACTATTTCCGCTGGAGGCTGGTCCTCTTATCCATGAATCCCGAGAAAGATCTGACAACGAAATAATAACAAGGTATAAACTGTTAAGTAAACTGGTCTAATAAAAAAATGCATTAATTTATTCTTTACTCGCATAAAACGCTCCATCTGTGTCCAATAAGGGGTTCAGGAACAGGTTTAGAAGTGCGTCGCTATAATTTGAGCAGCACAGCTCCGCACTTGGCTGGTGCCCTGTTTAGTTGCTGTTGGTCATGTTAGATTAATAATTCATTCTTATGTTTAGATTACTTCCTTGGATTTGTCTGTGTTAGGTTTTTTAGTCTTAATATCCTTGTAGATCAGTTTTCTCCCTGTTTATGTTCTTTAGTTAGTCCCATTGTTTACTTATTCCTGTCCATTTAGGGCTCTGCTAGATTCCCTCCAGTATTCCTCCAGGTCCCTGCTCTTCTGTGTTAGCCTCACAGCCTATAGTTACCCCAGCATACTCCCTCTAACCAACTGCTCCAGATGTCTCCTGATTACCTCCCCTTGTTCATTAGTCCATTCTCCACCCTCTGGTTTTCATTGCTCATCACTAGTTCCTCCTGGATATTTGCTCTAAAGCCTTCATCTCGACTTCCCTGTTTTTTACCTGCTCCATGTTCATATACCTGCCTGTGTCTTCAAGTTCTGGCTTCACCTTTAAATTACCCATTTTGGATTGTTAAAAGATGTTTAGACTCACCATATGGCTCCTACATTCTTGTCTGCACGTTTGTCCTACCAAACCTCAGCAATCCATGACAGTCATGGGGTCTATAAAAAAAATTATTTGACTGCATTGCTTGGTTTCTTCTCTGATAGACACTGTAAACTGTCAGACTCTATATAAAGTGTGTTCTAGTCCAACTCATGTTCAGTCAGCTAAATTTAGCACAGGTGAACTCCAATCAATATGTAGAAACATCTTAAGGATTATTGGTGGAAATCAGATGCATGTGAGCTCAGTTGTTAGTATCATAGCAATGGGTGCAAATACATTTATACCCATTATGTTTAAATGTTTCAATTTTTCATCTGAAAATGTGTTTAAACCTTTTTCATTAAGTGGTACTTTGTCGGGCAAGTAGATTTTTCAAAAGAAAGCTATGCAGACCGCAGTATAACAAAATTCTGAAAAATTGAAGAGAGTTAATGATTTCTGTTAACTCTCTAATTTCTTAAAACCAAACACTGGTCATTAACCAACAAAGAAGCACTAACTTTTTTCCTGTGTGATTATCTTCTCTGGAGATAACCATTATGGAACAATGGCGACATAAATCATGGACTAGAACAAGCATGGCTGCCATAGGAAGTTTGTCATCAAACCTCATTCTCGGATTTCTCTATCTACTGCTTTATATTAACCCCTTACTGCTCTACTCACTGAAAAACTGCACATTAGTTTATCAAGCAAATCTCTCTACTGTTGTTCCCCTGGACTGTGCCAATAGGAAACTTGTAACTGTCCCTGATGACATCCCTAAAGATGCTTTTTCAGTACAACTCAGAGGCAATCTCATTAGGAGAATTAACCAAAGCGATTTTTGTGATATGTCAATGATGGAAATTCTGAATCTTGAATCCAATAGAATTGCTTACGTGGATGATGGATCTTTCACTGATCTGGTGTCATTAAAAGTCCTCTGCATGAGAAAAAACATACTTACCAACTTGACAAGCAACGTCTTTCAGGGGCTGTCCAACCTTGCTGTCCTTGACCTCTTTTCTAACCAAATCCAGTTCATTCATGACTCAGCTTTTCAGTTTCTGACCAACTTAGAAACTGTGGATTTAGGTGAAAATATGCTCCAACGAATTGGTGAAATTCCGCCCATCCTACAACTACCACACATTCACACCCTTAGTCTTTTTTACAATCTATTTTATTCTTTTGAAACAAAAGATCTTCCTCAAAATTTTTCTTCAAGTCTTAAAGAGTTGTATATTTCTGGCTATAACTTTAGAAATTTCAGCATCACAACACCAATCTTTCCTTACCTCCATAAATTACACCTTTCCATGTCTGTGGTGGATGATGACCAATGGGATATACCTGACAAAGCATTACTTAAGAATTTTACAGAGCTGCATCTTTATAAACATCTGTTTTCCATTGAGGAGACTCAAAAAGTTCTGCAGAGTTTCGACTCACTGTCTCACCTAAAGCTGAATGTATTTTTTAGGTGGATCAAGAATGGACTGTTGTCTACTGCCTGTAAAATAGCAACACTAAGAAGGCTAGATTTGTCCGACACTGATTTTGGCAATGATACTCTTAAACTTGCACCATGCTCTCAGCTCACAGAGCTTGACATTTCCATTTGTCTAATTAGTGAGCTGCCAAAAGGTTTAATGGACTCAATGAAGGGACTGCGGTCCCTGAATGTGAGCTACAACCAACTCACCAAGATCCCACATGACATCAGGAGTCTGTCCTCTCTTGAGATCTTGATTATGAATGATAATATTATTTCCCACCTTGGATGTGAGGATTTTGTGAACACATCACGTCTTACAGAACTATACCTAAATGGTAACTGCATTGCTGGACTGCAAAGATGTGCCATGGAAAATCTTATCAGCTTAAAGCTTTTAAATTTGAGTGGCAACCTGCTAACAACATTCAGAGCCACCATCAAAACTGGCCTGCAGAAGCTTGAGGTCTTGGATATAAGTCACAACTTTATAAAAATTTTTGAAAATTATAATTTCCGAGGCTTAAGGTCTCTCAAACATTTAAATGTGACATCATATTTTATGCAAACTGTAAAATATCAAACATTTTTTGGACTAAAGAGCCTTAAATCTCTTTCTGGGTCATTTCTAGCAGGTGATTTAAATCTAAAATATTTACTGAATTTAGAAAATATTCAAATCAACTTCAATTATGGTGGACCTTTCAACATTTCTTACTCAAAAAACTATGGAGATTCCATACAGATAAAATCATTGAAAAGTCTCTCAGTGGCCTGCAGGTATGACCACCAGGGTATGTTTTTTTACTTGACAAAAAAAAAAATCTGGAATTTTTCAAAGCTGAGAATATTTATTTGATGGCTCCATATTCAAACACGTTTCAGTTCAATTACGAGCTGAAGACTCTGATTTTTGCAGAGACAGATTTGTCAGAGTTACATTCCGAACTGTTTCTACCGATCCCAAACCTGGAGAGTCTTGATCTCTCTCAGTCTCAGCTGAAGTCATTGGATTTTCTTGTGCAAGCCAGTCTGTCTGCACTCAGATATCTGAAGCTGACCAGCAATGAGATAAATGTGATTAACGAGACAGTGTTCCAAACTCTTCCCTCACTAACATACTTGGACCTGGACAAGAATCCATTCACCTGTGAATGCTCAAATGCAGATTTTATCCAATGGGCAAAGAACAGCAAACAAACACAGGTGGTAAACGCTCATCAGTATGTATGTTCCTTTCCTGTGTCCAAACGAGGAAGCTTGTTACTGGACTTTGATGTCCAGTCCTGTTGGGATGATGGCAGCGTTTTCTACTTTATTTCCAGCACTTGCTTGGTGGTTCTTACGCTCCTCACATCGTTCACCTATAACTTCCTGAGGTGGTATCTCATCTATACATTCCACCTCTTCCTGGCGTTTCTCTATGACAGCAGGAAGAAGAGGAAGGGAGACCCATATCGGTTTGATGCCTTTGTGTCCTACAACGTCCATGATGAGGACTGGGTTTACAGAGAAATGCTTCCAGTACTGGAGGGAGAGCAGGGCTGGAGACTCTGTCTGCACCACAGAGACTTCCAACCAGGTAAGCTCTGGTTTATTCTATTATATGCCTGTTTTTCTTATGATACAGTTTGCGTGTTGATGGTCTAACGTTTTATAAGATGATTTCCGCTTTTCAATAAAATAAATCTTTTATAGAGAAACAAGATTTTGACAAACGTTTGTCACTTGCTTCTAGTAATCTGCATGTTTTATCACCAATCACATTATATTAATTTCTCCAATACTAATTATTTTTGTGAGGCTTTGAAAGCCTCCCCAAATGTTTGGACTACAGAATACTCCCATGCTACCACTGAGGACATCGGTGACTTTTTCAAGCCACCTGCTCTTCTATTATAGACACTGTTGATGCATATAAACTGGGTCAGCCCCGGCCAAAACAGTCATCTGGGTTCAATGACATATGCAGTAATTTGGGAATAAAAAATAAATTAGAATCAGAAGAAGCCACAAGTGAACTACATTGGTTTACCTTATACCAGGAAAATGGATCCCTTGAGTCATTTGAGTACATTTGATTTGACTTTCTAAATAATCTATCCTTGATGCTAGTAGTACTCATCAGAAGCTTTATTATTTTACATTTATTACTTATGTGTTTTTTGCCTCTTCATCTTTTGAACAGCACTTTGGTCAGCAGAGTTGCTTCCAAATGTGCCTTATACATAAATTGGTTGATCCCGACACACACACACTATTCAGAACAGGAGCACATCAGAAATGGCACACAAAATTCAAAGAAGTGACAGAACCTGATGTTTCACAAAATCTGCTGTTTTTTCTCAGGTTGAGAGGCATCTAACAGGATTTCTCCAAATTCAGTAAACATGGCAGGAGCGTGACAAACAGAAAACAAAAACTTTTATGTTTTACTCTTGCTATTGAACACTGCTGACAACCAGTTACAAACAGAATATATAATGATGCTAATCTTTTTTTAATAATTACCTTTTATTAATAAAAAAGGTAAAATGGAGTTTAACGAAAATTCAGAATGAGTAGACTCACCCTTACTGTTTTGCCGCTCTCTCTTCCAAATGACTTTCCCTGGTGCGTCTTCACCGGCCTTGCATCAGCATCCTGTCCGCACTGAGTTTTTTCAGTCATCCAAATCTGCCTTTCCGACGCCTTGTTTTTAAGGACCTTCGCTTTGTTCCTCCTCGCGACTGTCGTCTGAGCTTCATACACTCCTCCCCCCACCAGCGCGTCCACCTATCTTTCCTTCCCCAATCTACTCCCTGGCTTCCTGGCCGCACAACTCCACCACACAGGTGTCGGGTCAGGGGGAAGACATCTCTAAAATATAATGCTTGTCAATGTTCAAGTTCTCTAGCTTCATACATCATTGCTCAGGGGGGGGACTCAACATTCTCTCTTCGTCCCAAGGTCCGTCCGCGCCAATGGATATAATTATTGTTAATTTGCACAATCTTTAAAACCTTTTCTCAATGCCGGAAACAGCTCGAGGGTCTCTCTGTGTGAGTCTTGTGTCAGATGTGTGAATAATAGTTATTATAGGACCACTAGGAGTCAGGATTATATAGAATTGTTTTACATGAAATAGCTTTAAACAGAAGCGTTTATTGATTTTGCTTGGCTTAATTGTATATGCAGCTAATCATGAGTCTGGGTACGTTTAGACACAGGGAAGATTAAGGTGCTGATGGCTGAATGCTCCCTTCGTTTATCCGCAGACAGAGTACATAGTTTGTCATGATAGCTGGTCTTTTGTTGGACCTACCTATTTCTTAATGTTTAGTACGAAATTTGTCCATGTGTCTTGTAACAGGTTATGGGAGCTTCCTTGGTGTTAAAATAGTTTTTTTCAACTGCGTGCTGTCTTTTTATCATACCCTGCCATAGAAACCCCATATATTATGTTCACAGGTAAACTCCTATACATAGAAATCATCCTGATTATCCATTTATTGAGGCAGCAGTGAAGACCGCGTCTTGTGTGTAATCATAGTACCGCAGCTACTCGGCAGAGTGTTAAATGGTGCTCAAGAGAAGATCCAGATTGCACAGGGTATAGGTTTTAGTAGATGATTATATACTAGAGATTTCTTCTATATATATGATTGTATAATATAGATGCTTAATAATAATTATAGAATGTTCTTTGAGGCTGGGGCAGAATGAAGGAGGCTTTATAGGAAATACATTTAAATATTCTTTAGTTTTACCCAAGAGAAGAAAATTGAGTTCAAATTTTTATCCAGTTATTATGGAAATATAGTTCCCATCAAGATTTTATACAGTTGGTGAATCCCTTTCACAATTACTAGCATCGCTATGTACATTTTGTAGTTTATTCACTACAGAGGTAAACCTGCATGTCTCCCGCTTTTCAGTGTCACAATAAAGAGGGTCGTTAATGGGCATTTCTGTGACATTTTATGTCAGTTTATGGTTCATCTGGCGACATTCCGAGTGGAGGGGCACTCCTAGGGAAGACTGTTTATACATTGTGAAACATAATCGATAAGCCGTGTGCAAACCTCAGACAAATTCCTTTTGGGTCCTAAGCACATGGCTTGCAATCCACTTCATGATATCATTTTAGGGTCATGTGTTGTTTTGTGTTTCTTCCATTGCCTCCGTCGGCATTCACCCTTAGCTTACCAGGGCTCACTCTGCCTCATGTGCTTTTGTTGTTACGTCGGCTGTTCACCTACCACGTCAGGAGGCGTTCGTTCCTCTGTGTTGTTGTTTTTTGCTCCCAAAGCTGTGAATCTTCACCAACAGGAGCTAGAAACCCAAACTTGCGTTCCACTTTAGACTAGGATTTTTTTTTGAAATCACTAGCTATAATAATCCAACCTGTTTTACGTGAGGCAATCGATTCAACTACGATAGTGTTACTTATGATGTGGTTGATTATCTCATAGGTTATGTCACTTATATCTTGACTGTTTTCCACTATCGATATCATGATCTTTTTAATTTTTTGTTTATGGTTATCTAAATCCTTTTATATCGGTTTAATCATTTTTTATTTATCTTTCGTGCTACTTCATACTCCTATTTCATTTTATGATTTTGTTCTCTTGATTTTTTTTTCATTTTTTTACCTGTCTTTGTGTCTTATCATAAAGTTCCTTGTGTTGTTATATTTGATATGGAGTTAAGGCACTACTTTCAGCTGTGCGCATCTATGTCTGGACACTTGTTGTGAAAAGTGCTTTTAATAATATTTTTTTTTATTGATTGACTTAATATGAATATGAATTTAATAATAATTTCAGGTGTTTTGTTTGTGTTTTTATTTTATGCACTCCCACTGGGGGCGCTGGTTCGGATGTGTTATTTATAGTATGCATTTTTTTAAATAGTGAAACAATAACAATCTTTCCACTTGGTTGGCCTGATGGCGTGTGTCCAGCGTCTTGGGACGTTGGGGGCGAAGATGGGCAGGGTAAGTCACACCATGTACTGGAGGTCAGCCAGTTTTTCTTCACTGTGTGGCAAATTACAGTATCATTCTCACTACCAGACGAATTGTAGATGAAACCGTATATTAAGCCTAGCAGGTCAATGTTTTTCCACACTGTTGGGGAGGAAGCCGGCTTGCTGGCAGACAAGGGTATCCACAAAAAATTGGCGTAGGGGGTGCAGTGCTGGGGGTCAGCGTGTGCACGTACTCCATAGAGAGATGGTAGGGGTGCGGTCCGTGTGCGGTGGGATTCGGAGACCCAGGAGGGACCTTCTTGTGAAGCTGCAAAGCGAGAAGACGTTCAGTAAACAGTAGTCCATTCAGCGAGACTGTATTTAAGGGAGAACACGTCCATGTGAAATTGTCGTCGATTGTCCCTAAGCAAGAACCATTGAATGGATGGGGGTGAGAGGTCGCTAATTACTAGAGTTAATCTGTCGGTTTAGTAGAGATTTTACTTTTATGAGCTACCGGTCGGGGGAGCCTAGCGCGTGCTTTAAAAATAGGAAACCACTAGATACACAGTGTCATTTAGCTAAGGCGATGGGGCGTAGAAAGTATTGTTTGCTGGGTGGCGTCGCGACTGTACTCATGCTTTCGATGGCTCGCTTAGACGTTGTGCATCAATTAGTAGAGGTGCGCAAATAGGAGGTCTTTCGAAGTTTCATTTAAATATCAATTGTTGGTTTTTTTGAACGTAGCGGACTGTCCTTAACTCAAATAAATCACAATCATGTGTGTGATATGAGTGAGAGTCTGCATACATTGGCATCTGATAGCTCACCATTGGTCTCAATGTGTGTATTGTTAATGAAAGATTAACTTTTAGGCAGACTTGAAATATCTGCAGTTGTGGTTTCGGAAATAATATATCCTGAGAAACCCTAATTTTTCTACACGGGATAACAGTTAATGGTAACTCAATATCAGGTCATAAAGTGTAGAATTTGGCATGGTTTGAAAACTGGTGTTCTGTGTAACCGACATGTATGCCTGGCTGCCGGGGCATAGAATCTAAACGTGAACAGCAACGGCATACATACTTGTATAGATTGTTAAGCTGTTTAGACATATGTTCCACAAGTACCATGCGAAAAACAACTCTAAGACCAGAGTAGTGGTGATGGCGCGCGACGCCACGGGGATACGTGTTTAACAGTTTGAGGTTTGGGGGGGTTTCATCTTCTTTAGAGTTTTGACCGTGCGGGTTGCGAACTGCTATAATGAAATAGTTATGAGATGGTTAAGATACTTTGTATGTGAGGGTAGTTGGTTTTAGTGTGGATTAGAGTCTGTGGTTTTTTACAATGTGGTATAGGAGGGTGCTGTATAGTAGGTGTGTGTAAAAAATACACATGATTTAGTACCACAGATATTTAAGTGCTGGCATGGTATGGTCGGACCCGTGTGTATCATTAAAGATACAGCGGAAGGAATGGTGATTCAGAT
The DNA here is from genome assembly GCA_036173005.1 of Crenichthys baileyi. Classification (NCBI taxonomy): domain Eukaryota; kingdom Metazoa; phylum Chordata; class Actinopteri; order Cyprinodontiformes; family Goodeidae; genus Crenichthys; species Crenichthys baileyi. Next base: position 146,648 of record JAHHUM010001535.1, on the reverse strand, counting down.
GACTGGGTGTGTTTAATATCCTGTTTGCTGTGATTTTTTTTGAGAGTGTAGGCCCATTCACATTCATATGCATCCTGTCCGTCCGTACAACGGGCCGCATGAGGACTGGAAAGAAGGGCGGCACATATCTGGAGCGTGGTCCCTCGGGTCAAGCACAACACCCCGGATGTCGTCTTGGCAGAACGTCCCCCGATGCGTCTGGCAGAACAGAGGAACACTGTGAACATCACAGACCGTGCTGACTGTGGGACGCAAGGCGAAAAAAAACCGGGCTGAATCAGAATGTGTCATCGTGACCATGGGCTCTGAGTTGGCAGGTAGGACAAGGTACGAGGTGTTTACCAAGACCAATAACACGGGTAGTTTTAAATGTAATATGGGTAATGCTATAATGAACAAGTCCGGCAACCAGGCATGATTCACACCTTAGTACGTGTTGCACACAACAACGCACAACATGAAGATTATGGCTGTCCTTGTTATGAGTGCACTACAATTAACCTGTCGTATTGCTTGTCTTTTAAAAATAGAACATAACTGATGCTGTTCATCCTTGTAGAGTTCTTGGTGTCCTCTGAGGATCATCTGTCTAGTCTATGCTTATCTATTTTCTCTCTAGCCTATCTATCTATCTTATCTGAATCTTCTATCTCATCTTCTTACTCTATCATCTATCGATCTATCTATCTATCTATCTTCTATCGCGATTATCTTTATGTCTGTATCTTATCTTTCTATCTATCTATATCATGTCCCGCTAGGTCGTAGCTATGTCTACTCCTTTTTTCGGGTGTTTTATCAATGCACTTGACATCTCAATACGAAAACTACCGTATGTGTGGATGACATGTCCTGTTAATTTGTGTGCTTCCCATTTGTGCAACATTGTTGTTATTTTGTTTTGTCAGCCCTAGAATACATAATTTAATTTATTTTAGATCTTTCTTGTTTACTAACTTATACACATAAAGTTGCCAGAAGACGGAAACTGTTGTACTGTGCTGATTTTCATTAATGCTTCTTCTACTGTCTTCTATTATCTTCTTTTTTATCTTGCCTGAGTGACTTTTTAAAATAAAGTGATGTATTTTTTTTCTATAACATTAATTAAATTTCTATCTTTCCCTGTGTGCGTATTGATTGTGAGATTTTTGTCTGAGTTGAGATGCTAGTTGTTTATTTTGTGCACGTGTGGTATGGTAACTTTTAAACGTCACAGTAAGGGTCTGACATTCAATTTCCTCTGTTAACACGCCCCTGCCGGCTTCCGTACCTGTAGCCGTGTTATGAAAATTTATTAGGTGTTTGTCCAAATCGGTCTGCTTTATTGTGGAGAGCTGGTTTGGTCATAGTGGAACTATGACCTGGAATCCATGTCTTGGCACATTTGTAGAGCTACATTACAATACGGAAATTGTGCTGTGGCATATTCAATTCTTAACGCCTGACGGCCCCCCTGCTTTTATAGAAAATGTCAAACAACCTGATTGTATGTGATAAAGATAAAAATACATGTGGCTAGCACAAAAGGGGTGCGACACAGTGCACTCAACACCAGAGTGGGAATAAACGTCTTTGAGGAGACTGAATGAGCAGTACATACACTCCAATGTCATAGACGTTGGGAAATCAGAATTCATAAGGCTAGTGTGCATGTGATGCAGCGAGGCTTCTAAAGAGCCACACACGACACAGCAGCGCAGGTTGTTCAGGCCATTGGTCTACAGCTGTTTGCTTTTCTAGATAAGGTAAGAGTTACTCTCCAGATTCTGAATCGCAGGAGACTGCCACACCTCACGGCGTGATCTGTTTTTCCGTTTTTTTGGATTTATAGTAGCCTTGTAGTGGTGAAAGCCTATGATCGCAACAATTTCGGAGCATTATAACACAAAACACGCCTTTGGATAGTTTACAAAATATTGTAACACGGACGGTTTTACCCCCTTGTGAACTGTTGAATTTCATGGTGTAATGAGGTATATTTTGTTCCACTGGGTTTATTTCAATTGTGTTGATATCGAGTGTTTGAGGTTTTGTTTTGTGATAAAGGACTTATTTATCACATGAATTGTATGCCAAGATCTCCATATTAAGGTATATATTAGTGGACTATAAGACCATCTTATCTTTGTCTCCTGTGTATTGTAGTCAAACAATATATCGTTTTTCTATGACATTTCCCTATAAAATGTTATGGGTTTGGTCTGTGGAAACGCATCTTTCTATTCTGTGACAATTCAGTGTAATTGACTCAAGTTTGACTTGAACTATTAGACTAACTTTGGTTACCAAAGTCATTTGTTCAAGACTAAACTTAGACATAAGATCTGGTTATCATGGACATACACTGAAACAGCGTTACATAATGAGGATGGGATGCAATGTAGCTTTTCCCTTTCGTTGGTTGTGCTTTAAAGAAAGGGTGAAACAACACTTGGTGCAATTAGAATCAGTGATCAAGCAGATCTTTGGATTCAGTACCTAGACTGTGTACGTACTAAAGCAAATTTTGTAGTCTTCATGTGCTGTCCATTAACATAAATATGAAATGCTCTTCCTTGCATCCAAACGTTACAGACGGTATGCTGGGTCATGTTAATATAGTTAACGAGATGTGAGTCCAAGGAGATAATCTCATGACCTACAACATCATTAAGCTTTTTTTGGGGGATGAGATATAAACTCCATTGCTAACTATGGGTGTTATGTTCGTGTTATAATCATCTCTGATCTTTACTGTAATATCTTTTTTTGGGTGGGGGGCATATATTTCAGTTACCTGCTGGCTAGAATGGTTGATAGTCAAAGAGAGCTCTGGGGCGTAGGTAGGGGGCGGGGTTATGGTATCGGTTTGTGTGTGTTATGGCTGTGGACGAAGCGTGGGGATATAAGGTTGTGATCTCCTACTAGTTCGTTCGACAGCCTATAGACGGTGTGTGCGTCTACTGTAATGGTTTTGTTTTATCACTCATCGTTGGGTCGGCTGGCTAGCTAGATTGTGTTCGTTAGGCAACAGGTTCCCGGTGGGCGGTAGGTGGTCTTGTGTACGATTTGTGGTGGTGGTATGGTGTGGAAACAGCTCGTGTGGATGCTTGTGTTCCCGTGGTGTGCTTCGCACACTGCTCTGCTTGTTTTACACTCCCCGTTTCGATTCCTTGTGTAGAGTGCTGACCAGTCAATTTGTATATAGCTCAGATTGGTAAAAAGTTAGACAGTGGGTAACGATACCGTTTTTGATGTGATAGGTCACAGCTTGTGTGACTATTGGTAGAGCGTTATTATGAAATGCACCGTATCCGCGCTATGATTTCTTCTGTGTTTCAAAATTCGCTGCTTGTTTGTTTTTCGCCCCAGTGGGATTGATCTCATACGCTGACACCTGTTGAGCTTGGTCGGTATAGACACTGGATGGACCCTCGTTCCACGCTGTGTGTGGCATATGTGTGCCGATAAATGGCTTTTTAGTTTCTTTAGTGGTTGTCTCAGAGCGCTGTTGTGTGAGGTGGTGACCGCACTCTTGTAAGCTTCAAATAATATTCTCCACCTAGCAAACATGGCCTCTAGTTTGTCTTTATACGTCACACTTAATCTTATCTTTCTTCTGCTTCCTGTTACCCCCTCACTGGCCTTTTCACTGAAAAACTGCACAATACTTTATCAGAAGAATACCTCTGCTGATGTTTCTTTGGACTGTTCAAACATGAAATTTGTGACTATCCCTGATTACATCCCTAAAAATACTGTGTCAATAGAACTTGGAGACAATTTGCTCATAAATATTATCAGAAAAGACTTTCATGACATGTCAAATCTTAAGAATCTAAATTTCACAGTGAATCAAATTGCTTATGTCGAACAAGCGTCATTTATCAATTTGGCTTTATTGGAGACACTTTATATGGGAAGAAACAAGCTTACCAACCTGACAAACAACATGTTTAAAGGCCTGTCAAACCTCATAGTACTGGTCCTCAGTTACAACAACATTCAGTATATTCATAAATCTGCCTTCCGGAGTCTGACTAACTTACAAACTCTTGAAATTGCTAACATCAAACTGAAGCAAGTTGCAGAAATTCTACCAATCTTACAGCTGCCACAGTTACTTAGGCTTAGCTTAAAGCAGAATAGCTTTACTACATTTGAAACTAAAGACCTCCCGTTGAATCTTTCCATGAGTCTTAAAGAGTTGGAAATTTCTGGTTCTGACCTGAGAATGTTAAGCATCACAACACCAATTTTCCCTCACCTCCAGTCAATAGACTTGTCGCATGTAGATAAAGGACTAAATTGGGACTTTTCTGACAAAAGTTTACAAAAGACTGTAACACAGTTGCATGTTAAAAGCCTAGCGTTTTCCTTTGAAGGAATCCAAAAAGTTCTGAAGAGTTTCGGAAGACTGAAACATCTGAATTTTGAATGTGTGGATGATTGGATTGCAATGGGACTATTATCTATAGTCTGCAAAACACCAACACTCAGGGAGCTTATTATTTCTGAAAGTCATTTTGCCAATTTTACTATTGAACTTGCATCATGCTTCCAGCTCAGAGAGCTTAACCTGGAAGACAATTTCATGAATGAGCTGTCAAAAGGTTCAATGCAATCGATGAAGCAATTGCGATTCTTGAATTTGGGTTATAACCTTTTCACTGAGTTTCCACATGACATAAGAAGCCTCTCCTCCCTTGAGATCCTGAAAATGCATCATAATGATATCTCTGGGTTGAGCTGTGATGATTTCTCGAACACTACGCATCTGAAAGAGCTTTATCTAAACATGAACCGCATAACCCAACTGCAAAGGTGTATAACCGAAAAAATTGTCAGTCTAAAAGTTTTAGATGTGAGTGGCAATCTGCTAAAGGCATTTGGAGACACCTTCAAAATTTCGCTGCAGAAGCTTGAGTCGTTGGATATCAGCCACAACCCCATAGAATATCTGGACACAGATGTTTTTCAACATTTAAAATCCCTGAAAGAGCTAAAGGTGGAAACCTATCTTTTTGTAGATGTACCTTATTTCAGTGGTTTAGAGGACCTTGAAAATCTTACAATCTACTTCCATACAGAAAGGACTTTCAAAAATCTTCAATCAAACGATGATAAAGCCTTTAGCAATATCAAGACCATGAAGCATATAACACTAATTGGAAACAGCAAAAACGACTGGATCCCCTTTTACACAATTAAGGAAATGCTCAGAGCTTCTGGAAATGTGGGGGCTTTTACAATTCAGAATATCTATATTAATTACTATGATGTGGACACATTTGAGCTAAACCCCCTGCTGAAAAGTCTTACTTTATCATTGACAGATTTATCAGATTTAAATTCTGAGTTATTTCTATCCTTCCCAAACCTGCAGAATTTGGATCTTTCAAAGTCTAAACTCAGGTCTTTGGATTTTCTGGTTCAGGCAAATCTTTCTGCACTCAGATACCTGAAACTAACTGACAATGAGATCAATGTGATTAGTGAGACGGTCTTCCAGTCTCTACCCTCTCTGAGATTCTTAGATCTGGACAACAACCCGTTCTCATGTGAGTGTTCAAACGCAGGCTTCATCCATTGGATAGTGACCAACTCGCAAACCCAGGTGGTAAAGGCTTATCAGTATAAATGCTTCTTTCCTGTGTCCAAAAGAGGAAACTTGTTACTAGACTTTGATATCCACTCCTGTAGGGACAATGGCAGCTTTCTCTGCTTCATTTCCAGCACCTGTTTGGTTATTCTAACTCTCCTTACGTCCTTCATCTATCACTTCCTGAGGTGGCACCTCTCCTACACATTCCACCTCTTTCTGGCCTTTCTTTATGACAGCAGGAAGAGGAAGAAAGGACACCCTCATTGGTTTGATGCCTTTGTGTCCTACAACGCCCACGATGAGGACTGGGTTTACAGAGAGATGCTTCCAGTGTTGGAGGGAGAGCAGGGTTGGAGACTCTGTCTGCACCACAGAGACTTCCAACCAGGTAAACTCAGTTTATTCCTTTGCTTTTCATTGAATGTTATGGATGTCCATAATTTGAGGATCCTCTTGAAGATCCTATAGATAAGTTTTATTTAAGTGTAAATACAATATGGAGATGTCATAAACAGCTATCAACATAACAAAAAGCTTCAATCTAACACACTTTAAACACAGACAACTATTTTATCATTAAGGTTTTGGAATTCCTTTTGTGTCTCACAATTTCATTTTATATTGATAACATATAGAAATGTCTAACCAAACAATTATTACTGCATGTTTTTGTCTATGTAGGTAAACCCATCATAGAGAACATTACTGATGCCATTTATGGCAGCAGGAAGACCATCTGTGTGATCAGCCGCAGCTACCTGCAGAGTGAATGGTGCTCAAGAGAGATCCAGATGGCCAGGTGGGGGTGCTGCCTTTCATTATAATGAATATCTAATAATTCTGTCGTCATTATAATAATATACAGTTTTTGAGCTCAAAAAATGAGAACTTTATAGAAAAACATTAAACATCCTAGTTGACCAATGAACAAAAATTGACACAAATTTTATCCAGTTATTAATGAAATATCCCAAAGTTTATAGAGTGAATGAACTGATCATGGAAATGATTGCACCCCATGGCAATTATGTGGCATTTATTCAGATATGGTTCTACTGGCGACTCCTAGAGGGTACTCTGGGAAACTGTCAATCATTTGAAAACAAATATTGGAGCCTGCACACTTCACGTGTTTTTTGTGAAAATCATTAGCCCAGCACTGCTTTAGCCTCATCCGTATAATTTTAATACAAACTTAAATTTTGTTGGTGTTATTGCCACCTGCCTGCACAGCGTAGGTATAACAGCACTTCTCATATTTATTGGGTAGAGTACGCTACTACGGCAGAGAGCAATGTTTGCCTACAACATATTATAGACATGGATAATTACATTAGAAATGTCTCTTCTGGTTTAAATGTGCTTGAGCAGTATCAGGATGGATGAATACAGTGTATTATTAATACTTTTCCATTGGATTTTCATTTTGTTTTGCAGCTTTCGTCTGTTTGATGAGCAGAAAGATGTGCTAATTCTGCTGTTTTTTGTCTCCGTATTACCGCATGAGGAAGCTGGTGAAGAAACGCACCTACCTGAGCTGGCCTCAGGCTGTACAACACCCAGGAGTCTTCTGGCAGAACGTCCAGAGAGCTCTGCAGACAGGGGACGCCCTCACTGAGATCACAGACCTGCTGACCGGGCCAACAGGATGTTAAGAGATGTGTAAAAGTTGTAAAATTAGTTAAACATTGAGAATTAAAAAAATAAACAAATTAAGCAATCACACTTTTTGGCTTAAACCAAGTCCATGACTTGGGCATGTTAACTTCAAGTCATCATAACAATAGAAAGGCACAGACTGGAGATTCGCTTATGATCACGTTAACCTGCCCTTGTTACTTGTTATTACAACGGATAAAAATCAGAAAAGAATACTCATTAATGCATGTGTAGACAGAGATTGTTAGTAGTAGTAGGTACATCGTCGGTACATTTTACTTGGTCTTACTTCCTGTCCCCCACTCTGATCTATGTTAATTGAATCCTTGTTTTTCCTTTTTGAGGGTGGATCAGGTTTGTGGTGTACGATCATTAGTGCCATCTTTAGTTATTAAAACTTACATTTTACTTCACAGATGTCACAATGTGACTGCTGAGCTAATGGTGGGTTAGTTTGTTTATATTGGTCAAACATTACCCTGCATTTATTAAATAAAACAAATATTTTTTTGTTTAACTGGTTCCATCTTTAAGTGTTTAGGGTGTTTCTATTTTTTGTGTTGTGCTAATGTGTTGCTCCTTACAGTAATGGAATGCATTGTTTACATAACCGTTTACTTAAAGCTTATGTTTCCTATGTCATGTCTTCACATTAATTATTTTCATATTCAGTTTTGGCTTGTAAGCAGTGTTACTTTGTAGTAGTTACAGTCGTGGTGTTTTTTGTGTTTTGTGTCATTGAAATTGTTTTATTATGTTTATTTTTATATTTAGCTGTTTTTCATGAATTTCCTCATAGGAAACATAAAAGCCATAAAAGTCCATCTTTTTCATAGTCCTGATTAAACAACAAATCAAAATGCCATTAAAATATCTTATCTGGTCTTTACAATCTATAGTTTTTTATCAACAACGCCCTGCTAATAATGATAGTGTAAGTGGAAATGAGAAAAACTGTCAATTTTTAGTTTGGTTTTTGACTCAGTTTCTCATTGAGGCAGTTCTTCACTCAGTTCCTCAGACACACTGATGCACAAAGAAACCAAAAAAAGACTATAAATAAAGCTAAAGTTGTCATATATGTTGTGAGGTGTGAGTTGGCCAAGATTCGCTCATGTTGTGATGATACTTTTTTAGTGTGCAACATCTGCAAAGTCCTTCTGTTAGTTTCAACCCAACAAATTAAACACAACAACAATTAAATGGGATATTAATGGGATGGCTGAGAAAATGACAGCAAGAGGGAAAAACTTGCAGTACAATATCAAACTGACCTGCACAGCTTTATTTCAGAAAAACTATTAAGTGTGGAGACAGTAATGTATTCCTGAAGAAAATAACATCCTTCAGAGTCTGCTGGTGTAATTTTATCAGTGTTCGATTGAGAACATCGTGACATCCTGTATACGCACGTGGTACAACAGCTGTAAAATGGCCTAGAGGACAGTGCTTCAGAGGCTCATTAAAACTGTGCAGAAATGGGTCGGGTGCCCTCTCCCCAGAACAGAGGAGCTGCAAGGTTCATGGTGCTCAAGAAGACAAAAAACACCATAAAGGGCATTTCTAACCCTCTTGCCACCAGGAGCAACTGCTCCAGAAGGTTGTCATCAGTAGAGCTGCCCTGCTGTAACATACACACAACACATAAATCTGTAAAGTCGTCTTTGTTGCAGTTGAGTTGTGTGTAACATACTCACAACTCAACTGCAACATAAAGAACTTGACAGATTTCTGTGTTTTTTTTCTACGCAACCAATTAAGGGGGATCTCAGCTCTACAATGCCTCCCTATATGCAGTGTGTGCATATACAGTAGGGTTCATTACACCATTATAACTGAGGGCCTGATTTTTTTCCAATATTTGAAAGGAGACCTAGGACATAGGCATGTATTTCAGTAAAACTGACATGTTAAAAAAAGGTTTTGTTTTAATGTAGTATTTGTAATCTACATATATTAAAATGAATCATATCCAATTTTCATAAAGCAAACTTTTCTCTTGCTTCTTAGATTCAGGTCCCCAAGTGGCCCTGAAGAACATTATTGTGAACAATTAAGAACTAAATATGACAAATCACATGTAATCACAACAGTTATTAAGTGATCAATAATTTGCAACTGAATGTACCTTTCCATTTGCTTGGGCTTCCAACAAAACAAAAAAAAAAAAAACACTTCACTGAATCTGCCATTGATGAAGAGTGCATGAATGTTTTGGCTGATATTTTAATGTAGGAAAAACAGAAACAAGAGTTATGTGATAAGGTAAAAAAAATCCCTTGCGAGGGACATCACCCACAAGAAATGTTGAAATATTAACCAAGAGCCAGTAAAGCTTTTCATTTGGTACTATCTTGAGATATAGTTGAAAACCCCTGCTCTAGTATACTGAATGAACATACAGCATTCCCGTTCAAGGTTTAAATCATAATTAATATTTAAGGTGAGGAAAATTTATGGATTATATCAAAACTTACTGAATGTGTCAGTTAGCAAAAACATTATTTATAAATACTTAAAACATATTTGATTCCTCCCATCCTATAAGGAACTTCATACGTAGAGCAAGGTCTTCATATTTTGGAGAGTCTGGGACAGCACCTGTTTGGACCAAGCGGTTGTTCTGACTGAATCTAAAAGTCTGGCAAAGACATTTTAAAGTGACCTGGAGAAAAGCAGTTGAAGTGGGAGAGAGACTAATTCTGAGGAAGCAGGGGTGCATCAGAAATTTGACTATGATAGTTACATAGCTACTTACTTTATTTAAGCAAGTGTGGGAGAGCAATTCAGCGCACAAAGCAGAACAGGAACAGATTACTGAATGTTTAAAATGGGTTTTATTTCTTCTAAAACTCAACAAATAAGTAAAAAAAATACAATACAAAATACAAAAAATACAAAAAATACAATAATACAAAAAACAAAAAGCTGTAAAAATAAGGAACTTTACAGTTTACAATAGAAATGAAAAAATAAAAAGAAGCCAAACATGTTAACACATAAAACCAACGAACAGATTTTGTTAAAACTTTAACAAAACCTTTATACATTTCAGCTGAAAACTGAACATAGATTAAACTTAACCAAACATTTAAAGTTCTTTGACTCTTCTGAAATTCTCCAAAATATTTCAGACAGTGGCTCTTGATTCAAGGGTTTCAATGCAGGACAAGTTTAATACTATAGTGAGAAAGAGTGCATAGTGAGATTTGTAGTTTCCTGCTTCTGTATTTAAAGAAGCGAGACTTCTCATGCATGATGTAAGAATGAAAGCACATCACAATTCTCTTCTAAAGAAAAACATCTGCCAGTGCCCCAGGTCAGAACAGTGCAACACAGATATCAAGTGAGTATCAAAAACATTTATTCTTCTTGTCATTAGTATACTAATAACAATGGTGAATGTTTTTACATTTAAATATTAAATTAAAACAACGTTTATTCAGATGAGTTTGTATTATTTGGAAAGAGAAATACCCATAACTGGAAATGACCTGAAGTCAAATCTCAATGAAAAACCAAAATTTTCGTGTCAGTTGTCCGAAAAGATCCATTTAAGAGTTGAAGCAGGTGATCAGGTGAGATGAGCCAAATGATCCAGGAAATCAGAAAGAAATGTCATTCCTATCACAAATACCATCACTAATTACAGTGACCTAAGAAATAAAAAATAATAAATAGGTAAGCCCTAAAACAAAAAGTTCTTAATGTTGCAGTAATATAAGAAAATCAACACGTGATCTCTAAAATGCCATGTCGAGAGGGGACAGTGGAGCATGTTGTGTCATTGTGTGCATGCATCGTGATTGCTGTTCGCCAAACAGGAAGAGAAGCTGGGTAGAGTCTTAAAGTTTGTCTTTACCAGCACCTGCATGGTTGAATATAAAGAAAATGGAGCATGGATTTAAAAAAAGCCAAATAGTAACAATTGAAAGGTAAAACTGGTCAATTAGGTTTAAATGGATGAGATGATTTGCAGGCTGTTTGCATCACACTCCTGCAATCACTCCCCTCAACACAAGGTGTCACTGTAGGGAAATAATACTTACAGCAGCCGAATATTTAAAATAAAATACACTCCACATGTACAAGAACAAAGATGAAACATTTAAAGAAATGTTTGGATCAGTTTTAATTACACTGTTCAAAGCAATAATGCCATTGCTATTTTGAAAACCCTATTATTTGTTTGAACAGAATCTCTGCCCAATACTAAAGAGCTAATTTCTGCATTGCAGAAAAAGGTAGAGGAATCACAAAGTAGAAATATAAAACTGGTTCTGGAATGTGGGGAAAATTATTACTGTGGATGTGAACTAACAAAGCACTTAAGTTATGCTGATTTGTTTTACACTTCACAACGATGTTCACAGTGAACATGGCGAGTCAGTTATAGAGCAACATTTTCTTTAATACTCAGTATTTTGTTGTACTATTCTGTATATTCTGTTAATACTGGCTGACAGTATTTCTTGAGTTATACTCGGACATTTCCACCTGAGCATTTGTTAAAACTCAGGTGCAAATGCTCGAGTGCTTTTGATGTTTTCTGGTATGTTCATGCCTTGGGGAAGCTCTGCATCTTAACAGTATAGTTTGTGGCTCCAACACATTGTGAAAGGAAGCCCTGATGTAGCTCAGAGATGCTCACAAAACTACTAATGCATTTAACTGCTTTAAACATTGTCAGCTGGTGCACTGAAATACACTTCTGTCAGTCTGCCCCAGTTATATCAGATTATGTAACATGTGGATATGTGTCTTCTGCAGGTAATCATCCTTGAATGACATTGTCAACCACCTCAAACCAACTAAGCCAGCATGACCACTACTGGAGATTTGTCTTCACGCTTCCTTCTGCGGCTTCTTCTTCTTATTGTTTATATTAACCCTTCACTGCCTTATGTACTAAAAAACTGCACTATACTTTCTCAGGAGAATCCCTCTGCTGATATTTCTTTGAACTGTGCAAACAGGAAAATTGAGACAGTCCCTAAAGACATCCCTAAAGATGTTGTTTCGTTGAACCTGAACAACAACTGGATGCAGAAAATTAGAAAAGAAGATTTCCATGGAATGCCGAACTTAAGAGTTCTGGATGTAACATCAAATCGAATTGCTTGTGTGGATCAAGGCTCATTTAGCAATTTGATTTTTCTAAAAACTCTCTGCATGGGAAATAACAAACTCAGTGATCTGAAAAGCAACATCTTTCAGGGTCTGTCCAACCTTACTGTGCTTTTTCTCAACAACAATGGTATTCAAGTTATTCATAAAAGAGCTTTCCAGTTCCTTATTAGCCTACAGACTTTAGATTTAGGAAACAATAGGCTTCAAAAAATCATTGACATTGAGCCCATCTTACAGTTACCACAAATCCAGAGACTTGGACTTAAATGCAGTGGGTTTTCTTCCTTTGATACCACAGACCTGTTGCTGAGTCCATCCTCAAACCTCAAAGAGTTGGATATTTCTGGTGATTACCTGAAAATTTTCAGTATCGCTACACCCATCTTTCCTTTCCTCCATAGAGTCGAGTTGTCCATGTGTTTATATTATATAGATCTGCAATGGGACATCCCTGACCAAGGGTTACTGAGGAACATATCACATTTATATCTTGAGAGGCCTATTCTTTCTTTTGAAGGGATCACAAAAGTCCTGGAGAGTCTTGACTCTCTAAGGCATCTGAGATTAAATGCCCTGAAGATGCGGGTTTATGAAGGACTGTTATCTACAGTCTGCAAAATACCAACACTGAGGAAACTGGACTTGTTTAACAGCCACATTAACAATTTGCCTGTTAAACTTGCCCTTTGCTCTCAGCTCACAGAGCTTGACATGAGAAAAAGTGATATAGCTGAACTGCCACAAGGGTCATTACGATCGATGAAGCAGCTCCGATCCTTAAACTTGTTTGATAATCAGCTCATCGAAGTTCCATATGATATAAGAGGTCTCAGCTCCCTTGAGATCTTCAATCTGAATGACAATTATATACCAGAGTTGACCTGCGAGGACTTTATGAACACAATACGCCTAACAGAGCTTTACCTGAAGAGAAATCGCATTAGCCAAGTGGATGGGTGTGTATTTGAAAATGTTAAAAATCTAAAGATTTTAGATTTGAGTTTTAATAGGCTGGTGACATTTGAAAACAACCTTGTTCTTCCAAAGCTTGAAGTCTTGAATATAAACCACAATGAAATTGCATTCCTAAAGATGCTTGATTTTTTAGGTTTCCAGTCCCTTAAACAGTTGGATGTAGGAACATCTTTTTGGGACATGGTCACACATGAAACATTTCATAAAGTAAATAACCTGGAAAATATTATCGTACCTCATGAAAAAATGTGGGAATTAAAGCACTTGGAAAAACTAACAATAGAATTGAATCCACAACAACATTTCAATAGTCTCCAGGCAAACTATTCTAGAGATATAATTTACTTAAAATCTATGAAAAAACTTACAATGAACTGCAACTTTTATTGCTTTGAATTTGAACTAGCAGAGGTACTCTGGCCTATGAAATATTTGGAGAATTTTACAGCTCTCAATGTCTTTCGAAAAGCTCCAACTGTAGACATGTTTCAGTTCAATCCTCATCTAAAGAGTCTGACAATCACAGACAATGACCTATCAGACTTGGATCCAAAAGTCTTTCTACCAATACCAAGCCTGCAGAGTCTTGAACTTTCTGATTCCAACATCAGCTCTTTGGATTTCCTGGTGCAGGCCAATCTTTCAGCACTTAAATATTTGAAACTGACTGACAATGAGGTTTCGATGATTAATGAGACAATTTTCAAGTCACTCCCCTCTCTAACATACTTGGACCTGGACAAAAATCCGTTTACCTGTGACTGCTCAAACGCAGCCTTCATCCAATGGGTAAAGAACAATAAACAAACACAGGTGGTAAATGCTCATCGATATCAATGTTCCTCTCCTGTGGAAAAACAAGGAAGTTTGTTATTAGACTTTGATATCGACTTATGTCGGGATGACGGCAGCTTTCTCTGCTTCATTTCCAGCACTTGTCTGGTTGTTCTGACTCTCCTTACCTCCTTTATCCATAACTTTCTGAGGTGGCACCTCTCCTACACATTCCATCTCTTCCTGGCCTTTCTCTATGACAGCAGGAAGAGGAAAAAAGGGGTCCCCCATCAGTTTGACGCCTTTGTGTCCTACAATGTCCATGATGAGGACTGGGTTTACAGAGAGATGCTTCCAATGTTGGAAGGAGAGCAGGGCTGGAGACTCTGTCTGCACCACAGAGACTTCCAACCAGGTAAACTATGACTTTATGATCCAAAACTGCAGGTGGGTGGTCCAGCTTTTGTCAGTGGTCCTCAGCCAATGGATGGAGGAGATCTTTGAAGGAAAGTATGAAATTTGTTTGAAGTTTGGGTTCAGGTTTACACATGAGGTGCTGATTCTATTATTAGCATTTACAGAAATATGAAAGCATAACATATCTGGTCCAGAAAGTAATTCAATTTTATTGCTAGAACAATTTATTTTCAAATCCCAACTTTTTAGCTTTTGAACTAAAAATATTTTGTGACTTGTAAAACTATTTGAGCAACAGTTTGCTTTTAAAATAACAAAATTAATTCACTGCATCATTACTGAAAGTTTGTTTCTGCAAGCAATTTTTTATTGTTTTATTAATTGTTGTGTGGTTTTTTTTGTGACAGGATTTTAATTTTTGCTTCACTGTACATAATAATAAAAGCAACTACACTAATTTGGTACTCTTCTTTGTTTTTGTTAAACCATCCTTTTGTTAATCTGAAATGACAGTTTGTTACAAAGTATCTGTAAGGCACCACATCTGCTGTGTCCACAGGTAAACCCATCATAGAGAACATCACTGATGCCATCTATGGGAGCAGGAAGACCATCTGTGTGATCAGCCGCAGCTACCTGCAGAGTGAATGGTGCTCCAGAGAGATCCAGATGGCTAGGTGGGGGTGCTGTTTTATCTATAATCTTTTTTTGTTTGTTTTTATAAACAAATAGAATAAAGCTCAAAGTATTATAAGTGCATCCAACTTTTAAAATTGCATATGAGAACTTAATAGAAGAGCGTACAAAATGTTTAACATATGTGAATCAATAATCGATACAAAGTGCATCTCTATACATTTGAATATTGCTAAAAAAACTGTTTAAGAAATTAATCTCAGCAACTTAAACTCAAATTTATAGACTTACTACACATAGAGTTATACTTTTTGAACTTTGAATTCTGTTAATTGTGATAATTATGGTTTATTGATCATGGAAACTCAACATTTCAGTTTCTCAAAAAAATTGTAATATTGCCTAAGACCCATAAAAAAGGTTGATAATTACAATAAAGAAATCTCAGCTTACTAAAAAGTAATATAATGTAGAATATACTCGATCTGCTAGATCAGAGTTCCTTTAGAATGAATCACCTCAGCCTGTGGCCCTGCTGAGGTGTTAATGAAGCCCAGGTTGCTTTGATAGCAGCCTTCAGGTCATCTGCATTGTTTGGTCTGGTGTCTCTCATCTTCCTCTTGTTTAGGTCAGGCCGGGTTGTTTGCTAATCAAGCGCAGTGATGCTATGATGATGAAAGCAATTTGCAGTGTGGGCAAATAAAATCAGCATCTCTATAAAGCTCATTAGCAGAGGGAAGCATGAAGTGCTCTAAAACCTCCTGTTGGATGCCTGCGCATGATTTTAGACTTGATGAAACACAGTGGACCAACATCTGCAGACGACATGGCATCCTAAATCATATCTGACAGGATACTTCACACTGGACCTCAAGTTACTTGGATTGGGTGGTTCTCCATTCCACCTCCAGAATCTGGGACCTTGATTTTCAAATGAAATGCCAAATGAAATTTAACCATCATCTAAAATGAACAACCATTTCCACTGAAACCCACAGCAACAAAGCCGAAACTAAAACATGGCAGGAAGGCAAGAGCAGAAGTTTGCAATATTAGACTTAGACAGAGAGAAATACTGTATATGCTGAGTGATCATTGGAGCAGGAAACAGAGTTTTCCAGCGACAGCTGCTGATATGTCAGCACTCTTCCCCATGATTGTGTTGGCCATAACATGTCCACAACACAAAATGTTTGTCATAAAATTGTTTTTGCTTTTTTTACCTAATGCAATATCCTGATTTTCTGAGACGGTGAATTTTGGGGTTTCATTTCCTGTAAGCCATAATTATAAAAACAAAAGAAATTATTGACAATGAAAATTTGAATTTTATTGATATTCTAATTTATTAAAATCAATGATGGAAGTGGAGCAAATGATTTGTAATTTTTGGAAGTGGAAGTGTACGTTTGTTTTCCTACCCTCTTTTTTATTTAAGGACAATCTGAAGCTAATTTTGTTTCAGTTTTCCATTAAATGAACAACAAATCCTACCAGACATGATTATTTAAACCCTGAACCACCCTTCTTTACATCTGAGCAACAACTTTGCACCCAGGATTGAAAGAGCCTTCATTACGCTAAATTGAGTAGACCCAGTGTTGGAATTAATAAATACAGGTGTAATAGCAAATATTATTTATCTTTTGTCTGACTTCTTTTAGCTTTCGTCTGTTCGACGAGCAGAACGATGTGCTGATCCTGCTGTTTTTGGAGGAGATCCCTTCTCGTCATCTGTCTCCATACTACCACATAAGGAAGCTGGTGAAGAAACGCACCTACCTGAGCTGGCCTCAGGCTGTACAACACCCAGAAGTCTTCTGGCAGAACGTCCAGAGAGCTCTGCAGACAGGAGACGCTCTCACCGAGAACTCAGACCTGCCTACTGGACCAGCAGGATGCTGAGAAAAGTGTAACAGATTCCTTAAAAATATTTAAAAAACTGCATAAACTACACAAAAAGATGTAAGGGATTGTGCTTATTATTTTACATGATGCGGAACCTTTTAGCACCTAAATACAGTCTGCTGAACATCATCCTATGCAGTTCAGTTCAAGTTAACTTAATTTACTTTACTTATTTCAAGACTTTTTACAAGACAAAACGATCCAATTTATATATAAGTACATAGAACCCACTCCTGATTAAATTAAAATGAAATCAGTTAAATCATTCAGATTTATTCATATCAAATTAAATACAATCAAATTCTATTAAAAATATAATACATAAAAATCAGTTTACCACTTAATACAAACAGATAAAAGATTATTTATCAAATTAAACACAGCCTTTTGAAGTAAGTTATTGACTTCGGAACAATCCTGAGTAAGAATGTGGCAACAGAGGAACAGATAGAAGCCTCCAGCAGAAACATGCAGACTAAAGAGGTTGTAGTGTTGGGTCCTGTGTCTTGTTTAGTCTCTGATGAAGAGAGAGAGAAAATATATTTCCTGTTTAGCTGATTTTGATTTTACAAGAAAAAACTAACATCAGTTAATCTGTCATGTCCAAGTTATGGAGGCAATAGTTTTCCACACCACCTCTGTTTTAATTTCAAATATTTAACCAAATAAATTAACAGTATGTTTTTTGGTTTTATGTTCTTCTCAGATGCGCCTTTATTTTGGACAAGATGTGACACTAAAAATCTAATAGGTTAACTCTAAGTGAGTTTGATCTCATTCAATAGTTTGAGGTAGAATGTCGTTGTATCCTTAAGTTTAACAGGTAACAAGTGCACAAAGTAAACATTTGAACTATTTTGGCTTTTTGGCAAAGAATGCAGCCGCAGGTTTGATCATCAAAGTTTTCTCGCTTAAGCCAAAGTTACAAAGAAGAAGTTTCAACCTCAGTCTCTTTATACATTCATTTTCTGGATTATTGAAAGACAAATATGCAGATTGCAAGTCTCAAAGGTTTTAAAAAATATGTCCACCTGTGCAGTGATGGGTGTGTTTGCATTAATGGGTGGAAATGTGTTTATGTCATGTTTTACATCAACATTATTTTACGGCCATGTTATGCTTTACTTGCTATTTTGTACTACCATTGTTTGCTGCAGTGCTATTTTTATTGTAGCTTCCATCACTGTGATATGCTTTATCAGCTTTTATGAACTAGCTGCACAAATGTTGATGAATTGCAACCTCACATAAAGTTGGTCACCAGAAGGCAAAATGCTCAGAGTTGTTTCTTTTTGCAGAAGCTTTTCTTGAAACTAAAACACAGGTTGATATCATGAGATTCAAAGTTATTTCTGATCTGATCTCTGAATAAGTTATCATTAATTTTCTGCCAGCAGTGTTATTTGCAGAAGTGAAAACTGTCTATGTTGTTTCTGTGACTCAGTTTCTCAGCCCCACTGAAGAAGGCAGAGATACACTTGGCAACTGAAAAAAGGAAGTAGCTATACATACCTGAGTTGTGAAGTAGGCCCTAGATTGTTGACATACTGAAGGTGAAGATTATTTTCAGTTGTTAAATAAGGAAAATCAAACCTATTTTATCAAGTTAATGTATTATTTTTATGCAATAATTATATATGATAAAGTAATCATCGTGGTGGATCCTGCTTCTGCTTTCAGACTTTTGCACATCTGCAAAATTTGACACACTTGATGAGCTCTGTAAAAACAGAGAATGACCCAATAAAAGAATGATTTAACTGACAAAACCAGAAAAGAAATGCAAATCAGGACTTAAACAGAACAAAGTGCACCACGAACATAAAACACAAACTATGGTCAACAAAGTGAAAACACCTACTTAAAGCTAAAACTCTAAACTGAACATAAAACCCCAGACTTAAAGTAATACATTTTCCTCCTTTCTGTTGGGGTTTTTTTGCAATTCCCCAAGGCAATTCCTCTATGTTGAACTTGGCCCACGATGTCACTATTGCAGAGTGCAAAGCTTGCCTGCTGGGCTGCATTCCTGGGAGTCCATTTGGGTCCTGTCTTGACAGGGACAGGGTGGTGGCTTTGATCACACTGTCCTCTGATTCTACCAGCATCATCTCAACCCTCACATTGTTCCATTTAAACTTCAGTGAGGCTGAAAATGGTGGAAGAAAGTTTATTATTCAAACATTTTTATTTACTTTTCAAAGAATATCTCTTTAACTCTCTTGGAAAAAACTTGAAAACACCTACAGCAAAATCTTTGGCAGCACAGTGCTGAAGGACATAGGCGGGCTCATAAGTGATGTCTCTTCCTTTTGTAGATATTTAAAGTACTGAAGCATCTCAGATGAAATGTAACGACGGTGCTGCAGCCCACAGCTAAAAAAATCTAAAAGAAGTGAAACATCTCATTTCACTGTCTGCCTGAGATGCGACATGAAGATTTGATAAACAACTGTGAGTATCAAAAACAGTCATTAGTTTATCAGTAAATAAATACACAGTCTTGAATTAACTTAAAGGAAACTTAAAGGACAGTACTTGAATCGTAATCACGTATAATACTGTATTTTATTCTGGAATTAAAAGGAACAATTTTAAATACTAAAACAACTCCAAGCTGGGCTACATGTTTTTCTTAGATTTTATAGTATGATTCTTGAATGTTTCCACATTGTCATCATTCTTTATGGAGACCAATGACCAATTGAAGTGCTGTGAGTGCCTTGTTTGAAACTCCTGAGTTAATAAAGACACTGGGCTTTAACAGAAATAATAAGTTAGATCAGCAATAACATAAGACCAATGTCTCTTGTCTTCCTGCGATTTATTTTAACATTATCCATCTGAATGCAGGTCAACAAACCGCTGGTTTTACAATATCTACGCATTTTTAGCAGAATTTTAATATACTGTTTTTGAGTCGGTTGATAGAGTTTACAGACCTTTCAGATAAATCCTACTTTAAACTTTCTGTGTAGCACCTAGAGGCGTCTCTGCTTGAAAAACTGATCAGACATCAGAAGTACCAATCGAGATTCTTAAGAGTATTCACAATCACTGACTTTTGTCTCTGTGAAATAAATGATGATATAAAAACATCTATTTGCAAGGAAAACAAGACAGATACATTGGTATAATAAACTATCTTTTCCTCTACAGCAGTTCAGAATATGTACTGGTTAAAAACTTATTGATGGTTTATCGCCGTAGCTGCTTTGGTGGAAAAACCCTAAATAATAATATTGCAAATGATAGAGTTCAACCACACTTATTACAGTATTTGCTTCTTCTAATACTCTAGTTCTATCATATCATTCATAAACCAAGTTTAAGTTTAAACTTAAAATGCCAAATTATAACTAATGACTATAATTCTTTGAGCACAGTATTATTCTTTTATGAAATAACCTGCATCCTTATGTTCTCTATTCTCGGAAATCTGTAATCAATGAACCATTCTAAGTTTAATCTGCACAGGAAAGCATTTATTCCTTCGCTTTTGCAACAATAACTTGATTTAATAAAGGCAATCAGGAGTGTATCTTGAGATATCCTTTCTGTAGAGCAAAACTGCCCTGGCACATGTAGACAACCAGCTTCTCTATATAGTATGCCTGAAATGCCGCAACAATTCATAATAGCATGAACAAATATAGCGGTCGATTAATGAAACTGTTACAATTCTTCAGGTCCAAAATTCAAAACAAGCTAGTCAGATGAAAATAAAAAATGAGAAGACTTTGCTTAAATAGTGGGCTTGAAGTACATTATTGAACCAAGACAGAATCGTCCTTCATAGAAAAGCACCTGGTTCAGTCCCAAACTAACCACAAAACGTTTAAGGCCATCTAAATTAAAAATGCTCACGTTCAGATTATAATTGGAATTTTTGCCAAAATATTCCAGTTTTGTGCTTCTGAATAATCAGACATCAGTGCTCAAGAAGGCAAACGGCATGAGATCATGCCATGTATCTAACAGAGTTAAAGATTGTATTATAAACTGTAAAGTAACTGTAAAAGTATTGGGAGCTGAGAAAATTAGGCTCTGTATGATTTTTGCATGATTTTTTTCATAACTGTATTAACAGAATTGTTGTTGATTCTTATTTTTTATTTTTTATTTTTGTTTATGTCTGTTTTAGTGGATTTATATTCTCAATTTGACAAGAGTAACTGACATTTGCCATGTAAAGAAGACAGAAAGTTCGAAAATAACACTAATCCCTGCAGCAGTTATTTTTGTGGTTGCTGTGCATACCTTTTTTATACCTTTTTTACATGATTGTTTGTATCTCTGTTTTCATTTTGTGTTTATGTTTTTTGTGTTTGTGTTTATTTTTGAGGAAGAGGGGAACGTTTCGGACCTAATAACTGTCTGTCCGCTGGAACAGGGAAGGAGTCTCCAAGGATGGTCATTCAGGTTGAGTAATTTTCACCATTCTTAGTGACTCTGGTATTTTCTTTACAAATTTAAGATTCATTTAATTCACTTCCTAGCATAACAGCAAAGTCTGTCTCTCAGAATAGAAAACAGCTCTCTAACAGTAGCACTGGAAAATTTTACAACATGATTTTTGGTGTGTTTTTGTGCATGTTCTTTGCAGATGTCCACCCATGAATAACATCAACAACCTGACACAAACTGATCAAGTATGGCCACAGGAAGCTTGTCTTCACACTTCATTCTGAAACTTATCTGCCTCTTCTTTCAGATTAACCCCTCCCTGACCTATGCACTGAAACATTGCACTATACTTTATCAGGACAATCCCTCTGCTGATGTGTCTTTGGATTGTTCAAACAGAAATCTGGAGATCGTCCCTAATGAAATCCCCAAAAATGCTGGTTCAGTGAAACTCAACAAAAATAAACTGCTGGAAATTAACAGAGATGATTTTCGCAACATGTCAAAGCTGAGATATCTGGATCTAACATCAAGTTTTGTTACACGGGTGGGAAATGGATCTTTCATGGATTTGGTCGCATTAAAAACTCTTTTGCTGGGAAACAACCATTTCTACACCCTAACTTGCAACATATTTCAGGGTTTGTCCAACGTCAGTGTGCTTGACCTCAGTTTTAGTTTTATTGATGTAATTCATAAGTCAGCCTTCCAATTCCTGACCAGTTTAGAAATATTGGATTTAGGTGGGAATAAACTCAGAGAGGTCGATGTTCTTCAGCCTATCTTACAGCTCCCCAAAATACATTGGCTTGGGCTTGAACATAATGCCTTTTCTACTTTTGAAACCAAAGACCTACTGCTGAATCAGCCCTCAAATCTTAAAAAAATAAGTATTTCTAGCTATTACCTAAAGAAATTCAGCATCTCAACACCTATCTTTCCTTACCTCCAACAGATAGAGCTTGCTTTATGTTTTATTGATAATAATCTAAACTGGAACATACCTGACAAAGCTTTGTTGAGGAACATGACACAGCTGTTTCTTCAAGATGAAATGCTTACCTTTCCAAAAATCCGAAAGGTCCTGTTGAGTCTTTACTCACTGCGTCATCTGAGGCTTACTTCAGTTTCTGAGTGGATTGAGAAAGGACTGTTATCCACAGTCTGTAAAATCCCAACACTGAAAAAGCTGGATTTGTTTGACAACAATTTTGAGAAGTTGCCACTTAAACTTACACCATGCTCTCAGCTCACAGAGCTTAACCTGTCCAACAACCGATTAAACAAACTGTTAAAAGGTTCAGTGCATACGATGAAGCAACTATGGTCCCTGGACTTGAGTGCCAACCAGTTCACCAAGGTTCCACATGACATAAGGAATCTCTCCTTTCTTGAGATTTTGAATTTGAATGATAATCTTATTTCCAAGCTGAGCTGTGAAGATTTTTTGAACACGACACATCTTAAAGAGCTTTACTTAAACAAAAATCGCATTAAAATATTTAAAACTTGTGTAGTTCAAACTCTCAGTAGTCTGAGGATTTTAGATCTGGGTAACAATAATTTTATAAATTTTGGGAGCACATTCAAAGTTGCTCTTAGGAAGCTAGAGATCTTGGATATTAGTAACAACTCTATAAGAATGATACCACCAGCTTATTTTCAAGGTTTACAGACACTGAAACAGTTAAATATGGAAGTGAATTATCTTGGAAATTTTGATTATTTTATGGGATTAGGCAACTTGCAGAATCTTACAATCTATAAGTCTACTCGCAGGATTTTCAGAAGTCGTCATTCCTACAATTGTAAAAACGTACCTCAGCTGAAATTGTTGAAAAGTCTCACAGTTATTTACAGGAGAGATAAGGATCATGATCCTTGTATAGTGAACACGGTATCGATGTTTCTGCTGAAGATGATGGAAAATTTAGAAATTTTTAGAGCTGTGAATATCTGTATTGGTTTCATTTTTGGCAACATTTTTCAGTTTAACCCACAGCTCAAGAGTCTGACAATAGCAGAGTCAAATGTGTCATATTTGAATACAACATTCTTTCACCCAATCCCAAACCTGCAGACTCTGGAAATTTCCAAGTCTAAGATTAAGTCTTTGGATTTTTTGGTGCATGCCAATCTTTCTGCACTAAAATATCTGAGCCTTACTGATAATGAGATCACTCTGGTTGACGAGACAATCATCCTGTCTCTTCCTTCTCTAACATATTTGGACCTAAGCAACAATCTCTTAAACTGTGAGTGCTCAAATGCAGCCTTCATCCACTGGGTAAAGAACAACAATCAAACTCAGGTGGTGAATGCTCATCAGTATACATGTTCCTTTCCCATGGAGCAACGAGGAAGCTTGTTCCTAGACTTTGATATTCAGTCCTGTTGGGACGATTCCAGCTTTCTCTACTTCATTTTTAACACCTGTCTGGTTGTTTTAACTCTCTTCACATCCTTTATCCATCACTTCCTGAGGTGGCATCTCACCTACACATTCCAACTCTTCCTGGCCTTTGTCTACGACACCAGGAAGAGGAAGAATGTGGACCCCCATCAGTTTGATGCTTTTGTGTCCTACAATGTCCACGATGAGGACTGGGTTTACAGAGAGATGCTTCCAGTGTTGGAAGGAGAGCAGGGCTGGAGACTCTGTCTGCACCACAGAGACTTCCAACCAGGTAAACTATGTGTCCATACAATTTGATGTTATCTT
Organism: Crenichthys baileyi; assembly: GCA_036173005.1. Taxonomy (NCBI): domain Eukaryota; kingdom Metazoa; phylum Chordata; class Actinopteri; order Cyprinodontiformes; family Goodeidae; genus Crenichthys; species Crenichthys baileyi. The sequence continues at coordinate 122,433 of JAHHUM010001535.1, read as the reverse complement.
CTGATCATGCTACAAATTGCTGGTTAAAAGTCGAATATTTTGTGTAATTTCTACGTTCCTACCCTCGTCTTAGGGCATGAACTTTGGGTCATGACCAAAAGAACGAGATCCCAGATACAAGTGTCTGAAATAAGATTTCTCCCCAGGGTGGCTGGGCATTCCCTTAGAGATAGGGTGAGGAGCTTGGTCACCCAGGAGGTGCTAGTAGTAGAGCGTGTGCTCCTCCCCATTGAGAGTACATTTTACACAGTTTAATTTGTCTTTACAATCCTGGGAAGTTATCTTTAAACTACAGCTAATAAACTACATCTGTTGTGTCCACAGGCAAACCCATCATAGAGAACATCACTGATGCCATCTACGGCAGCAGGAAGACCATCTGTGTGATCAGTCACAGCTACCTGCAGAGTGAATGGTGCTCTAGGGAGATCCAGATGGCCAGGTGGGGGCGCTGTTTTTCATTATACTGCATAATCTGTTCTGGAAGAAAACTTGAAGAACAGATCTTTGTGAAATAAAAAATTTAGACATTAGTTTAGGAACCTTATTGGCCATTGTACTGTAAAGCAAACTTTGATCTAAGGATTTAGCGCTGATGAATACTTCAAGATATACAAGAAATTTCTTTGCTCACCTAAGCAACTTAGTTAGCAATTGAGGAATTTTGGTAGATTCTCTGATGCTGAAAACTAACAAGTGGAGAAGACAAAAATAGGGAACTGCTTGATACTTTTTAACTTCTCTGGCTGTACCATCAAGTGTGTCTAAAGAAAGAGCTTAAAAAGTGCATAAACTGTCAACTTTTTTATTTTTGTGAGCATTTGATGGCATTATAACAGTTTTTGCTAAACAAAATAGCTGCTGTAAGATTAGTGAATATTCTTCTGTTGTATGTTCATTAAACCTGTCCTCATGCTGCCCATGTCTCGAGTTTATCTGTGTGTCCATTTACGCTAAATAGAATTATCTGTTTTAGATTGGAGGTAATTGCCTCTTCTGCAATATATAAATATTGCAATTATTGTTTCTTTTTCTGTCTGACATCTTGCAGCTTCCGTCTGTTTGATGAGCAGAAGGATGTGCTGATCCTGCTGTTTTTAGAGGAGATCCCTCCCCATCATCTGTCTCCATATTACCGCATGAGGAAGCTGGTGAAGAAACGCACCTACCTGAGCTGGCCTCAGGCTGTTGAACACCCAGGAGTCTTCTGGCAGAACGTCCAAAGAGCTCTGCAGACAGGGGACGCTCTCACTGAGAACACGGACCTGCTGACTGGACCAACATGATGCTGAGAAAATATGCAGAACTGTAAGATCACGGTTTAACTTAACCCATCTCAATTATCTGCTTAACATACAAACTGATTTAAAAAATAATTTACTTACAATATTTTGACGACCTACTTAAGCCAGTAGTATAATCCTGCTATTAATGTATGTCGGTTTCTTTTCTTCAGTTCATTAACTGCTTTTCTTCTAATGCCTTAACATTAACATTATTTCACTCTGAACTATGATACCTTATAACATGTCTTCAGGAGGAAGAATGAATGGATTAATCAGCAAATTAATACTTAAAAATACATTTACAGCGAATAGTCTTCAGTAATACCTTGAATACAGGGACCAGCATCACAAATCCTGAAGGTCAAGTTCTTTACTTTATTCTCGCATATGAAGCAAATGTTTTGAAATTTTCTTTTGCTAATTTTCTCTGGTTATTTCTTTTTTAGTTAATTTCTTAAAGTCATTTTTACTTTGTTACTGTTGAAGTCCTGCATTTTTCCTACTTAGTCAGCTTGTTTTTGTCTGTTTTAGTACGTTATACTTTAAGGTAAACCATTTATAGTCATAATAAACTGATAATAAAAGAAACTGTTCCTGAAGGTTTTTTAGTCATTAAACCATTGAAAACTGTGAGAGTTTTTTTCTATGGTACTTTCACACATTGTACTCTGCATAATCCATTTCATTTAATTAAAGGCACATTATTTATTAAATGTCTGTTAAGGAATTATGTAATCTAATATAGAAGAAATGCTTTGTTATTGGTCAGAGGAAATAACATGCTGTACATGGAGTATAAATAAAAGGAGGAAGGAGCAGCTGAAAAAATCAAAGATTACCATCTTTTTATAATTAACTGATCTCATAAAGATTTCACCAGTTTGTATTTACAGTACCAGTCAAGTGTTTTAGATATATATTTTTCTTTATTTATATGATTGTTTACATTGTAAATTCTCACTGCAGGTATCAATACAGTGAAGGAATACATATGGAAATATGTAGTAAACAAAAAAGTGTGAAATAACACTAAAAATATTTCACATGGTTTAAACATCCTTTGCTTTAATTACTACTGTGCACTCTTGGCACTATATTTCCATGTGTGCTTATTTACAGTTTTGATGCCTTCAGTGAGAATCTACATACAATTTAAATGGTCCTAAAAACAAAAAAAAACATTAAATGAGAAAGTGTGTCTAAAACCTTTGACCCGCAGTGTATTTATGTGTGTGTAGGGCTTAAATGCAGCCTAGATGCACAAACTAAACCCTTAAAGCTCCAGTCAGCTGTGTCTGCCAAAAATCCTTTCAGGCATCTACTTGCATTTAAAAAGATGCAGGATTTCGAAGTTTTCTTTTCAAAATCTCGTACTCATCGTCTTCCGCTTTATCCGGGACCGGGTCACGGGGGCAGCAGACTAAGCAGAAACACCCAGACGTCCCTCTCCCTAGACACTTCCTCCAGCTCCTCCGGGGGGAGCCCAAGGCGTTCCCAGGCCAGCCGAGAGACATAGTCCCTCCAGCGTGTCCTGAGCCATCCCCTGGGCCTCCTCCCGGTGGGACGTGCCTGGAACACCTCCCGAGGAAGGCGTCCAGGAGGCATCCGGTATAAATGCCCGAGCCACCTCAACTGGCTCCTCTCAATGTGGAGGAGCAGCGGCTCTACTCCGAGCCCCTCCCGGATGGCCGAGCTCCTCACCCTATCTCTAAGGGAGTGCCCGGCCACCCTACGGAGGAAGCTCTATTCAGCCGCTTATATCCGGGATCTCCTTCTTTCGGTCATGACTGAAAGTTCAAGGACATAGGTGAGGGTAGGAACGCAGACCGACCGGTAAATCGAGAGCTTCGCTTTTCAGCTCAGCTCTCTCTTCACCACAACGGTCCGGCACAGTGGCCCCATTACTGTGGCAGCCACACCGATCCGTCTGTCGATCTCCTGCTCCATTCTTCCCTCACTCGTGAACAAGACCCAGAGATACTTGAACTCCTCCACTTGAGGTAGGAACTCTCCTCCAACCTGAAGAGGACAAGCCACCCCTTTCCGGTTGAGAACCATGGCCTCGGACTTGGAGGAGCTGATCCTCATTCCAGCCGCTTCACACTCAGCTGCGAACCGCCCCAGCGAATGCTGTAGGTCTTGGCTAGAGGGGGCCAGCAGGACCACATCATCTGCAAAAAGAAGAGAAATCCACTGGTCCCCAAACCAGACCCCTTCTGTCTAACCCCGAGTCCCCATCCTCTGTTTCCACCAGGGAATGCATGATGGCAGGATTGAGGAGATCCTAGAAGTACTCCTTTCACCTCCCGATTATGTCCCCAGTCGAGGTATCAGCCTCCCACTCCGACTGTAAACAGCGTTGGCAAAGTACTGCTTCCCCTCCTGAGGCGCCGGACGGATTGCCAGAATCGCTTCGAGGCCAACCGGCAGTCCTCTCCATGGCCTCACCGAACTCCTCCCAGGCCCGAGTTTTTGCCTCTGCCACAGCCCAGGCCGCGGCACGCTTGCCCTCACGGTACCTGTCAGCCGCCTCAGGAGTCCCACAAGCCAACCACAGCCAACAGGACTCTTTAGCTTGACAGCGTCTCTTACTGCCGGTGTCCACCACCCGGTTCGGGTGCGTCAGGCACCGCAGACCTTATGGCCACAGCTACGGGCAACAGCATCGACAATAGATGCGGCAAACATGGTCCATTCGGACTCTATGTCTCCAACATCCCCCGGAATCTGGTCAAAGCTCTCCCGGAGGTGGGAGTTGAATACAGACGTTCTGCCAGACGTTTCCAGCAGACCCTCAATATACGCGTGGGCCTGCCAAGTCTGTCCGGCTTTCTCCTCTTCCATCGGATCCAACTCACCACCAGGTGGTGATCAGTGGACAGCTCAGCCCCTCTCTTCAGCCGAGTGTCTAAAACATACGGCCGAAGGTCTGACGATACGACAACAAAGTCGATGATCGACCTCCTGCCTAGGGTGTCCTGGTGCCAAGTGCACTGATGGACACCCTTATGCTTGAACATGGTATTCATTATGGACAATCCGTGACTAGCACAGAAGTCCAATAACGAAACACCACTCGGATTGAGATCGGGGAGGCCATTCCTCCCGATCACCCCTCTCCAGGTGTCACTGTCATTTCCCACGTGGGCGTTGAAGTCCCCCAGCAGAATAATGGAGTCCCTGGGAGGGGCACTATCCAGCACCACCGACAGGGACGCCAAGAAGGTCGGGTACTCCGCACTACCGCTCGGCCCGTAGGCCGAAACGACAGTCAGAGACCTATCCCCAACCCGAAGGCGCAGGGATGCGACCCTCTCATCCACCGGGGTAAACCCCAACACGAGACGGCTGAGCTTTTCAAAATCTTTTTGCAGTAATTCAAAATACTTTCTCCACTCAGTGAAATCTCAAAATCATGGCTGATGGTTTGGCAATAATGCACAAAAAAAATGTTGAAGCTGCAAAACTATCCTTTCATTAAAAAAAACCCACAGAGTCACATGTATACAAATGCCATAATATTGCATGGTTTAGAATGAGCCCGAGAGATAAAACTTAGACTTGTACCGCGAGAACATAAAACCTTTTTTTTTTTTATCTCAAGTGTGATTGTAAACAGGGAAACAGCCCAGAAGGCCCCCAGTCGCTATCCTCCAATGTGGAGTGACATGTCATCTGGTCAGTTGCTCAGTTATGGAAGTAAAATAGTCTCATTAGAATCAGACATTTTTTAGACATTGAATTTATAACACTGAATTTTTATCCTGTGCAATTATGTATGTGAATTTTTTTTTTGTACTTAAAATTTGCCATCAAAAATTCACCTGCAAGAATTCGCCTGAAAAAATTCACCTGCAGAAATTCACCTGCAGAAATTCACCTGCAAAAATTCACCAGCAAAAATTCACCTGCAGAAATTCACCTGCAGAAATTCGCCTAAAAAAATTAACCTGCAGAAATTCACCTGCAAAAATTCGCCTGCAAATGTGTTTCCGCTCCTTCCGGTCACTTCAAAACAAGAGCATCTGCGACAGGGTTGGGGCACTAGCTGTCATTAGGTCAGTCAAACATTTCAAGTCAGTTCCATTAGATGAAAAAAAAATCCGAATCTCAAATGGGTGTTAATTAACTGCTGTTTTATAATAATATATTTTTGGCAGAAAAATCTCATCACTGATCTTCATTAAGCCACTATCCAGCAAACTGTTAAGAGACTCGCCTCTGCCCAAGGCAATGGTGTGTCACATGATCAAATAAGCGTAATCTGATTGGCTGAAAGATGCTCGACTCGATCGAGTGCTGATTGCTTTAACATCCGTTTGAGATTCGGCATTTTTTTTTCATCTAATGGAACTGAATTAAATGTTTGACTGACGTGATGACAGCACTAGCTGTCATCACGTCAGTCAAACATTTAATTTCTGCAGGTGAATTTCTGCAGGTGAATTTTTGCAGGTGAATTTATGCAGGCGAATATCTGCAGGTAAATTTTTTGCAGGCGAATTTTTGCAGGCGAATTTCTGCAGGTGAATTTCTGCAGGTGAATTTCTGCAGGCGAATATCTGCAGGTAAATTTTTTGCAGGCGAATTTTTGCAGGTGAATTTATGCAGGTGAATTTCTGCAGGTGAATTTCTGCAGGCGAATTTTTGCAGGTGAATTTCTGCGGGTGAATTTTTTCAGGCGAATTCTTGCAGGTGAATTTTTGCTGGCAAATTTTAAGTACAAAAAAATTCACACACATAATTGCACAGGATAAAAATTCAGTGTCATAAATTCAATGTCTAAAAAATGTCTGATTCTAATGAGACTATTTCACTTCCATACTCAGTTTGCTCAGTTAAATAGTTCACAGTTTTTTCAGGTCTTTGCAAAGAATAGTTGAAAGTTACCTTTAGAGGAACTGAAAGCTGTTACTTGACCTTTTTCCTCACACGCAGATTTAGACAGTAAGAAGCAGCTTATGTTTGTGATGTGCGATGGGAGACGACGTCCTTTAGCTGAAGTGATTTTCAGTCTGCACAATTTGAAAGTACTTTCTTTCTATTTTTTCATTGTGAGAAGGATTTAACAGGCATTGAGAGTCCTTCAGCTGTTTCGAGATTTGTTCACAAAGTATTTATGAGAAGAAATGAGCTCAGATTCAAACCGAGAAATAAATCAGTTTTCTGTCAAAAACACACTGTATTGTAACTCTATGTTGATATATGGAAGAACAACATATAAGTCTAATGCGACTCTGAGCAAGAATTCCAAGTTTTTTTTCTGTGCCCTCTGTTCAATTACATGCCAATGTCGAGGGCGCCCTCCAGTGCTTGATATATTTCACTGTTGTCCTAACGTAATTTTAGCCTTTGCCTTATTTTACTGTTTTTAAAGAAAGCATTTGAAAGAAAAAGAAAAATGTTAGACCTTAACTGCTTCCTGATACATTAAGGAAGATAACTTAATTTTCTAAATACCTGACTGGAGTCTGAGGTGTATTTGGATGAACTTAGGTTCAAAAAGAGGACTGCATGGAGGTAACTTGTCAGAAATCAAATCAAATCAAACCAAGGACAGAGAGCATCCCAGTGTGTCAGAGGCTGTATGCCTCCTGGGAACCAGCTTGGACTTGCTTGTTATGAGAGGTGTGATCACCGTTGTATGACAACCTCACCCTTGCAACCATGGCCACCAGGAGTTTGTCTTCACGCTTGATTCTAAGACTTATGTCGCCTGCTTCATGTTAACCCCTCTCTACTTTATTCACTACGAAACTGCACTATATTTTATCAGGAGAATCACTCTGCTGTTTATCTGGATTGTACCCAGAGGAAACTGTCAGGTATTCTAGCTGATATTCCTAAAGATGGAGTTTCATTAAATGTCCACACTAATAGGCTTCACAGAATTAAACAAGATGATTTCTGTGGTATGTGAAAACTAAGATTTCTCAAACTAAGAGTAGCTGAAATTGCTTATGTGAACGATGGGTCATTTCTGGATTTAGGATGAAATTCTCTACATGGGATGTAACAAACTTACCAGCCTGACAACCATTATGTTTTGTGGGCTGTCTAATCTTACCCAGCTTGAACTCAGTTCTAACAAGATCCAGTTTATTCATAAATCAGCTTTCCAGTTTCAGCCTTTCCTTCCACTTTACAACCTGATTTAGTGTTCCCTTTTTTAACGCAAGATGGATTTCTCATAACGTTTTAAACGTAGTGGGTCCTACTGCTGTCTTTAGATGTTTTTCAACTAATAAATTTCAGTCAAAAAGAGCTCTGAGTTAACCTGGGAGCACAACTGTAGCAAACTTTAGAGGCAAAAGACATTTTCTGATGCATACGTTGGGTCTGTGATTCTTAAGTGCTATTCCCCAAATATTGGTTTCTTTCAGTTTTTTCAACCCTGTCTCCTCTGCAGGACATTAGATGCTGACTATTTTCCTGTAAAGATTTTGAAAACTGTTAACTTCAATATGAAATACAAGAGAAGAATTATTTAATAGATTAGCTTAGAGCAGATGAAACAGATGATAGATAATAAATCAAACATAGATGATAGGCAATTAGCAGAATTTTCATCTGTTATAAAATTGTGTGAAAATGTAAAGAAAACTAAGAAAACCATGGTCTTTTATATACAGAAAAAAAAGTTTATTTATTTTGTTGAAAAGTAAACTAAAAGGTCATTAGCAAATTATTACTATCTTTTGGGATGTGCAGTATTTTTAATACTTTGAGCTGTTTCTATAAATGTAAATAAAGTAAAACATTGTGACAATACAGAATTAGCTATTTTTCTTTGTCCTGCATAACTGTGATAAATTCACTGTGAAAGTTTTAAAATGTAATCATTTTAGCAGGTTCCACAGGGATTGATAATGAAAATTAGACGTGATGACATTAAAATGATGTAATGATGCATACATCGAGAGTTTGCATAATCACAAAAAGGCCCAGCAGAGGGCGTCGAAGTTCATAGAAACATAGAGAGATATTGGTACTGAACTGATGTTCCACAAAGTTTGCTGTTTGAAATATTCTGCAAAGGTTCTAGTTGTGATGAATGGACATGAGATGAAGAAGATACTTGGAAGAGAGTGATGAATCTCTGTGTTGCAGTAGTCACATGCTTCTCATGAGAGAAAAAAACACTCATTAGGTAAAATTTTTAAGCATAGATCATTGATCAATCTTTTTGCATAATAAAGTCCTTTATCATACATAAATCATAAAGTCAGTTTACTTATTGATTATGCCAGGGTGTCACATTAGCAACCTGGGTTTCTTCAGATATACAGTGTCTGTCATTTTCTCTGTGCTCACATTACCTGCATTTTAATATGGCTGTATTCTCAATGGAGCTGCTCTCATTCACACATTTTTCAGTCAAACTAGTGTGAAATTTGGATTTGACGATGAAGAATCAACTTATGAAGAACTACAAGGTTGTTGTTCATCTTTAACGAAACATTCTTACTCTGTTTAAACACGTGCTGGAAAATCTTAACTCATATAATTTAAAAACATGTCCAGTTACTTGGCTATGCTAACATAGGCAATGGTTGGGGAGCAAAGTTAGAAGAGATGGGAAAAATTAAGCTGCAGCTTCATTTGTGTGTTTGTCTCTGTTCTACCTTCAAACCATCACCTGGACTCACTCTCTGCTTGCAGCAGGCTCCTGCAAAGTAACAAGAGAAACGAGGTGTAGAAACAACTCAACATAATCTCTAGGTCTTAATTACTAGAGTTTAAAGAGTTGGCAGAATATCAATAACGGATCCCCACAAAATAAGGAATGTTTGAGTGGCGTTAACTTTTTTGAGATTTTTAATTTAACAAGGCTGAACCATTTATATTATGGGAGTGAAAGGCTGCTTCAAACGAAGAGATTTTTAGGATAAACCAGCTATTATATGCTGAAAAAAATATTTTTCACTCGAGGTCAAAGTCTACACAATGAAGATATTCTTCTAATGAGCTACATTTCTGTCACAGTTTCAGAATCTTTTTACATTTGAAAGCAGAAAAATATGGGAATGAGACCAACTCTGATTAAAAACAAAGTTTATATTGAGAAAAGCAGACAGGAGGGGATCGAAAAGATATAAATAAGTTGGCAGAGGTCAGACTGCAAATACTGCATGATGTCAATTCACACTTGCACAACGCTGGTCTCTGGTATAAATAAGATGCTCACTTCTTTAATTACTACTCCTTGTAGATGATGTTTCTGTTGTGCTGAGGGTGAGGAGCCTTTGCATCTGAGATGATTACCTGAGCTCTTCATTCAACACCCGTTGGATTCCACACAGTGATGGTAATGAGGGCTTCTTTTTATCTCTAGGTTCCATTGTGGCAAAAGAGGCATGCCATTTGCCATATGGAGAACAGTTGGAGTATGTCAGGTTTGTTGTTGGCAGGAAGCAGGCCTTGGGAAGAAGCATGCAGAGATGGAAACAAGGCAGGTGGGATATCAGTGAGAAACATAACATGAGCTACTTTAGGCTCTGCTCCCATCATGGCTTCATGAACTGCAGAGGCCTTAAATCCCCTTAAGAGCCTGATGCATAATGCACATTATTCATCAACAGCTTGGAGAGGCTTGACACCTAGTTGGACTCTGTGAAGAGACTAAGCCAGCGGCAAATCCCAGGCTTTTAAACAAATGGAATGTTTATAAGATGCACATATTGTTCAGGAAGTGTTTCGGTTAGGTTATAAAGCTCTTCACTGCATGGAAACTGCACTGTTAAAAGTTTGAAAGGTCTTTTACTGGTTGAAAAACCCCAGATGCCTCTAGCAGATATTATTCTACTTACTTGTGTGGAGCATTGTGTCAGCATTTAAGTCATTGCACCAGTGAGAAAGAATTATCATTCTTCATTCATTTTAGGACAAATTTTAAAGTTTTATTTTTGACCTTTAAAATTTATTATGGACAGGCTGACCTGCTTCATGCAGGAGCAGTTTGTTTTCCCTTTATTTAAGTACATATTACTCAATGGCTTTTTTAATTCTCACACAGAATTAAAGCGAGAGTTAATTTTGTCACTATTAGTTCAGTTTGTCTGACATTTTATTGTGAATTATTGAGGTTTTGTAATGTTTTAATTCTATTAATTTGTTTCCTGTATGTTTAAGGTTCCTCTTTTGCTCTTTGATTCACAGCAGATTCTTCCAGTGCAGGCAAACATGCAAGGCAACCCTGGAGGCTCCAAAGAATAACTGATGATCAACTCCTGATTATATTGTGCTTTATCCCTGTAATAATGTAAGTTCATCAGGGCCCACGGTCCTACATGTTTCAGATGTATTTGCTCCCGCACACCTGCTTCAAAAGATTGCAATAACTCCAGCCTGTTAATCACCTATTCATTTAAATCAGGTGTTCAGCAGCAGAGAAACACCAAAAACATGTAGAACAGCGGGTCCTAAGGAACAACACTGAAAAACACTGATCAAATCGAGATTTAAAGCTGCAGCAAATGGTCTTATTGCAAACTTTGATCTAATGAAACATCAGACAACGTATTTTCAGTGCATTTTTGCCTCAGTTGTTTCTTTCACTCTACAGAAGGCTTTGTTCGTAATAGTAAAAAACACAGCAAGCTTGAAAGCTGCCATGTACCCCCACCCCCCCCCCAAACCCCGTGCATCGAACCTCTAGCAGTGAAAAATCACATGATTTGATGCCACTCATTCTCATTTTAGAGGCTCGCTGAAGGTAACATTAATCTTGTCAGATCTGCACTTTTCCCTTTGAACATTTTTTATTATTCATGTTTTGAATAGCCACCATTATAGTTTAGTGTCTTTTTTGCTATACCAGGTTATATGTAGCCTAACTTCTATTTGTGTAGATTTTAGATATTGTGTAATTATTACTAATAGATATTCACGTAACTGTTTGGGAAAATTTAATAGCAGACACCATTAGTCATTTAACCTTTAAAAGCTACTATAAACTACTGTATATTAATGCACATAACTAAATCAGTCCCGTAATTGATCAAAAATCAGTCCAAATGATAAATTCATTATTAATCCATTGAGCAATATCACAAATTTAAGAAGCAAGGAGTACATATCTGTATATTTCATTGGGTTAAGATTTATTTAGGATCAACACTACACTGGTCGCCCCTTAGATGAAATCTTTATAGAAAACCCTAACAAACACAACAGACATTCAGATAAACCTTTTGAGCCTATCACTTGTTGAGTTTATAAAAATAATGCTATTTTTGAGACTCTGGGACGCCATAGTGTAGAACAAGAGTTTATTATGACCAGACCGAATAGATGGTCCATGAAGGACTTTACTAATGCATCTTTTTTTAGAATCCAACTGTATTTTATCATCAAAACCAAGGATGCACCCTTTTTTTTCCTTATACCTAGAATACACAGACAGAGGTGATAATTAGCGCCCATGCAGACTCTGAGCTATGATTTTTCTACGGGTTCATTGCAGATGCTGTTGTGACGCCTTCATCAAACAGTCGAAATTATCAGCCTGTAATAACACAGCTGTCTGTCAGTGCAGCTGCAGCTTCAAGTGAGCATGTTTGGGATAATTTTAGGTTTGCACTGATTGCCGTCACGTCGCCTCTTTGCTTTTAGACAAACACGATCAGAACACAAATAGTGTGTTCATACACTTGCTCAGAGAAGATACACTGATAATGAACAGTCATGTATAATCAGATTTATTATTTTGAGTGTAGGCTTATACTATTTCATTTAGAAGTATATTAAATACACATTCATTCCACCAGAGGGAACTCACAAGTCCATGTTTAAACCGTGAAACAGCCAAGGACCTTATCTTAGTATTATGCACTTTACTTGCATAGGATTTTCTACCACTGGAAAAAAACACTTTTAATTTTTCCGAGTCCATAAAAGAACCAATTTTTTGCTATCTGTGGCAGTTTATATTTTTTTCCACTGTTTTCCTGTAATTTTTGGGAAGTTTGGGGGTAACAATTATTTTTGCATGAGTCAGTTTAAATACCAAAATGTTACTGTGGTAAACAATGAAAATCTAACTAATATACAACATATTTTGTCAAAGATTTCTGGGTATTTATCTTTACAGTTATAGTGGAGAAGGTACTGGGATGGAAGAGGTCAAACTGCTTTGGGTGGTTTGTGAACCTCAGGATCACATCTTTCTCTCTTTGCAAATGATGTGGTTCTGTTGGCTACCTTAAGCCTTGGCCTCCGGAGTGCCCTGGATGTGTTAACAGTTGACTCTGAAGTGGCCTTAACAAGAATCAACCCTTCCCACTAGGAGACCATGATTGTCAACCGAAGAAGCAAAGCAGTGCAAGTATCTTTGTGTCTTGTTAAGTGATGGTAGGGCAGAGCAGAAGATCTGTCATGTCGATGCTGTGGTCTGCTGTGGTGAAAAAATTATTTGGGCTAAAAAGCAGGATGCCCTAACTACTTAAACTCAATGCCTTCCTCGAGAGCAGTGGTGTACTAATGGTTTGCCTCCAAAATTGTCCAGTTGAAAGTACTCAGGGGTCACAAAAAAGCAAATTTACTGTGGTTTTGGTTTAACCAAAAATAAAATAAACATATAGAAATGAACAAAGTAGCTTTATTGTTATGAAGAAATGGGTTGCTAGATCATGTTGATCTTAATAAATACATACAGTTTCCTAACATTTTCAGGCTGATCTTCTGAAATATTGTTGCTGAACAACAACAACTGGATATGAGTCACTCTTTCTTTAAAAATGCTTGCTGTATTTAGGTTTAATGAATGAGTATGCTCAAGTCTGCGTTTGAGTAAAAGTCATTGAATGTTTGTGATCCTACTATTACATTAAAGTGAAAACAAAAAGTGTGGTTGATGAAAGAAAAATACTTTGTGTTCTACCTAAAATGTTGCATTTTCAGATGGCAGGCCAATTTTTTATTGTTTTTGATCTGTAGTCGGGGGTCACACCATATCACTCCAAGATCTGCAAATGGCCCCAGGGCCCCCTTTTGAACACCCCTGCTGTCATAAAGCGCAGTAGTGGCTAGTGAAACTCAACCCCTGATATCTGTTGTTGGTGAGCTGTCTGTGAGTCATGCTTATTTTTGTGTGCATGGTATAACAGGCCATGATCTTGACTGACCATTGATCTTACAAATATTAGTTTTCCCTAGCAATGAAAGTGTTTTGCATCCTTTACAATGATGTTTACAATGAAGGAGAGACTGTATTGGCTGTGTTCTCCTGTGCATCTTGCTCATATGCCCAGTTCTCTAAGAGAAGGCATCTAAAACACCATTAAAATGTACAACATTGAAAGCAAAGCACTAAGCTAATTAAACAGGAGCACAGCTTAACCTGTCACTTTTGTCCACACACATTGAAATGGAAGTGCACTGAAACATGTTATCACCCAAATTACTAGCAAGTAGTATCAGAGAGTAAATGTAAAACTATTAACCTAGAACTCAGAAGAAGCAAGACCTGAACTGATTGAAGACCATAGCTGAATGTCACTCAGTCATTTTCTACCGCTTTTTCCATAGTGGGTCGCGGGGGAGCTGGTGCCTATCTCCAGCAGTCTATGGGCGAGAGGTGGGGTACACCCTCGACAGGTCGCCAGTCCATCGCAGGGCAACACACAAACAACCATGCACACACTCATTCACACACCTAAGGGCAATTTAGAGCGACCAATTAATGTAACAGGCATGTCTTTGGACTGTGGGAGGAAGCCAGAGTACCTGGAAAGAACCCACGCATGCACGCGGAGAACATGCAAACTCCATGCAGAAAGACCACCGGGCGGGAGTCGACCCCAGGACCTTCTTGCTGCAAGGCAACAGTGCTACCAACTGCACCACCATGCAGCCCATATAGCTGAATGTGTGAACTCAAATATTTATATTTTTAGAACCAACTGATAAAGCTATGCTCTTGTTATTTCCTAACCTTATTAACCCCGTGTTAAAGCAGGCATATACACTCACCGGCCACTTTATTAGGTACACCTTGCTAATACCGGGTTGGACCCCCTTTTGCCTTCAGAACTGTCTTAACTCTTCGTGGCATAGATTCAACAATGTACTGGAAACATTCCTCAGAGAGTTTGGTCCATATTGACATGATAGCATCACACAGATGCTGCAGATTTGTCAGTTGCACATCCATGATGCGAATCTCCCGTTTCACCACATCCCAAAGGTGCTCTATTGGATTGAGATCTGGTGACTGTGGAGGCCATTTGAGTACAGTGAACTCATTGTCATGTTCAAGAAACCAGTCTGAGATGATTCGTACTTTATGACATGGCGCGTTATCCTGCTGGAAGTAACCATCAGAAGATGGGTACACTGTGGTCATAAAGGGATGGACATGGTCAGCAACAATACTCAGGTAGGCTGTGGCGTTGACACGATGCTCAACTGGTCCTAAGGGCCCCAAAGTGTGCCAAGAAAATATCCCCCACACCATTACACCACCACCAGCAGCCTGAACGTCAAATTCTGACCCTACCATCCGAATGTCGCAGCAGAAATCAAGACTCATCAGATCAGGCAACGTTTTTCCAATCTTCTATTGTCCAATGTTGGTGAGCCTGTGCGAATTGTAGCCTCAGTTTCCTGTTCTTAGCTGACAGGAGTGGCAACCACTGTGGTCTTCTGCTGCTGTAGCCCATCCGCCTCAAGGTTCGACATGTTGTACATTCAGAGATGCTCTTCTGCATGCCTTGGTTGTAACAAGTGGTTATTTGAGTTACTGTTGCCTTTCTATCAGCTCGAACCAGTCTGGCCATTCTCCTCTGACCTCTGGGATCAACAAGGCATTTGCGCCCACAGAACTGCCGCTCGCTGGATATTTTTTCTTTTTCAGACCATTCTCTGTAAACCCTAGAGATGGTAGTGCGTGAAAATCCCAGTAGATCAGCAGTTTCTGAAATACTCAGACCAGCCCGTCTGGCACCAACAACCATGCCACATTCAAAGTCACTTAAATCACCTTTCTTCCCCATTCTGATGCTCGGTTTGAACTGCAGCAGATCGTCTTGACCATGTCTATATGCCTAAATGCATTGAGTTGCTGCCCTGTGATTGGCTGATTAGAAATTTGCGTTAACGAGCAGTTGTAATAAGGTGGCCGGTGAGTGTAGAGTGTTGCCAAATTTGCAACTTTTTTTATTATATGTATTTAAACCCCTGCAGCAATTTGGTTTTTAAAACAGTGACTATTGATAAATTTAGCAACTTGTTCTAATGTAATGGGAAACCTTTGGCTGGTCTGATGCTATAACTTTATACTCTTCTCAATGAGCAACAGGTGCTGCAATGGTTAACTCCAATTTCCCAAGTCCAAGGGCAAGGCTCAAATAATGACATTAAAACATTGATAGACACAAAGTTTCTTCTTCTTCTGGTGAAACAACTTTCTTCTTCTTGTGAATAAATTTTTTTGTTGATTTGGCTGTTTGCTATTGACAGATGTGATGAAAGATCCTGCTTTCTGGCAAAAGCCTGAATGTTTTATACTGACATAGTGTGATATTTGGAACTGTATATAATTACCTTTATCTCGTCTAAGACCCTAGCTCTTGCTGAAGAACAACCGCACTAAAAGCATGATGCTGTCACCACCAGGCTTCAATGTATGGTGTTCTATTGCTGATGTTCAGTGTTTTTGTTTTTGTTTTTGTGCCAAACAAACCTTTAGAATTAAAGCCAAAAATGTCAACTTTGGTTTCATCTGACAAAACCTCTTGTCCCCACGTGCTTTTTGGTGACATCAGATTTCAAGGTTGCAGTATGCCTCTTACCAGTACAGCATTTAGCATGTTGTATGATTTCAACTCTCTGTAAACACTTAAAAAATGTAACATCATTTCACATGGCATGTCATTTTTCAAAGCAGTGGATCTTGTTGGATACTAAAACAAGACGAACAAAATCTTGTGCTTTTAATGTAGAGAATTAAAGCTGCATCAGGTGGTTTTCCCTAATCTCAACAAAGATATATTTTTTTTAATGACCCTAGCAACTAACAACAGAATTAAACTAGAGATTACAAAATGACCCCTCTCCCCTCTCGCTCTTTCACAAAGTCTTATGGGATTTGTTCTTCCTTAAACTTCCCTGTAAACATTCCCGGTCTGTCTTCCTCTTCCTCCATAGGCCTCCCAGCATCTCCATCATCACCTCCTTCTCCCAATGAGCTCAGGTCCATCGCTATAGCAACTGGTTGCCACGGGTGACGAGACACAGCCAGCGCCAGCGAGCATCTTCCTCTCAGTTGTTGTCGAAAGGGAGGCAGAGAAGAGAGAAAGGCGAGGCACCAGCAGAGCAGCGGAGAGAGACAGAGGCTTCTATTTTGTCAAAGTAAAACCACGAAATGTTCAAGAAAATATAAAAACAACAATTAAATCAGTCGTCTGGATTCCTTTATCTTTGCTTCTGTCTCCGGAGAAGCTGCAAGAAGATGGTAACAACTTGTCCACACAGGAAAGTGTTGCTTCAGCTCTCTGCATTGTTGGAGTTCAGGTGGTGACCCCGACACCAAAAAACAACCACCGAGACCGGCACCGGCTTCGACACTGACGCCACTGCTGGCTTTGCAGGGTGAGTCCCAACTTACCTTTATCTTACTTTGGGGTTTGTATTGTTACGTTATTCATGTCTGTCATCCAGCATGTGGGTCCAGAATATAAAGGTTCATTATGGTGCAGAGAGGTGAGCCGTGTCATGGACCCTCTATGTGCCAGCCGTGTGTGATGGCGTCTCCCAGCTGGTAAACACCCAGAAAACTGTGGCGCCGAAGGGGCCAAAAACTGCCTTTGTCACCTCAAGACATTTTGTGAAATCATGCACAATATTTGCATGGATGTGTTCAGGTCTAGGCATTTTTGTTCATACGTAATACCTTTAAAAGATCTGTTGAGTGTTAGAAAATTAACATCACTGAATAATCTTTTTCTTCAGCTAAGAAATTTTATGCAAAAAATGAGTTTGATTAAAATAATATTAATTTAACCTTTACAAGGCTGTGAAGCAGCTTAAAATGTTAATTTTAATTAGTTTTCACCTGGACGTATTCTAACAAAAGTGTTTTTTGTCTCATATTTGAACAAGTTAATATTAACTGCTGATTTAATCACTATATCTGCCACAAACATCTACCATAATCCCAACATGCTGTTCGTCATTTAAAGAACATTTCGCTTTTTCCCCAAATACGGCAATAATTATTAGTTCATAAAAAATTAAGCTTTACTGAAGCTGAGAAAAATCTAAGAGAAACGTATTAACTTAGACAGAGATGCTTATCATGAAAGCCATTTATTGGGAGAATGAAAAGAGATAAAAGGTGTTTGAAGAGCTGGTGAGCTGAATAATGAGCTGTGGAGTCATCCACAGGTTGTAGCTGCTCTTTATGACACAATTTCAGTCTGGATGATTAGAATTTGTTCTTGTTTACCAGATTTGTCTGTTATTGAATATCCTGTGGGTGTTCATTTCTTTATTAATTTTGATGTTGAAACTTCATATATATTAGAGATCTTTTTACAGTTCTGGTGGGAACATTTTCCGAAACTCACCATAAGCATTAAAGCTTTCGGTTTTTGGGGGGCTGTAACAATTAGGCAACTTCACAAAATTCCAAAAACGAATTGAGACAAGTGAGACAAATTTGAATTTATTGCTCAAAGAATGACACTTTTTTGAACACTAGAGTTTTTATGAAAATAGTGAAGCAACTCAGCCTATATGTATTTGTTCTCCCAGATTTCTTCTGTTTTACTTTTTCGTTAGTACCAGACAGTGTGATAACCTGAGTAAATACAAAAGTCAGTTTTCAAATTATTTCTTTTAGTAATAAAAAAGTATTATCCACACCTATCTAGCAGTCAGTATCTATATATAGTGGGTCACGGGGAAGCTGATGCCTATCCGCGACAGTCTATGGGCAGGAGGAAGGGTACACCCTGGACAGGTTGCAAGTCCATCACGGGGCAACACACAAACAACCATGCACACACACAACTAAGGGCAATTTAGAGACAAATTAACCTAACAGGCATGTCTTTGGACTGTGGGAGGAAGCTGGAGAGCAGGGGGAGAACCCGTGGCAGGGAGTCAAACCCAGGACCTTCCTGCTGCAAGGCAACAGTGCTACCAACTGCGCCACCGTGTAGCCCGCCTATCTTGCACTATGTGCAAAAAATAGCTGACTTCAATATTGCTCAAACGGCTGTCAGAACTGCAGAATTAGGAAATCACTTATATAGAGCCTATCTAACGACATGAAGTAGGCTGAAAGATTTGAAAAAATCAAGACATCATGGCCCAATCTAAAGAAATTCAAGAACAGGCGAGTAAGTTATTGACATCTATTAGTATGCAAAGGGTTACAAAGCCATTTCATAGGTTCGGGAGTCCAGCTGACCAAAATAAGGGATATTATCCACAAATGGAGAAAATGTTGTACTGTGGTAAACTTTCCCAGGACAGTAGGCCAGCAAAAATGATTCTAAAATTGCATTGAAGACTCATAGAGGAGGTTACAAAAGAACCCAGAGCAATATCTAAAGCAGTACAGGCCTAATTTGTCCCAGTTAAGGTAAATGTTGACTAAAGAGAATGTAAAGAGCCATCTCATATTCCTTAATAACATCTTGATGAGGCCCAAAACCTTTGGGAAAATATTCTGAGGAGTGCAAGACAAAAGCTGAACGTTTTGGAAATTGTCTGTCCATGGTTGTGGTAGTGGGATGGTTTAGGGTCACTTCAACTTCTTTAGGACCTGGATGACTTGTCATAATTGATAGAATATTTGAATCCTGCTCTCTGTCAGACAATCCTGAAGGAGAATGTCCGACCATCAGTTTGTGACCTTAAACGCATTTGCACTTCAAGGACAATGATTTGAAGAACACCAGCAAGTCCACCTCTTAATGTTTTAAATGAAAACAAAAATTAAGGTTTTGGAATGATCTAGTCAAAGTCCAGACTTAAATTTAAATAATATGTTGTAGCATGATCTTGAACAGGTTGTTTGAAAATCCACCATTGTGAACGAATAAAAATGTACCAGTTATTGCAAACGCTTGATGGTACTTGTCTCCAAGAATGGCACAACCCCTAATTAGCTGGGCCAGATTAAGTCAAACAGGGCCAGATGAAATCATTCTTTGAAAACTGCATTTTGTTATTACTCTGGTTATCTTGGTTATTAAAATGGATGGATGGATGGAGGGATGGATGGAGGGATGGAGGGAGGGAGGGACGGACGGACGGACGGATGGATGGAAGCAGAACTAATGCCTTGTGCTATAGTTCCCATCCTGGGCTAATGGTGGCAGCGTTGAGCACATATTCCAAACCTATAACTCAGACACAGAAATACTGATTTGTGTCATTCTAGTTTATTTTGCAATAACATGATGAAGATGTGGCTTATTAGTTAAGCTTTTGTGAGAAATGCTGAATTCAGAACTTTGTGTATTTTTCAAATGACTCCCTCTGTTGAGTTAATCTGGTAACTGTATACATGCAGATTTATTTGCAAAGCCAAACAGTTTGAATTCCCATTGAAATGCAAGACAATTTAGAGGGGAAGTTTAATCAAGAGTAGGTGGAGGAAATTATGGTGATGTTGCTTGTAATTTTGCCTGCCATTGTGATGTGAAATTCCTTTGTATTTTCTACATTTCACTAATTTTGTAAATGCAAAAAGCAAGTTTTAGCAAGTTGTAATATTAAATATAGACCCTTAAGAGCATAGGAACCATAACTTATCATAGTATGTTTTTTTTTTTAGAATGAAATAAGAGCTGCAATTGATTTCTCAAGTTATTGGCTTTCAGCTGTAGTGACTGTTGGCTTTAAAAGAGTCTCCTATGCCCAGAATAAAAAGTGCTTCTTCTAAAGAACTCTCACAAAAGAGATGGAGATGCCTTGTCTGTTCATCCACACTTCAGTGCACAACAGTGGACCAGTTTTGTTCAATAACTAGGCTGCAGAAACCTTAAACCTGCCAATGGGTTCTGTGATAACTGACTGCTGACTGATTCAGCTTTGGGACGTGTTTCTTTTTAGCTTGTTTTGAGACACATATTTGCTTTAATCTGATCTCAAGGTCTCAAGATCTAAAGGTTTGACCAATTAAAATGATAATTTATGAAAAATTACAGTCGCTGTTTGAAATGAAGCTGCAGGAGCATTATTTTTTTTTTAATTATTGCTTGAAAATATTCTTTTACATATGATTTATCATAAAATGTAAACTTTTGTGCAATATTGTTCTTCTTGCAACTCTTGAAATGCTTCAGCCTCATACTGTATTAAATGTTTGGCCTTGTTAGACAAAAGAAAAGAATATCAGAGGGCTTCAGTTTAAAGAACAAGCTGAAGAATGGAAATAGAATAAGAGAGAAATTTAGTACAATCCGAGGCAACAGATTCACTGAAGATTGATTTGAATAAATTTTTTGGCAGTAAAAAAATCAACTTTAAGCAAAACATTTTGAGTCTGTTTGTTTTCATATTTAAAGTCAGGATAAATTGGCATGTTCAGATTTTTCCTTTTTCCATCTGTTTCTGAATGTCTCAAACTCCCAGAACTGAGCCTGGTGTTTTCAGTGTGTCAAATTAACTTTGGATGACAGGAGCGTTGCTGATGTTCAAAAAGCTTCTTCTTCTGTTAGAAGCTACAAAATGTAAAGAGTTCTTCACACCATCTGAGGTGAAAGTGTTAAAAACACAACGAGTGAAAATGCAGTGATGCCAAAGCTGTTAACATCCATAGACTGTCCCAGGGTGGACGGCGTGCTGTCAATACGCACCTCAATCTCAAACAGAACAGATGACTGAAGATGGAGAGGAAAGAAGCAGAAAACAGATAGGCTGTCAGATCATTTATATCCAGACTCACCTCTCGTAACTCGCTTTATATTTAGATGTTGTTATATTCATCTTTGTGTTTGTCTTGTCCATATTTGCTGAGTTACAGAGGTAGACAGCTGGGAATCAAGAGGAAGACAGAAATAGCGTCTTAAAACAAGAAACACAAAGGTATAAATTTAATTCAACAAAGACAGACTACAAACATAGAAACACTGATGATGTCAAAGATACAGAAATAGACCATAAAGGTGCAAAAGATGATCACAGAGAGACACACCAAGAATAAGGTTTGAGAGAAGGCGTGGCCTAAAGTCTTGAGACTAACAGAAGTACATTTTTGTTTGTAAATTTGTAAGTTTTAATATAATAAATTATATAAGTTTTTATTGTGGCTGTTTGTACTGAGTATAGGTTGTCATGAAGAGTGATCAGAGGAAATATAATTATTTGTTGGAGTGATATTAGACTACTTTCAAGTATGTCAACGTTCATAAATCAGTCAATCTCAGAATCTATCAAAATTAATCTGGAGGATGAATCCTGCCTATCTATCTTAATTACAGAAAAAGAAGCATGAGACAGTTTCAGTATTTCTCTCAGGATTTTAATTTATTTTTAATCATAAATAAAACTTTAAGAACTTCAAGACTTCAAGAAAATTGTGCTAGTATTAAAAGGATTTAAAAATGTAATTTATTAAATCTACTAAGACTCTCTGCTGACTAAAGGATACTCTGAGACTGCCAGGCATCACTGGTGTCTTCTGCCACTGGCCTTGGGATGTTTGGATGTTTCCTACATTAGATCACTTACAAAAACAGGGATAGGAAAAAGAAATAGCTTAAAGTTAAACTGACAAACTGACTTTGAGCACACAACCAATGTATGGATAAGAAACAAACAAGGAGGAACTTTATACAAAAATAGACAAACTTGACTTTGTGCTCAATACAAATGGAAAGAAATCAAATGCAACTGTATTTTCAATGGCGGATCAGTCCTCGCTGACTCATTTCTGCAAAACCTTCTTGATTCATTCGGTCTGACCCTGAGCATAGCTGCTCCTGGGGAAGGAGTTGTCATAAGGGACTGATTAACCAATCAGAAGAGGACTTGGGGTAATATGAGAGCTATATCACATTAGAAAGCCAATCAATAAGTATTTTACAGTTATTTGTAAAACACCTTGTTTAGACCTTGAGAGACCAAAAATGTTAGCATTATAAATATTTCATAGAATTGCGCAGCTCAAGGTGGCAGCAGGTTGGACCTGCTCTGTGGAATTAAATTGAATATCAGTGTAGTCAAAACACCCAGAATTTGAGCAAAATGTGATTATTAGTTTATGAAGGAATTTGACAAGTATTGACAAGCATTCTGAAAAAAACATTTGGAGCACTGTCACATTTTCACAAATACTTTATTTACACTGTATGTTTGCCACAAAATTACTTGCTAGCATCATTTCAATATCTTATTGTTGTAGTGCTAGAAATCGTTCATATTTTGTCCATGATGGTTTTCTCCAGGGGCTGCACGGTGGCGCAGTTGGTAGCCCTGTTGCCTTGCAGCAAGAAGGTCCTGGGTTCGATTCCTGGCCGGGGGTCTTTCTGCGTTGAGTTTGCATGTTCTCCCCGTGCATGCGTGGGTTCTCACCGGGTACTCCGGCTTCCTCCCACAGTCCAAAGACATGCCTGTTAGGTTAATTGGTCACTCTAAATTGCCCTTAGATGTATGAATGAGTGTGTGCATGGCTGTTTGTGTGTTGCCCTGCGATGGACTGGTGACCTGTCCAGGGTGTACCCTGCCTCTCGCCCATAGACTGCTGGAGACAGGCACCAGCTCCCCCGCGACCCACTATGGAATAAGCGGTAGAAAATGACTGACTGACTGACTGGTTTTCTCCAGGTGAATACATACTGTAATCTTTACTTTGTTTGCTTTTCGTATAAAAAGAGTTTCACGAGAAGGACATTGCTGCCAGTAGTATTAACTGAAATATCAAGGACTTCATTACAAGAGGTTCAGATGCTATAATGAATGCTTTAAGACACTCAAGAAAGTCTAGCAAATGCTAAAACCATCTCCTAAAAAGGATACAACGAACGGATCATGTTGCCACCACTGCAGAGCTTGCTCACATATGGATAGTGGCCTGATGTCAAGTTTTACTGTGAATAAAGAATCAAAACATTCTCCAGGGCAGTCTTTTCCAAAGATGCAGTAGCAGTTTGGTGATAAACAATGCTTTTTTCTGGGATGATGGAGTGCAAAACAAAATAACAAAATGGCTCAAGATCAAAACATTGAAAATATTGGTTCATGGCATGGAAACTCTCAAGACATGGATCCCATCTATGACCAATTAACGCTTTGCAGAAAACTGATGTATTTCTCAATGAAAGCTTTTAAAGCTATGAAATATTTTCTTGTTGAACTCTATGCAACGGAAACACCTAACAAAAGAAGATCTGACAATCTAGCATTTCTATCAGTCTCAAAACAATTGGTCAACTATTTTCCCACATTTTACAAAAAATTAATCCTGTTTGTGTCGGAGTATAGAAGTGTTTCTTCCTCCTGGTACTTATTGCAATGGCAAGCAAAGCAGTGGAGCAAAACCACACTTTGCTGCAGACTAATTACACATTTGCCTGTGTTAATGTGACTAATTTTTATAATGTGTTTAAGTTAGACTGTGTTAAGGGATTAACTTGCAAAGCCCAGCTGAAAATATTCAAAAAGAGCCACAAGTTGCCTGCAGGGGTAAAGAGTCAGGAATGGCATGGTCACAAAATTCTTCTAAAAGACGGAAAAGGCTGAAGGCTAAGCACAGATATTCACAAAAAATAAAAAATACATGCAAAATGACCAAAAAAGATGAGACAAAAAGGTGTGCAGGACCACAAATAGACTCAGAGGGAACACAAAGAACAACAAAATATGTAAATAATGGCAAAAAGTGGCAAAGAGTACATAGATATAAAACAAACAGAAGGAAGCAACAACGTAAAAGAGCTGCAAAGACAAATTTGCTCAATATATCTGTAAAAACGCTGAAAGCCTTTATGAAAGCAGCCTTCAATGTTAATGTAAAGCAAATACAGAAAAAGAAAACCACAATGGAACACGAGAGAGAGATATAAAGAAGATGACAAGATCCTTGCATTTTAGGATGTTCAAACAGCAGGCTGATGATCATCCAACTGGAGCATCAGGGGTGTCTGTGAGCATTCCTCTTTTTTTCTCTGTATGTCACGCTCCATTGGCTTTGTCAGATTCCACGCTTTTTTTCATCAGATTAAACGTTGAATAGACTGCAGGTTGGTCAGCAAGAAAGATCCCTCTGTCAGCTGTTTAGTTTAAACATGACGTCCCACATGAATCAAATTTAAAAAGAACATTAAATTAACACATATCAACAATTTGATTGTTCACTTGCTATTCAAAAAAAATGCTGAACTCTGGAGAAAGGGATAAGGCGGGCCAGGAATGAACCTGTGAAGTACAACTCACTGAAGCTGGCTTAACTTAATTTATCAGGGACAAGGTAACCTCTTAGCAAATGCTACGCTATGCTATGCTGGCATGCAGACAAGGGAGTCAAACGAACTGGCAAGGGACAGATGGAGTGAAGGGATTAAATAGAGCAGGTTAATAATCCCACAGGTGGATCACATTAGGGAGGGGTGGAGAGCAGACACAGCAGGGGAGGCAAGTCTGACAGGTGACTGTGATAGAAAGTAGGTCAGTCAGTCAATCATTTTCTACCGCTTCTTCCATAGTGGGTCGTGGGGAACCTGGTGCCTATCTCCAGCAGTCTATGGGTGGGAGGCGGGGTACACCCTGGACAGGTCGCCAGTCCATCGCAGGCCAACACATAAACAACCATGCATACACTCATTCACACATCTAAGGGCAATTTAGAGTGACCAATTAACCTAACAGTCTGTTTTTGGACTGTGGGAGGAAGCCTAAGTACCCGGAGAGAACCCACACATGCACGGGTAGAACATGCAAACTCCCTGCAGAAAGACCCCTGGCTGGGAGTCGAACACCATACCTTGCTGCAAGGCAACAGTGCTTCCAACTGCATCACCGTGCAGCCTAGAAAGAAGGTACAATTTAGAAAATTAGGATTTCCAGTGTGCTAAACTAAGCATGCTAAACCAGTGGTTCTCCAAATTTTCTGTCACTTTGTCTTCAATTGTTTTCATTTTTAACAGCGGACTTAATAGCGGACTGCTATATCTATATCCTATATCAAAATAAGATGTAAAACATTGTGCTTCTCTTAGAACCCAGACATTTAATTTATGCAAAAAGCAAAAAATAGAAAAACTCAATATTCCACAGTAACATATTTTAATAAATGCACTTCTGAAGAGCAAAGTTCAGCACAGTCCTTTGACAGATTTAGTTTTCATATGTATTAGTGAGCTGCTGATGTCACTTTATCACCATAGCACATCAGGAAGCAATCACTATGATCAAAATGGAGGAATTATTAAAGAGTTAATGGAAGTTACAAATTTGGTTTGTATGAATGATGAGAGTGGAACCAGAATCAATTTTAGGGATAATACAGAATCAGCAATAGAACTACAGACCAGTAACATCCAGCATCTGTAAATTAATGGAGAGAATGGTAAATGAAAAATCAACAGACTATATGGAAAAGAAAGGACTTTTATCTGCATATCAGAGTGGATTCAGAGGAGGAAGAAGTACCATGGATCCAGCTTTATATTTGCAGCCTGAAATTAGAAAGGCATAGGAGAAAAAGAGAGTGTATTGGCAGTGTTTTTTGATTTAGAGAAAGCATATGATATGATGTGGAGAGAAGGGCTACTGATCAAGCTTAGCAAAATGGGTATATTTGGTTAAATGTCCAGATGGGTTAAGAATTTCTTAGAGGGAAGAAAAATACAAGTAAGGATAGGGAAGGATTATTCTGAAAGTTTGTCAGTAGATAAGGGGACTCCACAAGGAAGTATCGTGAGTCCATTGTTATTTTCAGTTGTAGTTAACAATATTTTAAGCACATAGAGGGTGGAATGGGGTTTTCACTTTTGGCAAATGATGGGGCAATGTGGGACAGGGAGAAATGTTGAATTTATTGTAAATAAATTACAGGGAAAAATTTCTATCGTTGAAAAGTGGTCACATAAATGGGGTTATAAATTTTCTGTAGTTAAAACTAAAATAATGTTTTTTTTAGTAAAAGAGTTGGTGAGGTATAAAGCTCAAGTTATATGAACTAGAAAGGGTAAAACTATTTAAATTTCTTGGAAAGTGGTTTGATGAAAGGATGACATAGGGAATACATATAAAAATATTTAATAAGAATTAAAAAGTGTTAAATATAATGAGGTGTTTAGTTGGAAGTGACTGGGG
This sequence comes from Crenichthys baileyi, assembly GCA_036173005.1. Lineage (NCBI taxonomy): Eukaryota > Metazoa > Chordata > Actinopteri > Cyprinodontiformes > Goodeidae > Crenichthys > Crenichthys baileyi. Next base: position 95,875 of record JAHHUM010001535.1, on the reverse strand, counting down.
AACTGACATTATGATGGGGCTCAGAGTTCAGAACCTTAACAAACTGAAATTAAAATGAGAGCTTGTGGAATTATTTAGAAATTACTCAACAAATAAAAGCTAACAAGGCACATTCTTTTTCTTGAGACAGAGTACTTTGTTTCAAAGGATTTGAGGTTTTTGTGGGGGTTTTCTGAGCATCATTTGGTCTACACTCCATACCAGTTGGTGGCGTTAATGCACCATTAAGCTGTTTGCCAACCGCCAATCTTACTATAAAGAAGAAGAACTCATTGCTGGTTTATTCTGCTCTGCTGTCCATGCCATAAATGTATTTTTTCCAAGCCAAGAAAAGCCTGTTCCCATGTTCATGCCTGCATCTGCTATCTCCAGCCTGCTGTGAGTTTTCTTTTTGTTTGTATTAAACCATGCTTTTCCTCCCTGGCTGTCTGCATGTGGGTCCTACTACGATATCCACCACTCTGATAACCAGCCAATTCAGGACCCAGCGACAGGATTCCAGGCTCAGCTTTTTATTTATTTTTTTACTCAGGGCTATAACTGAGGAACTGCGGGAGCAACTTAGCGCTTTCACTGGACAAATAAGCCTGACGCGTGAGTCCATTCATCTCCATTCCTGGCTTCATGGAACTGCTGGAGGAGATAAAGAGGAGCTACGAGGCAGCGGTGACTGAGTTAAACTCGGCCTACCCTGGCTAAGCCACGCCTCTACCTTCCTTGCGTGCCGCTGACACCACCGTTAGAAGGACAGCTCGTCTCAGGCCATCGGAGGTCTGGCCAACGCCTCGTCTCAGGTCATGGGGGGTTTGCTGATGCCTCGGCTCAAGTAATCTGGGTGCCGGCTGACACCTTAGATCCTGTTCATGCCACTGAGGTTCAGCACAATGCCTCAGCTCCTGTCTACGCCACCGAGGATCAGAGCGACGCCTCAGCTCCTGTCCACACCCCTAAGGGTCAGCCGGACACCTTTGCTCCTGTCTTCGAGGGTCAGCCATACGTCCTTGCATCCTGCCTCTGAGGGTCTACCCGATGGCTCTAAGAGGATCGAGGATGTCCAACTTCCAGGTCCCAAGGCCCCTCAGGAGTTCAGGAAGGGACCAGATCTCGTTCTGGAGCTCTGCGACGAAGGCCTCATAATCTGCTTCCTGATAGGGTTCGTCATTGGTGCTCCTGGCTGCCTGGCTGGCCTCCAAGACTGTGATGCTGGCCTCCAAAGTCCTCTTCTATGTCGCCATCGCCAGCCTCCACGGTTTTTGACTTACTGGTACTGGACTGCACCCGAGAGACGACCTCTGGGCTGCCGGGCCCAAACTCTATGCCTGTTCATGACGACCTCCAGGCCGTCCACCTGAACTCTGTTTTGTTTTGTTGTTTTGTTTTCTTTTGTTTCCTTAGGTTTAGTTTCTTATGATTCTTTTATTTTGTTCATAGTGCATTTTAGTTTATGTTTATGTATTCTTGTTTAGTCCCAGCAATGTTCTTGTTTCCACATGCTGCCACAGTCAGCTTGTAATCAGCTTCATTCGGTCCACCTGCACTTTGCCAATAAGTCTCCTTGCTTCACCTGTGCCATGCCCCATATATACTCCTCCGTTCTGTTGACTTATTGCTGGTCTATTCTGCTCTGCTGTCCATGCCACAACCGTGTTTTTGCCAAGCCAAGCCAAACCTGTTCCATGTTCATGCCTGTATCTGCTACCTCCAGCCTGATGGGAGTTTTCTCTTTGTTTTTATCAAACTTTTTTTCATCTCACCATGCTTTACCTGTCTGCATGTGGGTCTTACTCCAACAACCACCACTTTGACATGTAGAGCAAATACAAAAAGATGCGGAGCACATTTTTCTCCTAATTGATGCTTTCTACATATTTCTACTCTTCTTCTTATAACATATTATAATTACCAAGGAAGTCAAATTCAAATCAGTCAAGAAAATAACTTTAGCCACGCTATGGATGTCCTCTTGCTTGCGAGCCCACTTTTTAAGGAAACTTAATTATGTGAGCAACATTTGAGTCTAAGTCAGCATAAATGGCAGAGTAACAGCCAGCTATCCTGCTTACATTTTAATAATATTTCAACTGTTTTTGCATGCTCAAACAAATCTATAAGATAATATGACATGCAAAGGCAGAGCACAGTTGTGCCAATCGCCTCTGCCACTAGTGAAAACATCAGGCTGATACCTCTTTGTACCCAGCTGCCTGCCAGAAAAGAGAAATGTTGAGGTATTTCCTTTAAGTTATTCCTAACAGTTTTAGGTTTTCATTACACATTAAAGCTATTAGGTTATTATAGGGTGTGAATGAAATGAAATAAGCAAACTTAGGTTTAGGCAACACATTACTTTTTACAACTAGCCTAGGGTAGGGAGCACCTACACTGCCTTTCCTGACTGTACAATTCTGCATTACACCCTTAGACGTGCAACATGGGTCTCTACTTCTCTCCAGTAACTCTGTCCACATTAGTTTTTCTTTTATTCTACGCTTTTTAAAGTCTAACTAAAAACCTCAAATGCTGCAGAAAACCTGTTTTAAAAATGTCCATTATCCAGTGTCTTATCCACCGGCTACACTTTTTTTCTTTCTTTGTTTATTAAAATGACGATCTGGTTTAGAGTCTCCAGGATTCTACTTAGAACAATGAAATACTCTTTCCATGCTAGAAGGTGGCAATATTATGTGCATTAATGACATCAGCATTCAAAAGAAGAAGTTCTTCAGCATGGCTAAAGCTGTGCTAAGCATTTCATGGAAGAGCCTGAGCAAAGTTAACAGATGTGGAACTGCTCTGCTGTCAGAAATAAAAGTAATAGTGGGCATGCATCTTTTCCAATAGTTTCCAGATATCCTGTCCTTACAAACTGAGACTTTTTTTAAATTCTGCTTCAGAAAGTGTTCAAAAATCTGTGTTTTCCTCACCAAAAGAAAAGGTGAAGGCCAGGTGCAAATGTTGCAGAAAATCTGTTTTGATACAGTTGAATTAATATAGACAGGGCCTTAATTATGTACAGACTCTTGCTTGGGCAGGTGTAGATTGTGTGTCGGAATTGGCAGTTGGGGATCATCTTTGCTGTGTGTTCAAGTGTGTTTCTTTTCCCCGAGATGCCAGCGATACGTGCAGACACAGGAGGGGAGCCTGCTGTCACCACTGATTCTTGATGCCGGAAAATCACATCCAACCTGAAACAGAACGAGACAAACAGCGTAAAAGAAAGATTAAGATAAAAAAGAAGGGATGGATAGGTGGAGGGATGAGGAGAGGCAGTGACACCAAAACACTTCCTGCCATCAGATAAATAGATTTTATCAACAGTGAGATGAGACACAGAGAAAGTAATTACAGCAGTGAAATAAAGCGAGATGAAGTGTGGAGAGACAAAAAACATGTCCAAAAGCATCAGCTAAAATCAGACACAGTCATTAGAAACTGAGGGCAGAAAACATTAAACACCCTGCTGTCACTTTCACACTCGAAATAACTTCATGAGCTGTGGGAGACAAAGAAATACAGCAAAACAAGAAAAAAAATTAAGATCAGACGTATTGTCATAAAGGCTAATGTTAAAAACATGTTTCTCACTAAACGCTGACAATAATGGTGCAGTACATTCATGGATTTGCTAAAGGAGATGTTTTTTATATAAATGTATTCACAATAATTTCCTCAACCTGCTTGCAGGAGGTCTGGACATGTTTGTACTGTCTGCAGTGTTTTTCTGTCCACTATTAGCTCAGCAATCATCCTACTGCGTCTGGACGCAGCTGGGCATCACAGCGGCTGCAGCTCCCTCTACACAGGCTGCTAAATTGAAAAGCAGAGAGCAGAAAAACGTCCTAATGTTCAGCCTGGTGTCCTCCTTTTCCTGTTTTCACATTTCCTGTGGGCAGTGTTAGTCTCTTGCCTGTCCTTGTCCAGCCTACCTGCTGGGATGACTTATTGACAAGCTGTCAGGCATCACTGTGGCAACAATCACTTTCCCTCGTTAGAAAGACATTCAGTGGTTGAGCTGAAGCTCTTCAGACCCCAAGGAGCAGCAGAAATCGATGAGTACACTGATTAATGTGATGTTTAATTACACTTTATTAAAAAGGTCAGGACACAGTCTGTAAAACTTAATAAAATGCACTTTCTGGTGAGGTAATCATTTAGAAGATCCCCACATTTACTCCAACTTGAAATGGGTACAATTAGACACAAGCGTATCACCTCAGATGTACATCACAGGAACATGGTTACTCTTTTTAAAAGAGGTTTGCCCTGTTTAAACCCCAGATATTTAGTTTGGTCTGCTCCTAACTTTTGAAGTGAGAGTGCAGCTTAGGAATCTGGTAATAAGATTTAAAGAAGTCTTTCCAAACAATGGCCAACAGCCCCAGGTCTGGCCGTCGAAGTAAGTTCACTCTGATAAAAGACCGCAAGATGCTAAAAGAAGTCTCCAAAAGGCCACAATTTTCAATGGCATTTTAGGAGACAATCTGCCTTTGTTTGAGGTCTAATAAATATAGGACCAAAGAAACTAAGTTTTGCCCACATTTAGAACCCAAAATTTTTTTATGAATTTGACTGATACTAATTAAGGTTCCTTTTTCATTGTCTATTATTTGTAGACGCAACTCAGGTTCATCTTATCAGTTTAATAGGTTTTGAATGATTTATAGGACAGAGTTAACTGGGTTAGACAATACAAAACTTTGTACTCTGAATTTTATGCATTGATCAAAAATATTGCTAAACTATTTCAGTGCATACATTTGCAATTGTTTTGTGTTTTTTTGTTTTTTTTCCACTGTACAAACTCAGAATTTACTTTCTCATTCGTGATCACAAGCTGCACCAGTTCTTCTTCCAAATATAGTGGCACCAGATCTATGAAAGCAAGAATGGTTCTGTCAAATCATTTCTTCATCGAAGGACTGATTTAGTGGAGCATTAAAACAAATCAGAAGAAGTTAAAACTGTTGATGGGCACCATGTTAAAAAAGAAGTATTCTGGCAAACCTAAAGTCCCGAATTGTAGGTGTATGCTAGTAATTCAATTCAATTCAGTTTATTTATATAGCGCCAATTCACAACACATGTCGTCTCAAGGCACTTCACAAAAGTCAGGTACATACATTCCAATTAATCTTAATCACTGAACAGTGCAGTCAGATTCTGTTATTTATTCAAATTGGATAAAAAGTTTTTCTATCTAAGGAAACCCAGCAGATTGCATCCAGTCAGTGACTTGCAGCATTCACTCCTCCTGGATGAGCATGTAGAGACAGTGGACAGTCACTGGCGTTGACTTTGCAGCAATCCCTCATACTGAGCATGCATGTAGCAACAGTGGAGAGGAAAAACTCCCTTTTAACAGGAAGAAACCTCCAGCAGAACCAGGCTCAGTGTGAGTGGCCATCTGCCACGACCGACTGGGGGTTAGAGAAAACAGAGCAGAGACACAAAGAGAACAAAGAAGCACTGATCCAGGAGTACTTTCTATGGGAAGGAAAAGTAAATGTTAATGGATGTAGCTCCTTTAGTCGTTTCACCTAGAAAGAAGGAACAGATAAAATCTGAGCCAGTTTTCAAGTTTAGAGTCTGAAGAGATAACATAGAGTTAGTTACAGTAAAAGCTCAGTCAGTAGCTATGTCTAGGAGAGAGAAAGGGCTAAACACTGAAAGACAGGGCCATGTGGATCATCGGTAGAAGGTGAGCATTAAGTTGTTGCCAGCAGAAGCTTGGACGATTCCCCTCTCCAGAAAGGTGTCACGGGTAGACACAGAGTCAGGCCAGGTGTAGCTTCTAGGAAGAGAAAAGAGAGAGAACAAAGTTAAAAGCTGAAATGACAGCAAATAATACAAAATTGAAGAGTAGTGTGAGAAAGTAGCGAAGAGGGTGAAAGTGGTCATTATGTCCTCCAGCAGCCTAAGCCTATAGCACCATAACTACAGAGATAGTTACTAGTACAACTGCATTCATGTAGCATTACTGCACAAACCTATTCCACCATCACAGCATTTTAATATGTCACCCATTTTAACTAGCAGAAAAATGGGCAAGATACAACCAAATGTCCTTTTTCTATGTTAGCAGCAAAACTGAGTTTTAAAAAATAATACAGAAGATTTTAGTTTTATGGAGTGGAAATAATCTGATCACAGTAAAAAATAATCAACATTTAAAGCCAGGCCAGTCTATCTGCAGCTTTAGAGGGGTTTTAAACAAAACTGGTTCACAGCTTGGCTGCTTCTCTCACAAGAATAGCTCTCTGTTGACACTAAGAGCTGGTAAGGAGGAGCTTTGTTTGATTTTATGAAGGACTCCTGCAGAGCTTCATGCTTTAGGTGCCAAAAGTAGCAAACCTTGTGCTGTAGCAGCTTGTTATGCACAGATTTTCCACATATCGGCACATAGTTTCTAAAACTGCACCTTCTGTCTCACCTGGTTTCTTTTGTCCTTTTCCCATTATCTCTTCTCTGTTGTCACTGCACTTTTAAATGGACTTTGTGTATCAATTAGCTACCCAGTGTTACCAACAACATTCCAGTACCAGCTGCTTGGATTAATGGACCAAATGCTGCAGAAATAGTTGAATGCTTATTTGCGGGGGAAAATTTTCATTTGAAACAGAATGAAAGTAAACTTGCATTTGCACAAAATGTTTTTTAAAAAGCACACATGCCACACCTTTAATAAAGAGAATCAAGTTGCAATCTGCAAGATGCAATATTTGAGATTCAGGGATTGACTACAAAAATTAAACAACCAATTGTACCTGAGGAAATGATTCTGTTTTCAAATGGCTGCAAAAACTTGTTGCTTCTTGCCGTAGCTCTCACCAAGAGGCAGTTGTTGCTTTTGCTGTTTTTTTTCTGTCGCCATGGTTATAATCTCTTAGAGCCCATTGTGCCAATCATCTTAGAGGTAAAATGGTCTAAAAAAAAGCAAATGTTTTTGTCTGTAAATCCGAAACTGCAGCTTTCAGGTAAGCCTTCTTTTCACTGGCACTAAACCATAAAAAGAAGAAATATGTGAACAAACACTATGCTGAAGATTCTTAGTCATATAGCTAAAGTGCCTCTGCGGTATTTGACATTTAACTGACATACAGAGGTACTTTTCGCGGCTTTCCTGGGGATGTTTCTTGTCTTTAAATAATCCCTTCCTGCAGGCTGATAGTCGGGTGGACTTATTTCCCCCAAATCTCTGAATATAAACTGTTGAATGTCCTCACAAGATGAGTCATTCACATACATACATACTTAAAAAGATGTGTCTGTCAGTAACAAGAAAGTAATAGCAGTCTATAGCAATTGTTATGTAATGGTGATGATGATGGAGCATCATTTCATCAGAACACAGACACACTCACAGTTTCGTCCCCTCTACAAGGAGATGGATGAGGCGGCACTGAGCTACAATCTGTTTAACAGATGACTCTCAGCTTGTGCGTGTGCGTGCATGTGTGTGTGTGTGCGTGCATGTGTGTGTGGGTGCGCGTGTGTGTGTGTGCGTGCGCGCGCGCATTTGTGTGTAAGTCCCGATATTAGGAAGTGTCAACATGACTTTTAGACCCTGAGTAACCATTTCTTTAGGAAAGTTGTGTTATTATTACAACCCCAAATGAAAAAAAATGGAAATATAAACAGAATACAATTTTTGACTATCCTGTTCAGCCTATATCCAAATGAATACACTACAAAGACACGATATTTAATGTTCAAATTGATAAACCTTATTGCGTTCTTGCAAATATTCACTCATTTTGAAATCTGAGGATAGGGGCATGTTTACCACCGTGTTGCATCACCTTTCCTTTTAATAACACTCAGTAAGCGTTTGAGAACTGAGGACACTAATTATTGAAGCTTTGAAGGTGGAATCCTTTCCCATTCTTGCTTGATGTACAACTTCAGTTGCTCAACAGTCTGGGGTCTCTTTTGTCATATTCTGCGCTTTATATTTTCAGTGCCGCACATTTTTAATGGTCTGGACTGCAGGCAGGCCAGTCTAGTACCCACACGCTTTTATTACAATGCCATGCTGTTGTAACACGTGACTTGACATCATCTTGCTGAAATTAGCAGGGACGTCCCTGAAAAAGACATTACTTGGATGGCAGCATATGTTATTCCAAAATTCTATGTACCTTTTAGCATTAATGGTGCCTTAACAGATGTGCAAGTTACCCATGCCATGAGCACTGACACACCCCCAATTTTTAACTTTGGGCTGATAACAATCCAGATACTCCTTTTCCTCTTTGGCCAGGAGGACATTGCATCCTTGATTTAAAAAAACAATTTCAAATGTAGACTCGTCAGACCACAGCGCACCTTTCCTTTTTGCATCAGTCCATCTCAGATGTGTTCACGCCCAGAGAAGCTGCCGACGTTTCTGAATGTTGATATATGGCTTTCTCTTTGAATGTTAGAGTTTTAACTTGCAATTGAAGATGTAGCGATAAACTGAGTTAACTGACAACAGTTTTCTGAAGTGTTCCTGAGCCCATGTGGTAATATCCATTACAGAATCATGTCAGAGTGTCTCCTGAGGGATCGAAGGTCACAAACATTCATTGTTGGTTGTTGGCCATGCTGCTTACGTGCTAAGGTTTCTCCAGATTCTCTGAATCGTTTGATGATATTATGGACAGTTGATGATGAAATCCTTAAATTGCTTGTAATTGTACATGGAGAAACATTCTTACACTGTTGGACTGTTTGCTCATGCAGTCCTTGCTTGTTAACAACTGAGCCATTAAGATATGCCCCTTGAATACCCAATGATGACACTGACCTGTTTCCCATTAACCTGTTCACCTCTGCAATGTTCCAAACAGGTGTTTTTAGCTTTAGTCTTTTGTTGCCCCAGTCCCAGCTTTTTTGGAATGTGTTGCAAGCATCAAATTCAAAATGAATAAATATTTGCAATACAACAATTAAATTTATCAGTTTAAAAATAAAATATCTTGTCTTTGTAGTGAATTCAAATGTATATACATTACTGTGCAAATGTTTTAGGCAGTTGTGAAGAAATGCTGTAAACAAAGGTTGCTTTCAAAAATATAAATGATGATTGTTTATTTTTATCAATTTGCAAAATGCTAAGTGAGCGAACCCAAACATACAGCCAAAGTCATTAAGAACTATCTTCAGCGTAAAGAAGAACAAGTGTCATAGTTTGGGGTTTTTTGGTGGGCCAAAGTGCAGAGGCAGGCGAGGAGACGGCATGGCGAGCAGAACGATGATTTATTAAGAAAAACCCCCGGTTAAACAGAAGGCAGCAGGCAGGGTGTAACAGAGAGTATGCAGGAGTCCGGGAAAGGGGCAGAGTACAAAAACAATAGACGAGGTTGAAAGGAATTTGGGACGCAAAAAACCGGGCAGGGAAAAAGGGAAAAAGAGAAAAACTAATATCGGGGGAAATAAAAATGAGGAACAAAATATAGGTAATAAACAGAACGGGGGACAGGTGTGACCTGGGAAGGGGAGGGCTGAAGGACAGGTAATAATAAAAAAATAAACCTGGAAAAGGGGGACTTTTAAAACCCAAACTCAGAGAAACAGATCTTAAGAAAACTATAAAAACCCTAAGATAAAAGAACCTGGCAATAAAATTAACAAAAAAACCATAAGGAAACCCTAATGCAAAAAGAGACAAACCCAAAAAACACTCACTGAAATAACGGGAAGGGAGCAAAAAAAGCGAAAAGACTAGAAGAAATTTAGACAATAAGTGAAGCAAAGTATAGTGGCAAAACAATAACTACAAGCTAACCTATAGAAGAAACGAAACAAAAAAAAAACTACAGGGGGGCTGAACTAGGGATAAGGGGGGAAACCCAAAACAAAAGGGGAGACGAACACTGAGTAAATAACTGAAGGGGAAACTAATGACAAGAGGAGGAACAGGGAAAATAAACTAATAAACGAGAAGAGTGCAGCAATAAAAAATAACCTAACCATAAACAAACACAGAGACACTAAACTGGAACTAAACTAGAGAACCCAAGGAAGTAAGAGAACTGTAATAATATTATTATTATTATTATTATTAATAATAATAATAATCAGGAGAAAACCATTCTAAGTAATAAATAAATGAGAAAGCAAACACCAAGGGAACTATGGGTGAGGGGAGAAAGAACTACAAACACTAGGAGGCAGGAGTGAGAGCAAAACTATCAGGAAACAGAAGGAAATAAACAAACATGACAACAAAACCCAAAGAAATAGAAACATCTAGCTGAAAATATTGTCAGTATGATGGTAAGTATCTGCCTTTTTACATGCTTTGTTAGTTTTATGCAAGATACAATGGGAAGCACACATTCCAAAAACATCCACTTTTGTCTCGGAGGTTATAAAAAATTTTTTTCGTTAAGGTCTTGGGGATCATCAAGATCATTTTTGGCCAATGCGAGACAGGCCTTGTGTTCTGTTTGGTCAGCCATGACATTTCTGAAAACCTCATTTTCTCTTATATTAATATTTATTTTACAATTTTAAATATTTAAGTGTGGCAAAAAGCAAACACAGATGACCTCTGTAAGAGGGAAAAGTCTTACAACTTCATCCAGTGATCAATTTATTTATGCAACAGTGACAAATGCTCAGCGAGCAGCATTATTTTTTTCCTTACATTGTCTTCCTAGTTTGTTTAAAATATGGTATGCAGTTGATGAGAATATGTTTTTTTCAGTCATTAGAAGCCTAACTTGACTTAGATTTGGTAAAAAAAAAAGAAAAATAATTTTAGACATTTCTTGTATTGACTGGCTTTGAATCAGTTACTATTCTGTAGATCAGGAGTGTCAAACTCCAGTCCGTGTCTTTTGGCTTTTAGACTTGTCCCTGGTCCAACACACCTAAATCATGTGGCTAATTTGTCACCTCACCATGTAACCAAGTTCTTCAGAGTCCTACTGATGACCTATTTATTTGATCCAGGTATGCTGAAGCACAGAAACATCTAAACCATGTAGGATACTGGCCTTTGAGGACTGGAGTTTGACACAAGTGCTGTAGATGTTGAGTTTATTGCTTATTTCATGTTTTGTTTAGTTTATTTGTTTTATGGACCTGTAGAGCACTTTAGTCACTTTGGGTGTGTAAAGCGCTCTGTGAATAAAGCTTGATTGATTGATTGATTGATTGATTGATTGATTGATTGATATTTTGAGACAGATTTCTCTGCAGGGTGACAAATCAGATATTGCAAACAGCTAACGAGCCACAGGAAATGTTTAGAATGTTTAATGACCTACTGCCGGAGATGCACCAATTAGAGTTTTGGTTTTTTTTTGGTCCCTGATTCCTTCCAAAGAGCTCTGCTGTGAGAAAACTGAAAAGTAGCCATCTTACAATTTAAAAGTTAAGCTTCCTCCTGTCACATGACAAATGCCTCAGGGCAAGGCACTTAATCCCAGGGTGCCTATCGATCCGTGCCTATGTGTATGAATGTGTGTGTGTTTCTGAGTTTAACCTGGTGAATGTGACTGTGGTAGAGTAAAGCTCTTTGAGGGGTCAGTATGACTAAGAAAGCGCTATATAATTTCAGTCAGTTTAATATAAAAATTGTTTATGTTTACATAAAATTATTATTATTCTAAAGAAGTAATGTCACACTAAACTATGTATAATTTATTTGTCTATTCTTTTTCATTTCAATTACATTATTGAGTAAATAGTAAATATAGGCATTTAGCATGATTCATTACCTTTCGAAATGGTCAATTATCACATTATTAAACATTTAATTTCTATTTACTCATTCGATTGTTGTATAGTTTTTCATTTATATTTTTGGAGCCCCAGTTGGTTGGGATCTTTCAGTATCTTTGAACACGTTGTCAAAGTTCATTCTTGACCAGAGCTAGTTTTCTGTTTATGTCACACAGAATAAAACTAAAGAAATTCACTCTTACACTTCACAGTTAAAATATGTTTTACCAAATTTAATGTTCCAGCATTAACAAGTTCAGCTTTATTCATCATTTAGCATATTAGCATATTAATAAAATTATTCCATACAATTTGCAACCTGCTTTGTGCAGGTTCATTGACATCTGTTTGTTGCTGCTGTTCTTTTTGCTGCATTTTAAGGTTGCTTCCATTTTTCTTTTTCTTTTGTTGTCCTATTGTCTGAGCTTTTACTGTGACTAACTGTACGTGATCTCTTTCATTCTCTAGACCTAAAACTGGCTCAGAGCTTATCTGCTTTGCTGTGTTGCTCTCCCAGATGAAGCCACTAAAGGAGCTATTACTGCCATTACCTTTTTACTTTCTTCAACATAGAAGGTACTGCTGGATCAGTGCTTCTGTGCCTCAGTGCTCCAGTCGGTCAAGGCAGATGGCAGCTCAAACTGAGTCAGGTCCTGCTGGATGTTTCTTCCTGTTAAAGGGAAGATTTCCTTTCTGCTGTTGCTACATGCGTGCCTTGAGACGACATGTTTTTTTTGTTTTTTTTTGCATGAAGCAGCTAACATTTGTCAAAAAGACAGTTCACTTCAAAATATTGTTGTTTCATGTTGCAACTGCAGTTGTTTATGTTTGTAGATGAAAGAAAAATGCATTTTTAAGAAAAGAGTTTGCAGAAAGCATTAACTCTACTCTTTTAACCCCTAGCCAAACCCTTTCATGCTCAGCTGCAAGCTCAGATTAAAGCAAATGGCCACAGATTGCTAACTGTTGAACTTTGTATGCAATCCACACTAATATTTCATGCTAGCAGAAATATTAGTTATTACACAGGCCCTTGTCATGTTCTCATGACCATATTTTCTGTAAATGCAAATTTCATCCGAGTGAACCATACTAATCAATATTAATGCTTTTCTCCATAATAACAGTAAAAATGAATGAACCTGAAATTTCTGTATTAATTTATATATCTCTAGGCACATATCCACAACATTTAATAACTGAGTGGGTGTCACTGCTAATACCTGCAATAATTACATACAGCCATGCATACAGACCACCATATAGTTAATATAATTCCTTTAACCCAAGGCTTCATCCCTTTGCCTGTTGAAGAACTGCACTGGTTACACTAAGACTTAGCCACACAAGAAAACACCTTGCTGGGATTTAACAGCCATTTGTCAGAAGCAGCTGGCAACAAATCCGACTTTTCCCGACGGAGGGGAACAAAGTTCAAGTGTTGACGCGTACAGAGTCTGCAGACAAATCACAGCCTCGGCTAATCCACAGCACATAAACACACACACGCACACACACAGACACAAGCACACACATGAACACACACAGCACATTTCTGTGTGTCGTATGCTTATTAACCCACGACACCACTTGGTGACATATTCAGTGCTAAGCAGCCAGATGCTAATGGAAAAAATAAAGTCATTGTTAATCTGTGCGTTTAAAATGTTGCATACATGAAAACAAATTAGGGAGGTTAATGCAAGGAGATTTTTGCTTTTTGTGGATTAATTTACTCACATTTTCAGAAATCCATCACTCAGGATTGATGTTCAAATCAATTAAGGTTGAAGTGTTATCTGTGTATATTTCTGTGTTTTTCTTACTAAATTAAAGGTTAATGTGGGCTTAAGGCTATTGCTGCAGCAGGGCATGCAAATGAAAGCTTACTTGATGCCTTGGACTTGAGCTGTAACGTACGAGTGTAGCTAGAGGAGTGAATGCTATCTGTCTAAAAGCAGCCTGACTCTCATCAATAAAAGATCTTCCACTTCATCACTGCTCACCCTTCTATAAATATTCATCATTCAGGATATATATGCTCTTTAATTTATTTGTAAATAAAGTGTAGCCTGTATTTGTTTTCTGCCTTCTTTACTCTGGTGCCCCAAAATAAAATACCATCATGTGCTAAAGTGTTGAAAATATAAACACTTTAGCATGTCTGCAAACCAACCAAGACATGGCCATCCAACCCAACTAATGGTAACTATTGGTCATGGTAGTCATAGTCATCCAAAAATCTGAAGTAAATGGAAGAGTGGCAAGAATAAAGCCAGTGCTAAAAGGAAGTTATATGAAGTCCTGTTTAAAGTTTAGTACAAGGTAGAGGACAGGACAAAATGTGTAATAAGGTGCCATGGTCAAATGAGACCACAAATAAACCTACTGGCCAAGAAGCAATGTGGAGAAGCAAATAAGCTCAGTTGTTAAATCTAGCTTTGTCCAATTGCATCTGCTTAGTAAAGTTAACCCCTATTTGGCTCATGTTGCTCTAGAGCGTGCCATTCATGCCTTTATTACGTGTCGTTTGGCTTATTGCAACTCCTTATATTGTGGGCTTGATCAGGCCTCCATTTATCACCTGCAGTTGGTTCAGAACGCTTCAGCTCTTACAGGCACGAAAAAGCGTGAGCACATGACTTTTGTGTTGGCTTCTCTGCACTGGCTACAGGATTTCTTTTAAGATTTTGTTGATGGTTTTTAAATGTTTGAGTGGGTTAGCTCCCCTCAATTCAATTAAATTCAGTTTTATTTATATAGCGCCAATTCACAACACACGTTGTCTCAAGGCACTTCACAAAAGTCAGGTAGATACATTCCAATTAGTCCTAACCATTGAACAGTGCAGTCAGAGTTATTTATTCAAATTGGATAAAAGGTTTTTCTGTCTAAGGAAACCCAGCAGATTGCATCCAGTCAGTGACTTGCAGCAGTCCCTCCTCCCGGATGAGCATGTAGAGACAGTGGACAGTCACTGGTGTTGACTTTGCAGCAATCCCTCATACTGAGCATGCATGTAGCGACAGTGGAGAGGAAAAAACTCCCTTTTAACAGGAAGAAACCTCCAGCAGAACCAGCTCAGTGTGAGCGGCCATCTGCCACGCCCGACTGGGGGTTAGAGAGAACAGAGCAGAGACACAAAAAGAACACAGAACACTGATCCAGGAATTTTTTTCAATGGAAGAAAAGTAAATGTTAATGGATGTAGTCCTTTAGTCTTTTCACCTAGAAAGAAAGAGCAGAAAAAACTCTGAGCCAGTTTTCAAGGTTAGAGTCTGAAAGAGAGCACATAGAGTTAGTCCCCAGTGGAAGCTCAGTCAATCGCCATGTCTAGGAGAGTAAAAGGGGTTAAACACTAAAAGACAGGGCCATGTGGATCTTTGGGTAGAGGGTGAGCATTAAGTTGTTGCCAGCAACAACGATCCCCCTCTCCAGAAAGGTGTCACATGAACACAGAGTCAGGCCAGGTTGTAGCTTTCTAAGAAGACAAAAGAGAGAGAACAAATTTTAAAGCTGAATAACAGCAAAAAATTTCAAAATTTGGAGAGTAGTGGAGAATGTAGCGAAGAGGGTGAAAGTGGTTTATTATGTCCTCCAGCAGCCCCAGGCCCATAGCAGCATAACTAAAAAAGAAAGTTTCAGTTCAGATTATTTAGTTAAACGGCGCTTATTTTCAACAATGTCGTTTTAAGGCACCCCACAAAGGGTCCCCCTGATGGTCATTGTTATACTAAAAACCACAAGGATTGGGATACCTCTCTCTGTCAGACTGATTATAACCATTGGAAAGAAAGGGGTCATACAGGTAGCAGAAATGGGGGTGTGTTTGCACCTCAACCATAACTGAGCCGTTTAGGCTAACCCCGACTCCCCTTACTCCATTCAACAGGAAGGGAGGAAAGGCTCCCTCCTGATAAACTAAGCCACTCTAACTATAAGCTTTATCAAAAAGGAAAGTTTTAAGCCTAGCCTTAAAAGTTGACAGGGTGTCCGCCTCATGGACTAAAACTGGGAGCTGGTTCCACAGGAGAGGAGCCCGATAACTAAAGAATCTGCCTCCCATTCTACTCCTAGAGACTCTAGGAACCACCAGTAAACCTGCAGTCTGAGAACGAAGTGCCCTGTTAGGAACATATGGAACAATCAGATCTCTGATGTATGATGGAGCTAGATCATTAAGGGCTTTATATGTGAGGAGGAGAATTTTAAATTCTATTCTGGATTTAACAGGGAGCCAATAAAGGGCAGCTAAAATAGGAGAAATATGATCTCTCTTTTTAATTTTCATCAGAACTCTTGCTGCAGCATTTTAAATCAGCTGAAGGCTTTTAACTGCATTTTGTGGACATCCTGATAGTAAAGAATTACAATAGTCCAGCCTTAAAGTGACAAATGCATGGACTAGTTTTTCAGCGTCACTCCTGGATAGGATATTTCTAATTTTGGCAATGTTCTGGAGATGAAAGAAGGAAATCCTAGAAACCCTCTACCTTTCCGAGCTTTTGTAGGTCCACATTGCAGTTCAATCAATAAGATCTGTAAATCAGGTAACTTTGGTTGTGCTGAGATCACGGCTGAAAACTAGAGGGAACCGATCATTTGCTATGGCTGCGCCGAGACTCTGGAACAGTCTTCCTCTGAATGTGAGAACAGCCCAGTCTCTTTGCATTTTTAAGTCATTGTTAAAAATCCACCTGTTTACACTGGCCTTTAACTCAAGCTGAGCAGATTCATTTATTATCTTTTTATTATTTTTAGTATTTCTTAGAATTCAAATTATTTTTTATTATTATTTTTGGATGTTGTGCATTTATTTTACTTTTTTATTGTTTCTTATGTACAGCACTTTGGACAGAGTTCAAGGCACTGTACAGATTATATGTAGAAGTCCTTGTGTGCTGTACTTTACCTATCTTTTTTTACTTCTTAATATACAGGCTGATGTTCCCAACTGTGTCCTGATTTACATGATTGTGTCTTTGACTTCCAAAAAGACACTCTTGTCCAGGCCCAGCTGACAGGCAGACAGCTGCTTCTTATGCGAGAAGACAGAAATGTCTACGTACGTTTCAGAGCTGCTCGCTCTTCATGTCAGACTTTAACAGTGCAGTCAGAGGGAATATGTGTAGGTTTTCCGATGCAGCAGGAGGTCCATACACTGTCCCGCAGCAGTTTCTGCACTCCTGTGTGTGTGTGTGTGGGGGGGGGGGGGGGGGGGGGGGCATCACATGAGAACCATTTTCCCGATTTCCCCATCAAATTGAGGGACCGTTGGTACCAAAGTGAGGACATTTTGCTGGTCCTCACGACCTATTTGCTAGGTTAGGGTTTTGGACTAAGGTGTGAAATTGAGTTTAGGTTAAGGTTAGGTTAGGCATGCAATGGGAATGGTTTAGGTTTAAGGTTATTGTCAGGGTTAGGCGTAGAAAAGGGTTGAAAATGACTGAAAATCAATGGAAGTCAATGGGAGTCAACACATGGTCCTCACTACATATAGCAAAACAAGAGTGTGTGTGTGTGTGTGTGTGTGTGTGTGTGTGTGTGTGTGTGCGTGTGTGTGTGTGTGTGTGTGTGTGTGAATGAGGTCTGTCTCTGATGTTGCAGTGGTTGTTCCGTTTCTGCCTGCAGGAAAAGTCAGGGGGTTGTTGTCATTCAGGGCTGCAGCATTACATGCTGAGAATGATGTACTGTGTATTTATATAGCCCAGAATGTACAGTGAGGTAAAGAAGAGGCAAACATAAAAGTATAAAACAGATATATGAAAGATTGTATACTGTGCGCTCATGAATAGGTTAAGTTTTGTGACATGATAAAAAAGAAGTATGAGTAGAGAAACAGTTTGTGCAATCGATGTTTAGTTTTGCATTTCGTATACAATAATATATTACTTTATAAGATATATTAATAGCTTGGGGTTGCATTCACATACAGAAAACACTAACTTTTGTCCTCTAGGAAAGTGTGATTCTGGGATTGACAAAAAAAGGCACTTAGATGTTTTTGCTATGTCAAATGGTGATGTTTTTCTCTTTTTTTATGTTATTGAGTTATTATTATTAATTAAGTTTAGTTATTCAGTAAATTTAATAAAGTCCGTTCAAACCATCTATCTCTTTTTCCACCTTTACAAGTAACTGTGCACCCCCGTACAATTTGTTAAATTTATTGTGACTCAGCATTAGTGTGTTAGTTTGAAAAAACAAGCAAAACATGTTCTTAGTGATCATGTAGTATAGTTTTCTCTGATGGGAATGTTATCCTCCGTATAAAAAAATAAATATTTAAATCCTTTTGCATCTAGAGGAGGCTTATTTGCTCCCACAAACACAAGAGCAACACTTTAATTTATAAAAGGGCTTTTGGCCAGACATACATTTAAAATCTGCTGTTTTTTCAGCTTTTTTAGTGAGTCAGTCAGTCATTTTCTACCGCTTATTCCATAGTGGGTCGCGGGGGAGCTGGTGCCTATCTCCAGCAGTCTATGGGCGAGAGGTGGGGTACATCCTGGATAGGTCGCCAGTCCATCGCAGGGCAGCACACAAACAACCAAGCACACACTCATTTATACACCTAAGGGCAATTTAGAGAGACCAGTTAACCTAACAGTCATGTTTTTGGACTGTGGGAGGAAGCCGGAGTACCCGGTGAGAACCCGCGCATGCAAGGGGAGAACATGCAAACTCCATGCAGAAAGACCCCCAGCCGGGAATCGAACCCAGGACCTTCTTGCTGCAAGGCAACAGTGCTACTCACTGCGCCACCGTGCAAATACTGTAAGAAAGGGTTCTGACCTCTGTCACCATTAGAGCACCAATAATCACAGAGCGCTGCCCCTTTTTTTCTAGGACGTGTGAGTACAGAACAAGACATTCTCTGAGCATCTCATTGTTAAGCTTGGTCTCTGCAGAGATGTAGCCACAAACAGCCTGAGTTACACACCAACTGTAGAACCTAGCATCTAGCAGAGTCAGTCTGAACAGAGAAAAAACAGCATATTCAGTCAGATTTTGTTCTTTTCTAATCCTGACTTTTGTTGCTTTCTTTCTGGCTCACTTTACTTGTTAAGCGAATTGTGTGGATGATTGATTGGGAAGTGAAGACAAATCAAAGCATTTTGATTCATTTGAATTAAATAAAAAAAACAAGAAAAAGGTTAAATCAGGTATGAAGAAAAGAAGTTTTATGAAAGTTTTAAAAAGTTTGAATGCTGAAAAAAATACACTGTCACTATGATGTACATACTGTGCAAAGAAGTACACACTATCTGATGTAGCAAGGAGGGAAAAGCAAGAAGCAAGGGTAAACATCAGACTGACTCGTAACAGTGAGGTTCTTTAAGGATCTTTACTTATACTGGATAAAAGCTGTAATATATTTTTTTTCTGTATTTAACCTTTTTGAATAAATTCTCTTGAGTTCACAATTCATGTTGAGCACTTGTTTTGCTGGACTCGATTCATAAAAAATGTCATTTCAATTCTGCAAACCTTTCATTTTGTCTTTTCGCTCTTTTTCATTCATTGATTCACCCCTCGTCTCCTTAACGAAACTTAATGGTCATGAAAACAGAAATGAATGCTCTGTTTTTTTTTACCACACTTGACTTGTAATAACATATATAATGCAAAAAATTAGAAGCCACCTGACAATTTTATTGTGGCAGCCAACGTCATGGGATTTAGACACCACAACCAAAACATGATACTTTTTTACAGAAATAAGCTTCTGATTTGTCTTCACTGATAAATTGGTGCAGATAACAGAGTATGCAGAGGGGGAAACTTATAATTTTATTTTTTTCATTATAAACTGAAGGCACACCTTTTGATGTGCAATATCATGTTGAACTGCAGCAACACACTTCAGCAAGTGCCCCGCAAATGTATTTCAACATGTTAAACTTGGGATTAAATGTGTGTTATACATAAATTGGATTGGATTAAAAACGTTTTTAGATCGTTCCTGGTCCTAAGTTTGCTATTTTTGAATATTAGTTATTTATTTTTCACAAACCTGCATGGCAAGTCAGATAAAGAGAAATTTAAATTTCTTACAAAAGCTGAAAAAAACAATACACTATGTGGATTATTAACATAACGGAAACTTTGTGTTTTTGTGTGCAAATTCTGATATATAATACTCTCAGTACTACATTTTTTTAAATTTTAGTTCTATACTATTTAAACTCTAATTTGATCTATGTGCTGCTGACAAAAAATCTACAAATTTCATTTATGCGTTGGGATAATATAATCAGAAACCAGTGAAAATCCTTTTTAATCGTTAAAAAGAAACTGATGAGTCTCTACAAGGAAGCACATCACCTTTGTGGTTGTGTGTATGTGAAGTCCAGACATGTGAATGTGTGTGTGAGGGTAAGAAATGAATTGTTAATTGCATGAATAAAACTCCATCAGCTCTGTGCCTTCAAATCCAAACTGGAGGCTCAGTGAAACTATATCATCTTCTAATTGAATTCTGTCTTGCATGAAAGCCGGACAAACACACACACACACACATACACATATACACGCTCACACAAAATAACACACATACCCACACACACTGTAGAAACAGCAGAGCAGTAAATTGATTAAATGAATAATCCAAAGTTTTATTTATTGTTCTTCCTCTTGTCTCGACTTCCTGAAATAAAAAATGAAACTTCTGCAAATTGATTCATTAAATTTACAAGATCCAAAACTAGTGACAGCTGGTTTGTTCATAGAAATTCAATATCAACTAAAGATACAACCATTGCAGATTTTCAGGTTTATCTTACAGGTGTCGGCAAACCAGAGATCTAATTCAGTTTTAGGAAATTTCTAAAGATCAGAACATTGTGGTTAAATTATTGTCCCTTTTTTAAGAAACACTTTAGAGCTTCAGCGTTATCCTTCTTTGTATTTGAGGTTAATAAAAAAGCCTTGGTGTCCCTCTGTTGCGCAGTGATACAGACAAATGAACTAAATGATCGGTCAAGTTAATGGAGTCGCATTCGAACTGAAAAGGCAGCTTCATCTCAGGCGGATTTCCTTTCCTAGATGACATTGCTCTACCTAAGCTTTGTGTTTTGCTTCTCACTGATTAACACCTTTGATTTATCATTTGGCAGATTAAGAACTAACAGAAACTTCATGAATTTATAAATTTGCCCCTTGATGGACAACATATTCTAACATTAAAGTAGTTAGAACACACAGCTGCAGACGTGTACATTTCTGAAGAATCTTGATCTTAGAAATTATTCGATTGCACACAGAGATGAGTGTTTAGCCTCCAGCTAACATAATCAGATCTGCAGAACAGCTTTCATTCTCTCATAAGGCATCCAATATACAGTTATAGATGCAAAACTTGTTATACAAATTTGTAAAGGATAATAAGATGCCAACACAAGAAAATCAGAAATCTTAAGCATTTTGACTTCAAGATGAAATTAGGTAAATTTTCTGTTTTAATTTAAGTTCTACAAATATTAATGGAAAATTTTTAGGTAAACATGGACAGAGTTGTAATCTATGTATTTATTTAATCTGCACAATACAAACGCATTGGCATAAACCAGAGACAATGTTTTTAAGCGTTTGTAAGTGTAGGCATGCAAATGTGTAATACCTGCATTTGAACAGAATTAAATTTTAGTACATTCAATCAGTGGGAAAAAAATCCTACTTTAAGAAATTGCTCAAATCACCTAGAAGCAATTCCTGTGTTACTTTGTTAACTTGATCAAAATGTCTAGAAACTTTAAATTAATAATCCCAGATTCTCAGTTTCCCTGGGCTTTACTCATTCTTTAGATACTCTTCAAAATGGGAAAGACAGGAAAATATTCTTGTGAGGCAGACGTGTGTTGATGTGAGTTAATCTTAACAACTCAAGACAATAGCAACTCCAGGTCAAATTGGCCCTTCGCCAATTTGTTCACTCTTTTCAATCCCACGTGTTGCCATTTGGTTTCTTTTTCTTGTTTTCCTTTCATACATGTAAACAAATCATTGTGTACCCATGTACTTAAACCATTGTATATCAGTTTATTTGTTTATCTTTGTAGTCAAATATTTCCATGAATTGTGGAGATGACTTGCCAATAAAATGTAAAACTCTGTTTTCAGAGGATTTTATCTTAGGCCCTGTTTCCATTAATTGTTGTTCTGGTCTCTTTTTAAGTCTCTTGATGCTCTGTTGCTAAAATATTCCAACTTCTGACCCCTGATCAAAAATAATATAACACTAAAGGCTCACTTATAGTTTCAAGCTTAAACAAGAGCTGTAGCCATTTGTACTTGACGTCGATGCCTCTGCAGTATTCTCCAAAAACACAGGGGGCAGTATGCTAGATAACCAGTGGAAATGTAGTAAAAGAGAGAAGAAATGCTTCGCGTAACATCAAAATCGGCTGTGTGCACTATCAAAAACATTTCTTATCAAAGTAATTGTGTTTCTTGCAAAGTTTCAGATTTATAAGAGAAAAACAATGCAGAGGATTCGCTCCCTACACCAAGTTACAAAAATTCGACAAACACAGAGATTAGGATGTGAGGGAGAAAAAAACATTACCTAAGTTAGTTTAAATGACTGCAGTAAAGGGTACTCGTACTCGTACTCGTACTCGTACTCGTCGTCTTCCGCTTATCCGGAACCGGGTCGCGGGGGCAGCAGACTCAGCAGAGACACCCAGACGTCCCTCTCCCCAGACACCTCCTCCAGCTCCTCCGGGGGGAGCACAAGGCGTTCCCAGGCCAGCTGAGAGACATAGTCCCTCCAGTCCTGGGCCGTCCCCTGGGCCTCCTACCGGTGGGACATGCCTGGAACACCTCCCGAGGAAGGCGTCCAGGAGGCATCCGGTATAGATGCCCGAGCCACCTCAACTGGCTCCTCTCGATGTGGAGGAGCAGCGGCTCTACTCCGAGCCCCTCCCGAATGGCCAAGCTCCTCACCCTATCTCTAAGGGAGTGCCCGGCCACCTTAGGGAGGAAGCTCATTTCAGCCTCTTCTATCCGGGATCTCGTTCTTTCGGTCATGACCCAAAGTTCATGGCCATAGGTGAGGGTAGGAACGTAGACCGACCGGTAAATCGAGAGCTTCGCTTTTCGGCTCAGCTCTCTTTTCACAACAACGGACCGGCACAGCGCCCCCATTACTGCAGCAGCCGCACCCATCTGTCTGTAGATCTCCCGCTCCATTCTTCCCTTACTCGTGAACAAGACCCTGAGATACTTGAACTCCTCCACTTGCTGCAGGAATTCCCCTCCAACCTGAAGAGGACAAGCCACCCTTTTCCGGTTGAGTACCATGGCCTCTGACTTGGAGGAGCTGATCTTCATCCCAACCGCTTCACACTCGGCTGCGAACCGCCCCAGCGCATGCTGTAGGTCTTGGCTAGAGGGGGCCAGCAGGACCACGTCATCTGCAAAAAGAAGAGACGAAATCCACTGGTCCCCAAACCAGACCCCCTCCGGCCCTTGGCTGCGTCTAGAAATCCTATCCATAAAAGTTATGAACAGGACCGGTGACAAAGGGTAGCCCTGCCGGAGTCCAACATGCACCGGGAACAGGTCCGACTTAGTGCCGGCAATGCGGACCAAACTCCTGCTCCGCTCGTACAGGGACCGGATGGCCCCTAATAAAGGGCCCCCGATTACATACTCCTGGAGCACCCCCCACAAGGCATCATGAGGGACACAGTCAAATGCTTTCTCCAGGTCCACAAAACACATGTGAACCAGTTGGGCAAACTCCCATGAGCCCTCGAGTACCCTGTAGAGGGTATAGAGCTGGTCCTGTGTTCCACGGCCGGGACGAAAACCACACTGCTCCTCCTGAAGCCGAGGTTCGACTATTGGCCGGACTCTCCTCTCCAATACCCTGGCGTAGGCCTTACCAGGGAGCCTTCTTATGAAGGGGGACCACCACCCCGGTCTGCCAGTCCAGAGGCACTGTCCCCGACCGCCATGCAATGTTGAAGAGGCATGTCAACCATGACAACCCTACGACATCCAGAGATTAGAGGTACTCAGGGCGGATCTCATCCACCCCCGAAGCCTTGCCACTGCGGAGCTTTTTAACCACCTCGGTGACTTCAGCCTGGGTGATGAAAGAGTCCAACCCCTAGTCCCCAGCCTCTGTTTCCACCAGGGAATGTGTGATGGCAGGATTGAGGAGATCCCCAAGGTACTCCTTCCACCGCCCGATAATGTCCCCAGTCGAGGTCAGCAGCCTCCCACCCCCCACTATATACAGTGTTGGCGAAGCACTGCTTCCCCCTCCTGAGGTGCCGGACGGTTTGCCAGAATCGCTTCGAGGACGACCGGTAGTCCTTCTCCATGGCCTCACCGAACTCCTCCCAGGCCCGAGTTTTTGCCTCTGCCACAGCCCGGGCCGCCGCACGCTTGGCCTCACGGTACCCGTCAGCTGCCTCAGGAGTCCCACAAGCCAACCACAGCCGATAGGACTCCTTCTTCAGCTTGACAGCATCCCTTACTGCCGGTGTCCACCACCGGGTTCTGGGATTGCCGCCACGACAGGCACCGCAGACCTTACGGCCGTAGCTACGGGCAGCAGCATCGACAATAGATGCGGAGAACATGGTCTACTCGGACTCTATGTCTCCAACATCCCCCGGAATCTGGTCAAAGCTCTCCCGGAGGTGGGAGTTGAATACATCCCTGGCCGAGGGCTCCGCCAGGCGTTCCCAGCAGACCCTCACTATGCGCTTGGGCCTGCCAAGTCTGTCCGGCTTTCTCCTCTTCCAGCGGATCCAACTCACCACCAGGTGGTGATCAGTGGACAGCTCAGCCCCTCTCTTCACCCGAGTGTCCAAAACATGCGGCCGAAGGTCTGATGATACGACAACAAAGTCGATCATTGACCTCCTGCCTAGGGTGTCCTGGTGCCAAGTGCACTGATGGACACCCTTATGCTTGAACATGGTGTTCATTATGGACAATCCGTGACTAGCACAGAAGTCCAATAACAAAACACCACTCGGATTCAGATTGGGGAGGCCATTCCTCCCGATCACGCCTCTCCAGGTGTCACTGTCGTTTCCCACGTGGGCGTTGAAGTCCCCCAGCAGAATAATGGAGTCCCCGGGAGGGGCACTATCCAGCACCCCCGACAGGGACACCAAGAAGGCCGAGTACTCCGCGCTACCACTCGGCCCATAGGCCGAAACGACAGTCAGAGACCTATCCCCGACCTGAAGGCGCAGAGATGCGACCCTCTCATCCACCGGGGTAAACCCCAACACGAGACGGCTGAGCTGGGGTGCAACAAGCAAACCCACCCCAGCCCGCCGCCTCTCCCCGTGGGCCATTCCAGAGTAGAAGAGAGTCCAGCCCCTCTCAAGGAGATGGGTTCCAGAGCCCACGCTGTGCGTGGAGGCGAGCCCGACTATTTCTAGTCGATATCTCTCGACCTCCCGCACAAGCTCAGGCTCCTTCCCCCCCGGTGGGACGTGCCTGGAACACCTCCCAAGGAAGGCGTCCAGGAGCCACCTCAACTGGCTCCTCTCGATGTGGAGGAGAAACGCCTCTACTCCAAGCTCCTCCCGGATGGCTGAGCTCCTCAGCCTATCTCTAAGGAAGTGCCCGGCCACCCTACAGAGAAAGCTCATTTCAGCCGCTTGTATCTCCTGCTCCATTGTCCCCTCACTCGTGAACAAGACCCCAAGATACTTGAAATCCTCCACTTGAGGCAGGAACTGCCCTCCAACCTGTAGAGGACAAGCCACCCTTTTCTGGTCGAGAACCATGGCCTCGGACTTGGAGGAGCTGATCTTCATCCCAGCTGCTTCACACTCGGCTGCGAACTGTAGGCATGCTGTAGGTCTTGGCTAGAGAGGGCCAGCAGGACCACGTCATCTGCAAAGAGAAGAGACAAAATCCAGCTGTGAAAAGTATTATACAAATATTCTTTAAATACTGCTCTAAGCCTGGTTAATTATCATGTTTACTCTTGCACAAATTCTTGTTTCATACAACTGTGAGAAAAAAAAATTATTTCCTGGGATTAATAAAGAATCTGGCTTGCTCTCTGTCCATCTGCCTGTCTAATGCAAGCTGTGAGTACTGAGTAACGCCTTCTATAGCCGAAAATTGGAAGAACTGAGTTTTTCCCAGCTTCATATACAGAGTTTGTGCAGATGGGCATAAACTGAGGCCAAATAGTGCATTTTGAGTAAGGTTTGAACATCATATGCTCTCTAACCCTGTTCAAAACATGAAAGTTAAGATATTGTTTAAGAATGTGGAAAAACTATGCCAATACTGTTTCTATAATATTTTATTCAAAGGTTTAGATGTTTTTAGGCAGGTAATCTCCAAAAGGCAAGTGTCTTATTCTCTTATGAGAAACCCCTTTTCAAACAGACAGTAAATTGATGAGTCAATTCATGGAGAAATTCTGAACGCATTGGTATTCCTTAAAACTAAAATCATAACTTGAGTGGATAATTTTGTTAAAATAAGAAACAAAAAGCATGTTCAGGTTAAATATCTGCTCAGAGCTCTGTAGAAGCTTCTCTGCCTGGATCCCACACAGATTGGCATCCTCGTCGTCTCCTTCTCCCACCCTCACTCCTCTGCTCTCACTTCACTCCTACACATGTTTTACAGTAAGACGCTTCACAGAGGCTTGTGCTGATGCCCTGACATGCACTGAATCTCTTCAATCGATGATATTATGAACTATAGAAAGAAATATGAAGCTTTTCTTTATTTCTCTGTTGAAGAACATTGCACAGCAACAGTTCAATGGCTTGTTGTAGTGGCATATTTTACAAACTGGAGGCAAACTTTGTTAATCAGACTTTGACCTCTAGTTGATGCGGCGGCTTTTGTACTGAATGTCAGTACATCATGAAAAAACTGTAAGATTTATACAGAATGTGGTGAGTCAACATCACATGGAAAGGTATATTTCTCATAACCACAGTTAAAGGTAAAGTGGTGTTAAGTACTGTGGGGAAACTCAAGATCAGCACTGGATATTTTCAAAGTCTTGGCCTTGTCTTGGTCTCAGATGTCCTGGACTCTGGATTTTCTTTTCTCAAGACCAGTTTAGATGACAGCCCATCCTTTTTATTTATTACAACTTAGTGTGAACTGCCAGACTGCATTCAGATGTAATCAGTTATGTTTTTTTGGTTTGAAAACTTCTTTGCCAACACCGGTGCCCCTATGTGCTGAGGATGAGAAGATGAGAGTGATGAGAAATCATAAGGAAAAAAAACACTTTTCCAAGTAGATACTAAATGCTGATGTTTTTGGTCTGTACAAACAACGCTAAGAAAGAAGAGTCCTTGACCTCCAGTTGGTGCCCCTACTCCCTCTGGCTGTAGCTAATGCTAAGTCAGTTAATGTTTAGCTGGCTGTATGTCTTCAGAGTTGTCTGGTTTGTCTTCTGAAGTTGTTACCAGCTTGTCAGATTTATTGGATAAGTGGCTGGCAGTTTATCATCTGCTTTTCATACAAGTCTGGGTTCTGATTTGAAATTGTTAGGCGTACCAGTTGAGCCGTGATATAGGTTAAAGGTTTACAGGTTTGAACCTTTGCAGGAACAACTATATTGGTTTAGTCTTGGACGTTGTCTAACTCCCTTAAAGACTTGGTCCAGAGCTTGTCTTGGTCTTAAGTGATCTTGGTCAAGTCCTCCTGCCTCACTATACCTCCACCCTACTTCAGCAGAAAAACAACACCCAGAAATAGACACAATGTTATGTTTCTCATGCAGTATACTTCATCCTTACTTTACTTTGGCAACACTGTAATTGAGCATCTGTAGATTACATTATCTCATCACTCCTGACTATTAGTATTATGCCTCCTAACTTAGAAACATGCTGGTTTTATCAGGTAAAATTACAGATTCTAGGAGAGGGGTCTGGGTTGTATGTCAGTGTTACAGATAATTATGAATTGTTGATAGGTCAAACCTACTCCATAGCCTATTCTGTAAGATCTTAAAGCTGATGATACATTGTTAAACCATTGCTCCAGCCAAGCCTGAAATTATTTGCTTTAAGTGATCTCCTGGTATTTCTAAATTGATGCTGAATCCTTTTTCTGTTAAGTATTTTAGGTCTCAAATCTCTAGAGAGGCAAGACAATAAAACCAACGCAAATATAAAAAGTTGTGTGCTTGTATTGAACTTTTCCTTATTCAGGGTTGTACCTTTCACTTTAAGGTAAGTCTTATTCAAGGGAAAGAATGTGTAGACGTAACGCTGCAGTATCCAGAAACAGGGTAAGCCCAGGCAAAAGGAGCAAACTGACCTTGACGTGTAAAATCAGTGGATTGACCCTTTAATATTACCATTAACACAACTTGCTCGTCGTGTCATGGCAGAAACACGGCACAGACACCCTCAGGATCACTTTAAACACAGAGTGAGGAAGAACAGCGAGCTGTGTGAGAGTCGGAGCACTGAGCTCAGCCAGGTTCTGAACTCTTCTCAGAACTTTTTTACATTTCTTCAAAGGCTTCGGGCTTCAGTTGGCTGCGATGAGTCTTCACGGTTAGAGTGACACTTCTGAGGTCAGCATGATTTGTTCCATCAAATCTAATTCAGCTTTCACGCATTTTCTGAGGCAGCAGCTGCAGCCTGGAGGGACTCTGGTCATTTATATCTTGAATTAGGAGGAAGAACACACTGCTGTATGTGTGTGTGCATTTAACCTCTGTTATGATGAATCAGCACAAAATAGCATAGAGTGTAAATAACCACATGATGTGATAAACATCAGTTTTAAGGGATTAACTTCTCTCCAGGCATCCAAGCTGTCTTTCAGGGTTTTCTCCTTTGTTTTGTTCTTGAACAAGTTCAGAAACTTGAAGGTGAACGGAATAAAAATGAGGAATGAGAGGAAGAGCTGCAGTGAAATATTAACGAGGGTGGCAGGAGGGAGTTTAAATATACAAACTCAGCAAATCCTTCACAGACGTTCTGCGCTCATCTTGTTCAAACTAATCAAGCTCGGAGTTACGTGGTGCATGTAGTGATATTTTATCAGAATCAGAATCAGCCAAGTTCGTACATACAAACAAGGAATTTGACTCCGGTACACTTTGCCCTCTGGGTTTTTAAATATATTTTAAATATATTTATGCATATGACGTTTAGTCCTAAAGGGAGAAAGCAGTCACCTATGTGGTCGTTTTTGCATTATGCTGAGTTGTGTGTAGACGTAACTTTAGCTTGTAGAGCTCAGAAATGCTGGACGTCTGACCACCTCACCATGTGGGACAACAGACATAAGTTATTTTTGGTAATTAATGAATCCTAACAGAAAATCTGGATAATCCTTACGTTGTTTATTAGAAGTCCTGCTTTCCTTTCCTCTTAACAGATAAAAACTCAAGTTTTAAGAGGACAAAATCCCCTTTAATCCATCTGTAAGTGCATGTGAACATCTTAATGTTCATTTAATTTCTCACCTTCAGCTTTCAGAGCTCTAAAACCAATTCTGAAAAACGATGACAAAATTTAAAGCCAATTGAGTTTGGCTTTAATCTCCATGTGGGTAGAAAAAAAAGAGCTTCTTGCCAAAACGATGTGTTTAAAACTAACGACACCCACAATCCCACCCACATACTGCTGGGATGAGAACAACAGTAAGGGGGGGTGCTCTGCCAAAGCACCCACTCTAGCACAAAGAAACCTGTGCTTTGTTGGTAATGTCTCAGTTTAGGCAAGATACTAGGTAGCAACCATTTTATCAGAAGCTTCAAAATAAGCCTGTTCATTTAATTTAGGTCTGTTGGAACAGACATGCATCTGAAAGTTGCAGGACAGAGGATGTCAAGGACGGGAGAGCTCTGACTTAATCCCAGCAGCAATCAAGCAATAAATTATAATAATGTTATAGTCAATACAAAAAATTGTTAAGAAATCTTTAATATGTAGAGTAAATAATGATTATATGAAGTCAAGTTGTGAAAAGTAAAGCAAAAAGAGCAATAAATATCTTGCCTTTTTTGTTTTTTAAGATGCAGAAATATTAGCATAAATTATTTACATCCCTTCAAAAGCCAGCCTGAGTGGTCTCTTTTTTACTTAATGTTTCAGTTTCTTTATCTGAATGTCATTTTCTCTCCCATTTGATGAAAGTATTCCCTAGTTGATACTGGCTCAGATTATTCAGTCACCACCTGTTCTGTTCCTCATAAACTCACCTGTAGTCACTCCAGTAATCACCCTTGTATACACATACTCCTTCCTTCAGTGCTTTTTAAAAAAGTCCTCACTGTGTTCTCTGGCTGCAAAGCCCTGTTTATCTACAGCCCTCTTACTTCATGTTCCATGCTTTCTGTTGGTGGACTCCCTGCTTTGGCAGCACCTCAGGTTTTGTTTTTGTGACATGAAGTTCATTAGTATTCAGCGCTGACCTCCAGCTTGTTTAGTGCTGCATTTAGTTCCTCCACTGACTACTCACTGCAACAAGAATAAAAATCAATTTACATGTAAATGGGGTGAGTTTTTCTTTCTAACTTTTTATCAATTCTGTCTTTGTACAGAGTAAAACCATTTTCTTTGTTCCTTTGAGAGATTTTGAGTAATTGTGATTACAGACATTTGCATTATTATTGTTGTATCAAAGTCATCGTTATGTATCATGTTTGGCAGCTTTACGCGTTGTTAAACTGATAAGAAGTAAAAGGAAATGTGTTTCATTTGCAAGATTATTTGAAAACACTAAAATATTTGTGTTTGTATTGAAAGCAGAGTCTGTAATTGAACCAGTTCATTTTTTGATTCAAATTATACATTTTACTTTTTTGTTGTTGTTTTTTTGTCCCTTTATTATATATAGTGAGTTGCTGTGACAATTCCTCTTTGATTTAATTTTTTCAGATATGTATTAATTTTCATGTCAGATGTCAAGAAATATGTCAAATAAAAAAAATAAATGAAAGGAACTGGGCATAATGCAGCCAAGGCCAAAATGATTGAAGATAACACAATGGGCCACCAAGACGAAAATGGCAGTAATAAATAGAAAATACAGGGGTTGGACAATGAAACTGAAACACCTGGTTTTAGACCACAATAATTTATTAGTATGGTGTAGGGCCTCCTTTTGCGGCCAATACAGCGTC
The DNA here is from genome assembly GCA_036173005.1 of Crenichthys baileyi. Classification (NCBI taxonomy): domain Eukaryota; kingdom Metazoa; phylum Chordata; class Actinopteri; order Cyprinodontiformes; family Goodeidae; genus Crenichthys; species Crenichthys baileyi. The sequence continues at coordinate 65,052 of JAHHUM010001535.1, read as the reverse complement.
AATTCGTCTTGGGAATGACATATACAAGTCCTGCACAGTGGATTTTAAGCCATTCTTCTTGCAGGATAGTGGCCAGGTCACTACGTGATACTGGTGGAGGAAAACGTTTCCTGACTCGCTCCTCCAAAACACCCCAAAGTGGCTCAATAATATTTAGATCTGGTGACTGTGCAGGCCATGGGAGATGTTCTTCATTTTCATGTTCATCAAACCAATCTTTCACCAGTCTTGCTGTGTGTATTGGTGCATTGTCATCCTGATACACGGCACCGCCATCAGGATACAATGTTTGAACCATTGGATGCACATGGTCCTCAAGAATGGTTCGGTAGTCCTTGGCAGTGACGCGCCCATCTAGCACAAGTATTGGGCCAAGGGAATGCCATGATATGGCAACCCAAACCATCACTGATCCACCCTCATGCTTCACTCTGGACATGCAACAGTCTGGGTGGTACGCTTCTTTGGGGCTTCTCCACACCGTAACTCTCCCGGATGTGGAGAAAACAGTAAAGGTGGACTCATCAGAGAACAATACATGTTTCACATTGTCCACAGCCCAAGATTTGCGCTCCTTGCACCATTGAAACCGACGTTTGGCATTGGCATGAGTGACCAAAGGTTTGGCTATAGCAGCCCGGCCGTGTATATTGACCCTGTGGAGCTCCCGACGGACAGTTCTGGTGGAAACAGGAGAGTTGAGGTGCACATTTAATTCTGCCGTGATTTGGGCAGCTGTGGTTTTATGTTTTTTGGATACAATCCCGGTTTAGCACCCGAACATCCCTTTCAGACAGCTTCCTCTTGCGTCCACAGTTAATCCTGTTGGATGTGGTTCGTCCTTCTTGGTGGTATGCTGACATTACCCTGGATACCGTGGCTCCTGATACATCACAAAGACTTGCTGTCTTGATCACAGATGCACCAGCGAGACGTGCACCAACAATTTGTTCTCTTTTGAACTCTGGTATGTCACCCATAATGTTGTGTGCATTTCAATATTTTGAGCAAAACTGTGCTCTTACCCTGCTAATTGAACCTTCACACTCTCCTCTTACTGGTGCAATGTGCAATCAATGAAGACTGGCTACCAGGCTGGTCTAATTTAGCCATGAAACCTCCCACACTAAAATGACAGGTGTTTCAGTTTCATTGTCCAACCCCTGTAGATAATAAGGCAAAATATTTACATGAAACGTCCTACAGGATGTAGGATGTAGCTTAAAGATCAAACCTGCTCCACTTGTGACAAAATTGTATGTCAGAAAATGAAAAATCTGGCAGCATTCAAGTTGGATTTTCTGCTCAAGTTCTGACCAGCATTCTTAATCTGCTGCATATCGGCACAGTTTTTCTTCCAACAACTGTCACCAGAATATTTTCTGTTAGTGAGCTGTGCAGTGTTTGCATAAAACCCAGTAGTAGTGAATGGAAGCAGCATAATGTCTCACTTTCTAAACATTATCAGTCCGTGTTTTACTCAGAATGGTTTAACTTCGCTACACGAATGGAGCTGTTACGACGTTAGGGTACTGTTTATCCTGAGTCCACCCACAGTATGTTTTCTCACAACAACATGTTATTTGACCAATAAAAAGTCACTTCTAGTTAATAAGACACATGTAGTGGTTGGAATAATAAAGTATCAAAATACTCATACAATCAGTCATTCATTTGGCCCAGGCATTAAGACTAAAAAGCTGCTGCTACTTATCATGGAAACATGGAAGAGAAAGGTTTACTTTATGAAAAGCAAAAAGTATGTGTACCTCATTAAAATCTAAACCATTGGTAAAACTAGACATGTTCTTACTCAGGGAACATTGTGCTCACAAACACCCATAGTTGCCTTAAAGCCCCAGTAGGCAACTTTTGTAAAAAAATGATTTTTTACATACTAGTGAAAAATGTCACAATGCCCTGGCAATGAAATATTAGACAGATGATCTGTGAAAAAAAAATCAAGCTCCTCTGGCTTCTCCCAGTAGTCCTACTGCCATTTGCAGAAATTCACCGCTCTCGGTCCGAAAAAAACAATCAGACCCAGGAGAAACATCTTAGCAGTGTCAATCACGCGGTGTACAGGATGCGCACACCCCTCCCCAACAAACGGGGACCGTCATTCAAGCTAAAGATTGCCCGTGTGCTGCAGCTGTGCTAATGGCAGAAAAATAACCTAATGGTGCAGAAATACTGACAATTTCTCGAGTGGCACCTGCTCGGAAAACAAAGACGATTAAACAGAGGGAGACTGATGACTAAAAGCAAGCTGCACGACAGGCTCTGCTGTGGGGGAGGAGGGAGGAAGGAATGTAGCACAACAGAGAGCAACAGGGAGGGACCTGTAAGGTGTGCTTGTTCAAATTTTCAGGCTAAGTCCAGGTTTTCTCAAAACTCTCTAATGTAGCTTTAATGATCTTGATGAAGGTGGCTCTGATTTCTTTTTAAAAAGGTGTTGTTTCTATCATTGTCAGAACAATGTATTTGAAAATTACTGATCTGCTTTTCAGGTCTAAAAAATTACATACGATTCTCAAACTTGTCTCGGTTTATAGTAAAAACAATGTGTTCTTTGTTTTCGCAGATTACATCCAGTTTGACTCCTCTGCTATGAAGATGTTATTCAATGGGCAGATGGGGATGATAACAAACTGAACTGACGCCATCATCTGAACATGGCTGACGACCTCTATAGCAGCACCTTCTCAGCTTCTGAAACCGACTTCCCCTCCTCCTCTTCATCCTCCACCTCCTTCCTCACACTTGAGCAGAGGGCAGCTTTTGTCTTTGTCCTCATCCTCTTCATTTTCCTTGGTCTACTGATTGTCCGCTGCTTCCGGATCCTTTTGGACCCGTACCGCAGCATGCCATCCTCTACCTGGACGGACTACATGGAGAAGGATACGTTCGATTACCGGATTTCCTGACAGGCAGCCTGAGAGGCAGCAACCCTGACAACTGATCGCATAAAACTGAGGCAACGATCAAGCTGAGGAAAATAGCAGCAACACAAATACACATTTTCTTAGTTGTGGTTGTTTTACAAATCAGCCAAAGCGACAAATTATTCTAAACTCTATATATTGCAAAGATTTGGTGTACAATTAGGAAAAGACATGGTTGGCAAAACCAAAGCAACACCACTAACGTGGATAAAATTTGCCAACAAGATTCTACTAAAACCATGTGCACATTGAAATCAGTCATTGTTGCACAACTTCAAAGTTTTTGCAAAAAAGGTGATTCTTAAAACAGTAATGTTTATCCTTATTCTTAATACTTTTAATTGAAATATTCAAAATTTTAAAAGTTCAGACAGTTCAGAGTTTTGATAGTTTTTTAGCCAATTGAATTGGATTTTAGCTATTGTAGAAATAACGTATGATACTGCTTTGTATCTGGACCTCCAAACCATGCAACCAGCATGAAGTCAACAAAGAGAAAAGTGTATTTTGGTTTCTTGCTGTTTTACTTCTGATCGTCGTCTCAGCATGCCCCGCAGGTATCAGATCTGAGCAGAAACACACCAGTTGCCTAAATGCAGTCAGTTTCATTGAACAAATGTCAAAGAAATAATGTTTTCTTGTTGAAATAGACAGAGATCAACTTTCTTCACCCAGTTCTAAAAAGATTGCTCCTCAGGCAGATTTGCATCTTGTTAGACAAAACCTGCAAATCTTCTGATAACCATGACGCGCTGGGTGTCCGTCATATTTATCGACGTCCAGTCTGCAGTGGCTGGTTTCTGATCAGATCTGGTGAAGGTTGTAGGAATCCCTTAGCTCTGCAGCTCTTCAACAGCAGCAGCACTGCAGGAGTCAGCAGTGATGCAGTGAGAACATCAAGTGAATGTCAGAGCCTGAAAGGTGAGCAGGGATTTCATCAACCTCCTGCTGGGTAACATGTTAGGGTTGCTGTCTCTCATTGGAGAAGAATTTGCCTCTTTTTGCTTTACATTTCTTTAAAAAAAAAATGACATTATTTTAAAGACTTGTTCAAATATTTTATGAAGTTCACCTGGAAGATGCAGTGTTATTTTTTTTGGAGTAGCGTATGAGGAGGGAGATACGGAGGAGGTGCAAGAGGAGGCTCAGGAGAGTTGGAAGACAGAGTGAACAAAGCTGTGTTGAATCGGTTTAACTGCAGAGATAAGACGAGTCAGTTTCCAGCGGCTCTCTGCTGTCCTGCCAGCCTGCCAGTTGCTTAGTAACTGGTGTTTTTGGCTGAAGTCTACAGACAAAATATCTGAATTAAAGAGGACCTGAAGAAACAAATGACCAACACAAACACATTTCTCCCAAAGCTACATACAGTATTCCGTTGGTTTGCCACAGAAATGGATGTCAGCTGCAACCTCAAGTCTCACTGCTTTACTGGCATCAACAGGTGAGTCTGTGGAAGAGTCTCGATGTGTGAAACCCTAGAATTAAGCCCACGCTATAAAATAAGATGCACATAATTTATAGCCCTCAACATTTAACGACACCTCTGGTAAAGATGTGCACAGAAGCCAGAAATATAATTATAAAGACTTTTTTACGCCACATGATGCAACTTTTTTCCAACTGTGAGCTTTGTAGATTTTTTTAACTCCTTTATTCTTCTGCTCACTGTGTCAGGTGAAAGGATGAACACACAGTGCCATCCATGATTATTGACACCTTTAGTAAGGTTGTGTAAAAACATTTTTCTTCTTCTTGGTCATCCGACAGCTTTCTTTTGAAAATGTTTTAATTATTGACCGTATGGACAGGTTGCAGCCATCTTATGGTATATTAAGATCAACAAGTCTGCCTCACTTGAATGGCAGGTTCTCTTGTCTTTAGTATTTTGAAGAATTCATGGATTACTAATTAAAATATAACTTCAAAAGCTAAAGTAACGTAATTTACATTTAAAAAAATACTCAACTACATTTCTCTTATCAGAACTGTTTGAGGTTTCAGTGGCAGGTTTGGTTAAAAACAATCATTTCTTAATTTGTTTTTTTCCCACTAAATAAATATGTTCAAATTAATAGATTTTTCTTATTTTTCAGTGTGAGACTATGCTTTTGTAAAAAAAAGATTAAACAATTTAAAAGCTTTCTACACGTTTATACCAGCATTGACAAATGGGGGGCAATTTATTTTATTATGTAATAGAGCTATTTTGTTTGCTATTTAATATTTAGATGTGCTTCAGGTTTTGGGTTTGGAATTTCTTGAAAATGTGGACTAACTTTAAGAAAAGCTGACCTTCTGCTGTGAATCAAACATGAGAACCTCAAACCTTTATTCTAGCCATTTATATTTAAACAAGTATGGAAAATTATCTTTGGAACATACATAACTAAGACTGCATATGAATAGATAAACAACAGAGAGCATCAAATAGAAGAGATAGTTGATTAAGTATAAGCAAGTTCCATGTTCAGTTTTAAAGCTAGCAGGCTTGATCCAATGAACTGAAAATGAAGTGAATCAATATTTCATTTGTTTTCACCACAGTTTAGGTCTGGGAACCTTGTTATGTATCAAATTACAATCCCCATTGAGAATTTAGCAGTATAGATATCTTCAGGAATAACATGTACAACTGTAACATGCATTAAATATTCATCAGTATTTTTCTGTTTCTGTAAGAACGAATACATGAATACCAATTTTTTTCTTCGTGCAAAACACTTCATGGAAAGTATGTGAAAAAGTTTCTACAGGTTTTCTCACGTCTGCTTCTAAATATGATTATTCTGATATGATGAACTCCACATGGTTAAACTAGGCCTGTGGGCCAGAGGCAGCCCCTGCATCAATCAAACCTGTATTTCACACATAAAATAAAACAAAACCACTTGGGGTAAGTCAAATCAAAACTGCATCATATGACACCTATAAAGCAAAAATCAGTTCCAGGACTTATTTGCTCAGTTAGTAAATCCATTGTTTGTGCTGAAAGAATCAAAAAAAGGATGAAATCCTCAAAAAACAAAACAAGACTGTGTCTTTTAACCATTAGTGAACATCAACATATTTGATAAAGTGTCATTTCAAGAGGTAATTGTTAAGGCACTATGCTTTCTATACTGCAAACGTTTTATCACCATGAAAGCCCTGACGTTGTCTTGCAACAAACCTTCAGAAATTTCTGCTCTCTGTTCAATGTGTTGCCCTCTGATTGCTTTAACTATGTCAGTTATATGTATGTAAATAGCTCCAATTTACAAACAAATATAAAATCTCAAGGTAGCTTACATGACTAAAAGGTCCAACTCATATCTAGTTAGGTAGAATCCAATTATTTTTTAAAACCAATTGAAATGACGTCAGTTTATTTCATACCAATCACATTGCATACAGATCCAATATTTGATTCAGTCTGATTCAACCCCAGTCATAACACAATACACACAAATTAAGTTAATCACTTAATTCAAGGCGTTCTAAGGATGCTCAACCAGTTGCATCAAGTGGCTGCAGTTCCTGTCTGAGCAAGCATGAGAGGAACCACTACTTTTTAACAGGTAGAAACTCAGCACAACCAGAACCAGGCTCAGTATAAGAAGCCATCTGTTGCATCAAATGGAAATTGAGCAGCCATAATCAAGAAAATAACAGAAGCATTTGGGGTTAGATACTTTCTATGGGAGAGAGATACAAAGAGAGTACACAAAGTTAATGGACGCAACAACTCAACCTGTGGCTCTGTCCTCAAAAAGACAAAGCTAAAAGGAGAAGCACTATACCAGGGGTACTTTCCATGGGTTAGAAGAAAAAAAGAGTACATGCAGTCAAGGGCAGCAACTGATCAGTTGGTGCTCCATCTAGAAAGAAACACAGGTAAACATAGATGCACTTTGTCACTGGTGCTTTCCATAGTAAAGAAAAGAAAAAGTGAGAAATTTGTAGCAATAGCTCTGTTGATGGCTCTGTCCAGGAAAGAGATACAGCTAAACACAGAGGAACTAAACCAGGGTTACTTTCAGTAAGAAAAAGAGAAAGAGTACACAGTCAGTGGCAGCAATAGATCCATCAGTGACTGTGGCTTCATCCAGGAGACACACAGCTAAACACAAAACCACTGTCCCAGGGGTGCTTTCTATAAGAAAGAAAAACAAATATAATACACATTCACAGCTTCATCAGTGGCTACATCTAAAAAGGAAACAGCCAAACACAGCGGTACTGGGCTAGGGGTACTTCCCACAAAACAGAAGAATAAAGGTAGCAAAGATAGTAAATGAATGCAATATCCCTCCATCTATGAAAGAGACACAGCTAAAAAAAAAAGAATTGACCCAGGGGTACTTTCTATAGGAAAGAAAAACAAAGAGAGTACACATATTCAATGAAAGCAATAGCTCCATTAGTGGCTACATCTAGGAAGGAGTCACAGCTAAACACTGGGGCACTGGACTAGGGGTACTCCCCATAGAAGAGAAGGATAAAGGGAGCAAAGATAGTAAATGGCTGCAATATTTCTCTCAGTGTCTCCATCTAGGAAAGAGACACAGAAAAGCACAAAAGCACATGGGCCAGAGGTACATTCGAAAGAGAACAAAACCACAAAAACTAAACAGAGTAATTCTTAGCAAAGATGCTGTCAGCTGCTTCATCTAGAAATGAGAGATCTAAACATAGAGGCACTGGGCCAGGGTAACTGCCTAAGAAAAGACAACAACTATTGTCTCCGCCATTAACCTAAACTACACTGATGCCAGAAATAGAAAGGAGATTGTGATATGAGATTTTGAATTGCCCTTTAAGTAGGAATGCCCCATCAGTATCAAAGACCAGTCTTTCCTTCAGTCTTATGTGGCTTTAAAGTATATTAGAATTCTAATACACATTTGCAGGCACAGCAGAGCTGCGCTGATGTGTATCTGTTTCTCTCTTGCAGCGGGGCCCCCCTCAGGCGACCTGCACACATTCTGCTGTAATGGCCCTCCTCATGGTTGGAGGTCTCCTGTCAAATCTCAGAACTGAAAGCCCCCGAGAGACGAGCAAAGGTTTGAAGTCGGAATAAAGAATCACAAGGAAAAGAGAAAGCTTTCTTGCAAGGAGGTGTGAACTCTGGGAGGAGGCGCGGCTGACTTCCTGAATGGATGAAGACATCAGACGGCAAAGCTAAACACAATGAACACATTTCTGTTTTATTTTCCAAGAACTCAGTTCAACAATAATTTTAAACCTCTGCAGGACAGCCCAAAGCTCTAAAGAGGGGTCCTAAGTCTCAGACTGAAACCCACTCTTAGCTTTTCCTCCTAGCAGATTGTAAGAAAGCCTGGTGCGATATTCCTCCCTTCTCCTCCACCTCCTCCTCCTCAGCAGAACTAGATCTTGTCTATGCTTGGTTAATCTTTAGGTTTCTGAAGATCTCCAGAGGGGTCCCTTGCTGCAAAGAAGGTGACCGAACCTTTGCCTGAAGGGAAAAAAAAACACTGACATAAAGTTTAAATAATGATTTTCATATTTTAATTTCCTCTCAGAGGGAGAAGGAGACTATTTTCCTCTCCTTATCAGAGTTTCTGCTGATTGAAATCAGTATGATCAGGTGGAACCGAGGATATGAAATCTTATCAACTGGAATTATGAATGGATTTTATATTGGTAAAAGTTTTTTGTTATTATTATTATTATTATTATTATTTAGATCTGGAGCTCCTTCCATCAATCCCAGACGGGGACCTCCAACAGATCAGAGATGGAACCTGAAACTATCTATTTATTCATTTATTCATCCATTTATTCATGTATCTACCCACCCTCCCATCAGGGTGTCTTTAGACTGCAAGTGGTAACCATTAAACAGTTTCTTTTACACATTTTTCCATTTAATTACATAAGAGATCACTGTCTCTTCACTCTCATTAGCTCAATGCCTCTAAATGCTCTTAATAGCTGTTTGTGATTCATAATATGAGGTTCATCAGTGCTAAATCAACTGCTGTGTTTAGGATAGTCTATATTTTGTATCTTTCATTTTTATTTGCTTTTAAGTTGTAATCTACGTTTTATATTATCTGCAAAAATATTAGATAAGTTTTGTCTCATTGCCCTTACACAAAACATCCCAGTGTAAATTCTCCAAACATGTTGCCAAACATGTCAATTTCTTTTAATGAGACATTCACATTTAGAAATTATGTGCAATCTTTCCACTCAAAGCTTCACTTTAACAAAACGTTTATGTTTTTGCCTAAATGTTCCTAACAGCATGCACGTCTTCACTTTAATGGTGAGGAATGATCGACTGGGTGAAAACTTCCACACACCCCTTTTAAAATGTAAGCTTTTTGATGCAAAACATGAGACCAAGAAAAAACATTTTTAGAACTTTTTCCACCTTTAATCTGACGTAGAACCTGTAACTCAGTTGAAAAGCAAACTGAAATCAATACTGAAATAATGTTGGCGAAAAAGTGTGCATATGCACTCACCATTCTTTTTTTTATTATAATTTTTTATAAAAGCACACACCATTTTTGAGTAGGAGACTATCAGCGGGGCACGTCTTGACTTGCCCATATTTTGGGACATTCCAAATTAAAACCATTTTTTGCCCATATTTTGGAATATGCCAAAATTGTTTAACCAGTAATCTTCTGGTTAAGCCATGTTTTTGTTTGAAAGTATGCCTTGGGTTGTTGTTGTGCTTAAAGAGGAAGTTCTTCATCCTTTGCTTTCTAGCAGGTTTTATGTCTACACTGACTGGTATTTGGAACAGTTCATAACTCCCTTAAAGCCACAGTTCCTGCTAAAGAAAATAAATCCCAAGGAATGATGCTGCCACCACTATTCTTCACAGTAGGTGTCCTTTCAGAAGGATGCAGTGTATTTTCTGCACCAAAGATGCCTTTCAGGATTATAACCATTAAAACCTGTCTTCATCAAACTACAACACATTTTTCCACATGCTTTCAGAGACTTCAAATGTGTGTTCGAAAAATGTATCTGGGCTTACATGTTGGAACCCAAACTCCAGATATATGAAGAATAAGGAAGATAGTTGTCAGATGTACTGCACATAGCAACTAGTTGAGAGAAATTTCTGCTGCTCTTTAAATGTAGCTGTAGGCCTCCTGGCAGCCTCCCTGAACAGGTTTTTGTCACTTCTGGAGGAGCGTACAGTTCTTGGTATTGTAACAGTTGTCCCATATTTCTCCACTATATGATGACTGTGGCCACTATGTTCAAATACTTTGGAAATTATTTTGCACTCTTCTTCTGACTAATACCTTTACAATAAGGTATCTCTGATACTTTGGAAGCTCTCTGGGGATCATGGCGCTTGCTCTGTTCTGCTAGAACAGCTGAACTTTATTTATGGTCAACCAGAGGCCCTTTAAATGATGACAGGTGTGTACTGATTTCAGTTTAACATGAGTTTAAGGTTAGTGGTTATTCTGAAGACATGTAATAGAGCACTTTTCTTCTTGTCTTCTATGTTTTATATTCCCCCTACAAAATTTGAGTTTGTTCTTCACTTGGCTTATACAGGTTATAGGTTACATTACAGGTGGAAAAAGTTAAGAAATAGTAATTGTTTTTTTGACAAACCTTCTATTTTAAAGGAGTTTGTGGGCTTTTTATATCCACTCTACATGTACATCAACAACGTTTTGTTTTCCAAGTATGATAAGACACAACACCTTACTTGCCAGTCTTGTAAACACACACATACTCATGCAGAGGATATGTTGCCCTGCACAAACTCTAATGCTGACTGTCCAAGCGTTTCACTGCCAAACTAAACCCATTCCTCCCTTACCCCCTCCATTCCTCCATTCTTATTGCCGACTTATACCACTTTATCTCTTCCCTCTCCCTTCACTTTCATTGGATTTTTTTAATCTCTGCTGGCTTTACCACCTTGACAGGTAAATACATTTGAGTTGCTAAAGCTCATAAAGGAGTAAAATGGTGATAAAGGAAGAAAATAATTCTCCAAGACGTCTCACTGTCTTATCTTTTTACTTCCTCTCGCGCCTGTCTCCCCTTGAAAGAGCTAAAACTCTCATTACTCCGCTGTCAGCTGCTGCAGAACTGAAAAAGTATGTGTGGAGGCTTTTATTGAAGTTGGAGTAAGGTGCATTAGGACTGCGGACGGTTGTTTGTTGTTGCACTGATGGGACATAAAGATTCATAGAGGCACACAGCGTTCTTAGGCTGGAACTGTTATATCATTGAGACTGTTTTTTCCTGAGTGTTTTAGTTTCGGTTAAATTTTAGCTTTTATTAGTCTGAATCGTCATCAGTAACTTACGTTTAAATCATTTGTTTGCCATACAACTTTATTTGCATTCATTAAGGGTTTGCAGGTTTTCTTGATGACTTTATCTTATAATGCAAAAAAAAAGGATTTTACACTAAATTACTGATAGCTGTGCTTGCCAGAAATTCACAGTGAAAAATACAGTGCCACTCTATTTCACGGTATGTTTGATTGTGTGAAATTCCACAGTTAAAAATTGTTTTTGTTTAAAGCAAATTATCACGAAAAAATCAGTTTATGGGAAATAACCTTAAAACAAGTAAAAAAACGTAAATCTAACTAAAGTTTTTCATTTAAAAATGACAAGTTAAATTTTGGATTCAAGATAAATATTTTTTTCAGGTACATTCCCACATATTATAACTAAGTAGCAGTAAAAATATGGAATAGATTTATTTAAACATAAAAATGTTGCCCTCCAGGCTTCCATGTAATGAACACATCAATCAGTCACAAGATAACCACTCCTTAAAGTCCACAAAGCTGGTGTCTGGATCTCATTGTAATAGAATAAACCTGTAAATAAAATGCACTACATTGAATTGGATTATTACAGTTGCATCTAGAATTATTCAACCCCAACAAAAAAATGTTGTTTAAAATTGTTAAACTCCTTATTCAAACCCCTAAACAGAGCACATATTTGCAAATCAGGTACACCTAATGCAACCAGTCAAGGGCGTCATTAGTTGTATTGGGTGTGTTTCAGATGAAACCTGAAATACCTGGACTGTTCACGGTAAAGTTTTTTGCATGTTAGAAATGTGACTTTCCTGACCGATGGAGCAGCTGTATGTCAGGAGGAGGAAACACACACTGAAAAGAACAATTTTCCTAGAGTAAAGCAGGGCGGTGGAAATTATGCAGCATGTAAGTGGCAAGATGGATTCAATTAAGCATCAGAAAATCCTGGAAAATAATATCATGCCATCTGCGAGGATGCTGAAGCTTGCGTGTCACTGGACATTCAAACAGGACAATGATCCCAAACAAAGTCCACCAAGGCAGGAAAATACTAATGTGGCCATCATAGCTGTCGAACTTGAACTCTGTTGAAAATCTCTGGTAAGATTTGAAAAGGCTGCAGCACACAAAACCAAAAATATTAAGTGTGTGGAGGTTTTGGCCATGAGGAGAAAGCTAAGATTCCTAAGGTATACTGGCACAAGCTGCTTTCTGACTATGAATCACATTTGCAGCAGGACATAACAGTAAAAGGGTGCTAATGATGGTTGTCACTAACGGTTAGAATCATTTTTATACTGCAATTCTCTTTAAAAGCATGTTTATGTTTAATTTCGAGAAACCACTAGCGATATTAGTTGTGCTGAGCTTTTTAAATCGTTCTTGTTGATTTTTATTTATTGCAAACAGCTAATAGCTTTTATAATTTGCCAATAGTAGGAAATGGGGATTGAATAAATTTAGGGGCAAACTAGATTATATTTTAATTAGTTTAGCGTATTTGATCTCCATAAACTGATCGACAATGACTGACATGTGTGAGAATTTGCCTAAAACAAAAGGAAAAACAGCAGTGGAGGGAGTAGATACGATCATTTCTACATACAATGCTGTACATTCAGCTAACATTTGCAATATGATATCATTAATTTATCTTTTCGAGTTACCGGAAATAAGTTATCACTCTGCAGCCCCTCCAACATTTCAGGCAACATTTTATTTTATCATAATAAAAAAATGAATCAATTTTTTTTTTCCATGTGAAAATTTCTGCAAAGTTAAGTATCCAGAATACATGCATTTTTTACAACACAGACTGTTTTCCCTGGCCTGCAGCTCGAGGATATTGTTTGATGAGCCAAAGCTAGTGTACCTGTTTATGAAGACCTGACTTCTGTTCTTTTCTAAACAATCAGAACAGCATAGCGATGAAAAGAAATGTTTACAGCTGATAGAGAAACATAGTTCTCAGTCTAGCATGTTTCCATGCAAATCTCTGAATGGAGGACTAAATAAATAAGCTTTGATGAAGGATATGTTCTTTTAAAGCTTTAAACATACAATTAAAAAGACTTCATGAATTTAAGTAAAAGAAATAAATACCAGTAGTTAGATGTAAATTGTACACTAATAGAAATTAATATAAACTGTTAATGTGATAAGAAAAAAACATTTTGTACTTTATTTGAAGAAACAGATAGAAGTCGTTTTTCAGTTTAATCTCCAGCTGTGCAACTTTTCCGTGCAATTCAAGTCCTCAGTAAAATGTTGTGTCTTTAAGCCCTTTAATTCTGCCGTCTGCCTTTCAACCATCCGCACCCTACATTTCCTTCTTCACAATTGTTTTCTCCTCACAGCTTCATCCCTCTCTCCCTTTACATCGTGTCTCTCCTAATCCTCCTCTTCCTCTTTGCCTTACACCAAGTCTGTTTACATAGGATTAGAAACTAAAGCAGTGCTCTTGCTGATGTTTTTTACCCTTTAAGGGAGTCGGGACAGGAAATCTGTCTCTGCTGGGTGTTTGTTTATACCGTGTGTGTGTTTGTGCTAAACTTCGGTGATGGCCACGGCTTCATAAGTGAACTTTGCCCTCAGGCTGTTGGTTTACTCAAGCTGTCTTTACTTCCACAGTGTACCTGAAGGAAAAATCCACCCAGAAACATGAGCAGAATAATTGGAGCCTTTTGAAAAGAGGTTTAGTGGCTGGAGATGTCAGAAGATCTGGGGGTTATAGATGCAACAAAGTACTACAAAGAAAAATAAACACCAAGTAGAAAACGGTTAATAAAAGATACACAAGGCAGCCTCAGACAGATCCAAATCAATCTGAGAAATACCTTTTAATATTTCATAATACAAAGTCTTTATGTGAAAATACACACTATAGAAAGATGCTTAAAAAGTGAAATAGTACAATATTTCCAGCATATATTTGCTTCATCCCAGACCAATCATCTACTAGTTGAGCTGCTTTTAAAATTGTTCCTAGTGTAAATAACCTAAATATTTGTAAAAATGTGTTTGTAAGAATTGGTTTGGAACTGGACTCACAAATTTATGTAACTGTAGTTATCTACAGTTAGTAACTAACAGTTATCTCAGGGGGCGCTACAAATAAATGTTGCAGCCTAGTTATAATCAGCCAGAACTTGCACCATGTGATTCATCTGTATATGAGATTAGAACATTGCAATCTAGCTTTAAATATACTTTATTGTAGCATATGACTGATTGCTGAGGAAACCTAGACTATTATGGTTTTGAATTGCCAATGTTAAAACAATGTACCTGTGGCATGAGAGTTGCAGCTTAGAGACACTATACCGCATATATGTGAAAGGGGAACAAAATCAACATAAATTATATGATTTGCTGCTGTGAAACTTGATAATCTTCAATAATCTTTATTTTATTTGACATTGCGATTGTAAGTGTGCTCTCTAACCACAAGACTACCAATTCCATAGTAGAGGTACTCACTTGCATGATACACTATGCAAACACTCTGTCTGCACTGAAAATACACTTACCTTGGCGTGTCGAATGCTTGAAATGGCTGACATGGCAGAGGAGTTTACCCTGTTTTCTCATTATTACACCAAATAATAATTTGATCATTTAAGGTCGATCATAGAATTGAGCACAGAGCACTGAAAACACGCCTTGAGGCAATCAGCAGACTATTAGGTGCAATGGAAAAGGAAAAAAAAAAAACAGATCTTAACATCATAGTGTAAATGTAACGAAAGGGAAACACAAATGCATGGCACATGACACATGTCCAAAACTATGCCCCTTTTTATTATCTATTAAAAATACCTCAGTTGCAATGACTTGCAACACTCTAAGACAAGGCCCCAGCAAACTTTTTGGAGCCTGTTATATTCAGAAGTACCAACACCTTTTCCTTAGATAGAAACCCTTTTAACCAATTTGATTAACAAACTGAATCCAACTGCACTGTTTGTTAGTTAGGATTAATTGGAATGTATGAACCCGACTTGAAATATGTATGATTTGATTGAATTGACTTTGTAAAGTGCCGTGAGACTACGTGTTGTGAATTGGCGCTATATAAATAAAACTAAATTGAATTGAATTGAATTGAATTAATGAAACTATCCACAGTCTTATCATCTGCTCTATTCAGTTCAATTCAGTTCAGTTTATTTATATAGCGCCAATTCACAACACATGTCGTCTCAAGGCACTTCACAAAAGTCAGGTACATACATTCCAATTAATCTTAATCATTGAACAGTGCAGCCAGATTCTGTTATTTATTCAAATTGGATAAAAAGTTTTTCTATCTAAGGAAACCCAACAGATTGCATCCAGTCAGTGACTTGCAGCATTCCCTCCTCCCGGATGAACATGTAGAGACAGTGGACAGTCACTGGCGTTGACTTTGCAGCAATCCCTCATACTGAGCATGCATGTAGCGGCAGTGGAGAGGAAAAACTCCCTTTTAACAGGAGGAAACCTCCAGCAGAACAAGGCTCAGTGTGAGCGGCCATCTGCCACGACCGACTAGGGGTTAGAGAGAAAAGAGCAGAGAAACCAAAGAGAACAAAGAAGCACTGATCCAGGAGTACTTTCTATGGGAAGGAAAAGGTAAATGTTAATGGATGTAGCTCCTTCAGTCGTTTCACCTAGAAAGAAAGAACAGATAAACTCTGAGCCAGATTTCAAGTTTAGAGTCTGAAAGAGAGCACATAGAGTTAGTTACAGTAAAACCCAAAGTCATAGCTGTTTAGGGAGAAAAGGGGGTTTTTAAACCCCTAAAAGACAGGGCCATGTGGATCTCGGTAGAGGGGGACATTAAGTTGTTCCCCAGCAAAAGTTTGGGGTTTCCCCTCTCCGAAAGGTTTACAGGTAGACACAGAGTCACCCCGGGTGTGCTTAGGAAGAGAGAAGAGAGAAAAACAAATTTTAAAAAGCTAAAATACAGTAAATAATACAAAATTGAAGAGTAGTGGAAAAAAAGTAGCAAAGAGGGTGAAAGGGGGTCTTTAGTCCCCACAGCCTAACCCTATACAGCAAAAAATACGCGTGTTGGATAACCAAACCCCACCTAAATATAAGCTTTATAAAAAGGGAAAAATTTTTAAAACCTAGCCTTAAAAGTAAAAAATTTTTTTCCCCAATCTAGACCCCATGATGGCCTTGTTATACAAAAAAACCACAAAGATTTGGGATACCTTTTCTTTCAGATTGACCATAACTATTGGAAAAGAGAGGGGGTATAAGGTAGCAGAAATGGAGGGTGTGTTGCACCTCAACCATAGCTGAGCCGGTTTAGGCTAAACCCCGACTCCCCTTACTCCATCCAACAAGGGGAGAAGAAGACGGAGCTAAATAAAAAAGAAGCTCAGGATAAAACCTAAGCCACTCTAACTATAAGCTTATCAAAAAGGAAAGTTTTAAGCTGCCTTAAAAGTAGAAGGGTGTCCGCCTACGGACTAAAACTGGGAGGGTCCACAGGAGAGGAGCCTGATAAAAAAAGATCGCCTCCCATTCTATTCTAGGGGACTCTAGGAACCCCCAGAAAATTTGCAGTTGAGAACGAAGTGCTCTGTTAGGAACGTATGGAACAATCAGATCTCGATGTTGAGGGGGTTTAAAACATTAAGGGCTTTATATGGAAAAGGAAAATTTTTTAAATTCTATTCTGGATTTAACAGGGAGCCAGTGAAGGGAAGCAAAAATGGAAAAATATGATCTCTCTTTTTAAATTTTTCATCAAACTTTTGCTGAGCATTTTAAATCAGCTAAAGGTTTTAACGCATTTTGTGGACACCCCGGATAGTAAAGAATTACAAAGTCCACCCTTGAAAAACTGCAGGGACTAGTTTTAGCATCAACCGGACAGGATTTTTCTAATTTTGCAATTTTCGGAGATAAAAAGAAGGAAATCCGGGGAAAACCTGTTAATTTTGGATTTAAAGACAGTTCTGGTCAAAAAAAACATCAAGGTTTTTACTTTATTATCGGAGGGCAATTTAAGCCATACAGGTTTAGTCTTTGACAAGCATTTTTTTTTAAAGACTCCGGTCCAAAGAGACAACGTCTTCTTGTCTGAATTTAAAAGCAGAAAATTTAAAAAAGTCTCCAAGTTTTTATGCTTCAAGACTGTTTTTAGTTATCAATGGTTGGTCATCAGGATTTATGGATAAGTAAAGTGAGGGGTCATCAGCGTAAACTGAAAATTTATTCATGTGCCTGAAAATTTTTCCCTATTGGAAGATATAATGAAAAGAAAATTTTCCCCCCAAGTACTGAACCCGGGTATTCCCAAAATTAACCCTGGAGTTAAAATGATTTATCATTTCATGAACAAATGGTGGTCGACAAATAAGATTTAAACCACCCTAGCGCTGCCCCCCTGATCCCACAGATTTTTCCAGCCTTTTAAGAAAAATTTTATGACGACGTATCAAATGCACTGAGATCTAACAGAACCGTACAGACACAAGTCCTTTATTGGGGCAATAAGAAATATTAGTATTTCAGCAGAGCTTTTTCAGGCTATGATGACTTGAAACCCGACTGAAACTCTTCAAACAGGTCATTGCTGGGCAAATCTCACACATTTGTTTAGCAACATTTCTCAAGAATTTTAGATAAGAAGGGGAGTTGGATATCGGTCGAAAATTTATTAAGATCTCGAAAAGGAAGGTTTTTTAAGCAAAGGTTTAATACAGCTCCCTTAAAAAGGGGTGGTACATACCCCTTTACAAAAGATAAATTAATCATATAAAAAATGGGGTGAAAACAGAGGGAACCTTCCTAAAAAATTTTGTGGGTTTGGGGTTTAACATACAAGTTGAAGGTTTAGAGAAGCTAATATTTCTGATAATTTCAGGAAGCTCCACAGGGAAAAAACAGCCAAACCAGATCAGGTTCTACAGTTACTTCAATGTTGTCCATTTGTTGAGGATGAAGTAATCTTTGGGGAGTATGTCAAAGATTTCTTTTTAATAGAATTTTCTTTATTTTGGAAGAATCCCATAAAATCATGACTGCTGAGAGCTAAGGGAATGGATGGCTCAACAGAGCTATGACTCTGTGTAAGTTTAGCAACTATACTAAAGAGAAACCTAGGATTATTCTTGTTCTATTCTATTAAGGATGAGAAATAAGCTGTTCTATCTATGTGCACATTAGCATGACATGTCCAATGTGTGTTAAAGGCAGTAACCAACATGTTTCAACTGATGTGATGTAGTGCTGAAGCTCCTGATGTGTTAGACATTTTTTTACCATTGGTAACAAGATAGGAAACACAGATACCTGAACAATGGAGCAAGTGGAGCAGCTGCTCCCCCATTTTACAACATAATTAGGCACCCATGGGAACAGATTAATAATTATATGCCTAAATGATTGCCTCAGGGCAAAGATCAATCAGCAGATTATATAGAGTCAAACAAGTCCTTACTTTTAATGCATCATTAAAGTTTTAAACCGATGCAATACTTTTTGAATTTCCTTTAGCTCCATCTGTGCTGTGGCTAGCAGCACTTATAGTATACAAGCTAATGGGTACCAACGCTAATGCTAACTTACATAACCAGGAAAAATTTTAAAAATAATTTATTTCGGCTTTCTTTCTGTGTCACTACAGCTAACAATATTTTTTAGCACTTTATGGAGAAAGAAGACATGGCGCTTGTTTATGGTTACAGTTTACTGCTACATCCTTCAGCCACCACTTCCTGCTGTAACAGCTTAGGCTGTCTGAGTGAAATATAAATGCTGCTTTTAGGCCAGAAGAAAACAGCATTTTGCTTTTCAGAGGTCTGAAAGGTGGATTTTTCCTTAAAGTACCTCGTGTTGGAAATGAAACTATGAAGTCTCCTGTTTTAAATGCGTTTTTGATGACTAAATAACAAAGTATTCACTCTGGTCTTTCTACGTGTTATGGCTTTGAAAAGGTGTCACTTACAGTATAAAAAAAACACTGGTATAAAGTTTAGCTCAATGTTTTCAGGGTTTTTTGTACCAATCACATATCCTGCTCTCTGCAGTGTTTCTCTATCTGGTGACAACTATGAAATTCTCTTTCAAGTTGCGACAAAAAAATATCAGAAAACAGATCACTGATCATTTGTTTTAAAACAATACAGATTTCCATTTTTTGGTAACAAGACAAAGTTAGAGTAGCTGATTTATGCACATGTGAGAATTTATTTTTCACATACCAAAACATAAATACAGGTAATGTAATTGGTCAAAACACAGTTATGTTAAAAACAAGCAAATAATGTCAGAAGCTAAGGATAAATTTAAAAAAATACACAACTGTTTTGTTTATTTTCTTACTTAATTCTTTAAAGATTTAAGTAGAGGAGAAATATTACCACTGGTAAAAAGCTTAAAAGTAATCCTATACAGTTTAAAATAAAGGTTTTTTTATGTATAAAACCAAAAAACAGGACCCAGAAAAATGTAAAATACTCAGTTTTTATGTTACAGTTCTGAGCTTCCAGAAGATAATCAGAATTCTCGTTTTTAATTGTTTCAGTGGTTCTGACTTATTTGCTTACATAACTGTGTTATGCAGTAATCTCTCAGCTGTTGTTTTAATCTGCTGTTTTATACAGTGCAGGTGATGTGCAGATTGTGTGTCAATGTGTGAACAGAGCTTCAGTACATTTTTGAAGTGGTTGCAAGTTGTCACGTCAAAACTGAGGAGTAGATTTACCTCCCTGCCTTCTGTTTCTCTATGAGGCTGCACATTTGTTTTGTAAAGAAATAAAAGTTCCTGTTGGATCTTAATTGGTTGTCAGTGATTTTGTTCTTCTTAAACCTTCTACTTTCTTTCTTTTTACTTTTGTTTGAGCTTCACTTTTTTATTTCTGTTCCGATGCTGTCTGTACTATATTTCTCTTTTCTCAGATATCCCTGCATATTGGCTTTAATTGCACTTGATCAATTAGATGAGCCCCTGACTGATTTAAAACTCTGTACAGGCCAAGATTCCTCACTTGAAAATTATTATGTTTAACTGTTCTACAATAAAATCCTAAAGGGCCTCTGTTAAATTGAGAAAACTTGCTATTAATGATTCAAGGAGTATTTTTAAAATTGCTTCTCCCGGGATGTACAAATGGAGAGTTAATATTAGGCTAGCCTGTATTTACATAATCTGCATGTGTGAGTCATACATAAAGGCTGACAGATGGTTGATGGGTGGAGACCGATTACAACATGCTGCTCACGAAAGGGGGATTTCAGTACTTTGCAAAACTGCCAGATTTAAGCAAAGCAAGTTAATCTGATTGGGTCCATGAACCAGCACTGGGCTGCCAACAGGAGGCGGCAGGAAACTTTAATGGTTAAAACAAGGGAATGAGGTTATATTAAACTTTCTTTGAAAAAGCTTCACCTTCTCACTGTCCTCTTTGACATGTCTTAAAGTAGTTTGTTAAGTAATCAAGATATAGTCATTTGCATAGAGAATTAACAACAATGGTTAACAAAACAAATCCATTTCCAGAATAATCAGATTGCCTGATTATAATGAGAAAATCTGATTGGAGACTATTCTAAAATGTTGGTACATTTTACTCAGAATTTTGTTAAAGATTTTAAAACTTTTTTTGAGGGTTAAAAGGGTTTTGTTTTATTCTTTAATTTTCAATCATCATAAATCATAATCTGATGTTTCCCTCCCACATTTAACTTTATCTGGCTTCACAACAGCAGCTTGATCCAAAGCACTATGTTCATCAATTTAAAAAACAAATACTCCCCCATCCCCACCCAACCATACTACCACCAGAGGCCTAAACTGTTTATATAAGTAAGGATGGATCCATGTTGTTGTGTTGTTGTTGCTAATATCCGACCCTACCATCTGAATGTTACAGCA
Organism: Crenichthys baileyi; assembly: GCA_036173005.1. Classification (NCBI taxonomy): domain Eukaryota; kingdom Metazoa; phylum Chordata; class Actinopteri; order Cyprinodontiformes; family Goodeidae; genus Crenichthys; species Crenichthys baileyi. The sequence continues at coordinate 43,958 of JAHHUM010001535.1, read as the reverse complement.
TCAATTACGTCTGTTTTGGTCCAATTTTGGTGACCCTGTGTGAATGGTAGCTTCAATTACCGTAAGGTTTTCTGCTACTGTAGGCCATCTGATTCATGATTTGACATCTTGTGCATTCAGATAAAGCATTCTGCATACATTTATTGTAACACGTGACTTGTTGAACCACTGTTGCTTTTCTATACTCTTGTTCCAGTCTAAATTTTCTCCTCTGACCTCTAACATCAACAAGGCATTTTTGTCCACATAACTGCAGCTCACGGTACAATTTTTTTTTTCAGAGCATTGTCTGAAAACCCAAGATGTTTGTGCATGACATTTTCAGCAGATAATTTAGATTATGAACTACTGAGACCAACTTGTCTTGCATCAACAGGTATCCTACGTTAAAGACACTTAAATTCATATTCATCCCCCTGCTAATGATTGCTTTGAACAAGAGATCTTAGATGCCTAAATGCATTAAGTCACTGCCATGTGATTGCATGATTTGCTACCTGTGTTGACAAGCAAAATAACAATTAATAAATTGGCCATTGAGTGTATATACTCATTTAACAGATTCCCTCACAAATATATGTAGACTAAACAACTATGTACTGTTACAATTTGTGGTATTTTGTCAGAATAAAAAAACACTTTTGCTTTCTTGACATTGATTACATCCTGGTATTTTCACTCAACACATAAAGGGGTCTTTGGTTGTCTTGCCACTCCCAAATGCATGAAAAGATTGCATTTAAATGTGGGCAAACTTCATTAATATAGAGATACCTTATTAGATCTTACTTTGTGTGTAGTTTAAGATTTAGATTGAAGCACAAAATCTGGTTTGGACACACTGCGCAATAGCTTAATCTGCCCTTTGAAGTGCAGTCTTGACTATGCACTCCAGGGAGCTTCATATGCATAATTATTTTAAAACACATGTTGGACCAAAATGATTAACAGCTCACGCAGGTTTTAGGTACTAAAAAGGTTGAGATGTGGTTATTCCAATGTCCTCTGTCCATTCAAGTCAATTCAAAGTGAGTAGTAAAACAAGTTTTCTCTTTGAATGCTGATAAATAACAAAAACTTATACAAAAAAACTTGTGACTTCAGTTTTAATCCAAAGGTTCCTATGGCAACCTGCACTTAAAATAGAGATTTGATATGAGATATGATAACACCTTCCATCAGCGAACTCACACTCAGGGAAAAGTGAGAAGAATTTAAAGTGTTCGTATCCAATTATGGTCTTGACCTTAGCAGGTTTTTCCTGTTTTGTTTTAACTTTATGATTATCTGTAAGCTTTATATTGTTTTTGTTTGATCTATTTATTATCTTCACTGTTTTGTTCAGTATTTCTTCCTTTCTTCTCTTTTTTCACGCCTGTCTAGTCATTTACTGCCCCAGTATTTACATTTACCGCCTTTCAGTTGTTCCTTGTCAGATCCTTCTCCCTGCTTGCTTCCTTCTGGTCAAGTCTCTGCCATGTTATTTTAGACTTCCTGCTGGGCTCCAACCTTGGTTTTCTGTTGCAAAAAGTTTGTTTTAACCTTCAGCTGCCTGTGTCAGAAATCTACTGTTTCATACCCCTTCATTACACATAGAAGGGGTTATGTTTTTCAGATGCTGTTCGCTTCCTGGTCAGAGCTATCTTTAGGTTTTTGATACTATGCTGAATCTGTTCAAATCTGTTAGCAGGTAGACCACCTCTTACCTGGACTGCTGACTCCAATGCTCTGTCTCTTTTTTAAATCTTACATTAGGAGTTAGTAATTAAACAGCAAGGGATTTTTTTAAAGACATTAATTCTGCTTTTTATTTTATCTTTGATAAAGCCAGTTTTGCTTTTCTTTTGCATAGAAGAGGTGGGCAGTTCCAGTTCTAAAGGACCTGCATGTTCTCCTCTACAGGACCAGAATCCCGACTATAAAGATTAGTGGCTAAAAAAGGTAGCCTCAATTTATCTATGGGTTTTTTATGTTCTTGTTTAATTATTTTGCAAGTAATGCTTAACCTCATTTAACTCCTGCTCCTCTTTCTTTAGACCCCTTCACACTGCACCATGATGATAAAAATCCACAAGAGCTTTAAATGGTGTTTGCAGGATTCTGAAAAGGTATATTGAACTGTACCAAGAACACAGTACACTCCATATTATGGAGACTGCTTTGAAGCATCCACAAAACTTCCATATTGATATCATGTTGCTACGTCATCATCCTAGCAGTAAATTGATGTCCTATGTGCAGTGTGGAAAAGTCTGAAGCAGCAGTGGTAACTTTTCTGTGATGTATGGCCTGCACATCAGCTGATGAATCTCATGACCCTTGCGCATAAAAACTGATCTGTGCTGCCCTCCTAATGGCATCGAGCTCCCAGCTAGGGAGAAGCACACACACCTCCAGATTGTGCGTATGCTCAGGTAGCTATGAGACAAAGAGAAATTGTGGGTTCTCCAGGCTGCAGTTAAATTGAAAATGTATTTGTACTATTGTCACAGAAGGCCTGGAATTATTTAGTTAGGGAAGGAGAGGAGGATGAAACAGTGAAAGCGGGGACTCATGCATTAAGTCAAAATAACATTATTCTCATTCAGCCAAAAATCAATTCAGAATTTTGAAGCCCAGGGTCCAAAGTGTAAGACGACATAAATAACACATACTACCAAGAAACACACAAGACAATATGTTGCATAAGAACTTACAGGATTTAAAGACTTAATGTGATCTGCTCTTAATGATGAACACAGAAATTAGCTTTGTTTACGTGACTACATCTAACTGCACTTGCAAAGATATGTGCACAGAGCATTGTGCAAGGGATAAAATAATATGCAATTGTGGTACCGTTACATATGAAATGTAACTACACCCTCTAATTCTACTATAAAACTACAGGGGTTGGACAATGAAACTGAAACACCTGTCATTTTAGTGTGGGAGGTTTCATGGCTAAAATGGACCAGCCTGGTAGCCAGTCTCATTGATTGCACATTGCACCAGTAAGAGCAGAGTGTGAAGGTTCAATTAGCAGGGTAAGAGCACAGTTTTGCTCAAAATATTGAAATGCACACAACATTATGGGTGACATACCTGAGTTCAAAAGAGGTCAAATTGTTGGTGCGCATCTTGTTGGCGCATCTGTGACCAAGACAGCAAGTCTTTGTGATGTATCAAGAGCCACGGTATCCAGGGTAATGTCAGCATACCACCAAGAAGGACGAACCACATCCAACAGGATTAACTGTGGACGCAAGAGGAAGCTGTCTGAAAGGGATGTTCGGGTGCTAAACCGGGATTGTATCCAAAAAACATAAAACCACAGCTGCCCAAATCACGGCAGAATTAAATGTGCACCTCAACTCTCCTGTTTCCACCAGAACTGTCCGTCAGGAGCTCCACAGGGTCAATATACACGGCCGGGCTGCTATAGCCAAACCTTTGGTCACTCATGCCAATGCCAAACGTCGGTTTCAATGGTGCAAGGAGCGCAAAATAACATTATTCTCATTCAGCCAAAAATCAATTCAGAATTTTGAAGCCCAGGGTCCAAAGTGTAAGACGACATAAATAACACATACTACCAAGAAACACACAAGACAATATGTTGCATAAGAACTTACAGGATTTAAAGACTTAATGTGATCTGCTCTTAATGATGAACACAGAAATTAGCTTTGTTTACGTGACTACATCTAACTGCACTTGCAAAGATATGTGCACAGAGCATTGTGCAAGGGATAAAATAATATGCAATTGTGGTACCGTTACATATGAAATGTAACTACACCCTCTAATTCTACTATAAAACTACAGGGGTTGGACAATGAAACTGAAACACCTGTCATTTTAGTGTGGGAGGTTTCATGGCTAAAATGGACCAGCCTGGTAGCCACTCTCATTGATTGCACATTGCACCAGTAAGAGCAGAGTGTGAAGGTTCAATTAGCAGGGTAAGAGCACAGTTTTGCTCAAAATATTGAAATGCACACAACATTATGGGTGACATACCAGAGTTCAAAAGAGGACAAATTGTTGGTGCACGTCTTGCTGGCGCATCTGTGACCAAGACAGCAAGTCTTTGTGATGTATCAAGAGCCACGGTATCCAGGGTAATGTCAGCATACCACCAAGAAGGACGAACCACATCCAACAGGATTAACTGTGGACACAAGAGGAAGCTGTCTGAAAGGGATGTTCGGGTGCTAACCCCGATTATAACCAAAAACATAAAACCACGGCTGCCCAAATCACGGCAGAATTAAATGTGCACCTCAACTCTCCTGTTTCCACCAGAACTGTCCGTCGGGAGCTCCACGGGGTCAATATACACGGCCAGGCTGCTATAGCCAAACCTTTGGTCACTCATACCAATGCCAAACGTCGGTTTCAATGGTGCAAGGAGCGCAAATCTTGGGCTGTGGACAATGTGAAACATGTATTGTTCTCTGATGAGTCAACCTTTACTGTTTTCCCCACATCCGGGAGAGTTACGGTGTGGAGAAGCCCCAAAGAAGCGTACCACCCAGACTGTTGCATGTCCAGAGTGAAGCATGGGGGTGGATCAGTGATGGTTTGGGCTGCCATATCATGGCATTCCCTTGGCCCAATACTTGTGCTAGATGGGCGTGTCACTGCCAAGGACTACCGAACCATTGTTGAGGACCATGTGCATCCAATGGTTCAAACATTGTATCCTGAAGGCAGTGCCGTGTATCAGGATGACAATGCACCAATACACACAGCAAGACTGGTGAAAGATTGGTTTGATGAACATGAAAGTGAAGTTGAACATCTCCCATGGCCTGCACAGTCACCAGATCTAAATATTATTGAGCCACTTTGGGGTGTTTTGGAGGAGCTAGTCAGGAAACGTTTTCCTCCACCAGTATCACGTAGTGACCTGGCCACTATCCTGCAAGAAGAATGGCTTAAAATCCCTCTGACCACTGTGCAGGACTTGTACATGTCATTCCCAAGACGAATTGACGCTGTATTGGTCGCAAAAGAAGGCCCTACACCATACTAATAAATTATTGTGGTCTAAAACCAGGTGTTTCAGTTTCATTGTCCAACCCCTGTTTCATGACTATGAATATTGTAGCTTCACACTAAAGGCATCAAAACTATGAATTAACACATGTGGAATTATATACTGAACAAAAAAGTGTGAAACAACTGAAAATATGTCTTGTATTCTAGGTTCTTCAAAGTAGCCACCTTTTGCTTTGATTACTGCTCCCCACACTCTTGGCATTCTGTTGATGAGCTTCAAGAGGTAGTCACCTGAAATGGTTTTCACTTCACAGGTGTGCCCTGTCAGGTTTAATAAGTGGGATTTCAAGCCTTATAAATGGGGTTGGGACCATCAGTTGTGTTGTGCAGGAGGTGGATACAGTACACAGCTGATAGTCCTACTGAATAGACTGTTTGAATTTGTATTATGGCAAGAAGAAAGCAGCTAAGTAAAGAAAAACGAGTGGCCATCATTACTTTAAGAAATGAAGGTCAGTCAGTCCGAACAATTGGGAAAACTTTGAAAGTGTCCCCAAGTGCAGTCGCAAAAACCATCAAGCGCTACAAAGAAACTGGCTCACATGAGGACCGCCCCAGGAAAGGAAGACCAAGAGTCACTTCCGCTGCGGACATTAAGTTCATCCGAGTCACCAGCCTCAGAAATTGCAGGTTAACAGCAGCTCAGATTAGAGAACAGGTCAATGCCACACAGAGTTCTAGCAGCAGACACATCTCTAGAACAACTGTTAAGAGGAGACTGTGTGAATCAGGCCTTCATGGTAAAATAGCTGCTAGGAAACCACTGCTGAGGACAGGCAATAAGCAGAAAAGACTTGTTTGGGCTAAAGAACACAAAGAATGGACATTAGACCAGTGGAAATCTGTGCTTTGGTCTGATGAGTCCAAGTTTGAGATCTTTGGTTCCAACCACGTGTCTTTGTGCGGCGCAGAAGAGGTGAACGGATGGACTCTTCATGCCTGGTTCCCACTGTGAAGCATGGTGATGGTGTGGGGGTGCTTTGCTGGTGACACTGTTGGGGATTTATTCAAAATTGAAGGCATACTGAACCAGCATGGCTACCACAGCATCTTGCAGCGGCATGCTATTCCATCTGGTTTCCTTTTAGTTGGACCATCATTTATTTTTCAACAGGACAATGACCCCAAACACACCTCCAGGCTGTGTAATTGGACCTGAACCCAATCGAGACGGTTTGGGTTGAGCTGGACCGCAGAGTGAAGGCAAAAGGGCCAACAAATGCTAAGCATCTTTAGGAACTCCTTCAAGACTGTTGGAAAACCATTTCAGGTAACTACCTCTTGAAGCTCATTCTTGGGACCCTAAGCCATGGATTTCAACATTAAACTCTGGTACGGACTTTTCTGGAAGTTTCAAAATAAATTGCATTTAACAGACTTTTAGCACAACTTCAGAAGGGGAAAGGGGGGTAATAGCAGCAGACTTCCCATGATGCCACTGTCTGAATAAGAGCACCCCCTCTCCCACAAGCCGACCTCTTCCAAGCAGCTCCCGAGAGGAACTGGACGGAGGGACACAGCGCGCTGAGGTCTTTTTGCTGGCAAAAAGGCATAAACTCTTCAAACTGGATCCAAGAGTGTCATACGATCACCGATCATATGCACTAAGTGAAGTATGGTATTAATTGCTGTTTGTGTATCCGGTATTCATTCACGAACGGGGGTAATTAAGGTACAAGCATTGCTTGACTTTCCGAGCCCTGCAGAAGCAAACAGTGTTTGAGAGAAGCCCCTGCAAAGACGCGGTCTCCCAGTCTGGAAGGAAGACAGCAGAGACCGCATCACCATGTTAACCCGTGTGGTCAGCGGACAGGACGGGCCGCCCAGCTACAGCTCCGGAGCTAACCCTTTTGTTCAGAGAGCGAACGCCACTTCAAAACAAAAATTGGAAAATATGCTTCACCAGAAACCCACATATGTGCTGGAACTGATTCCTCTTGCTTACCCTTGATCACGGTGAGCGTGTGTCACTCTTACCTTATCTAACACCTTAACAAATGCCTGTGAAGCGACAAAGCTGCCCGAGGGCAACGCATTTTAATGAAGGAGATGAAACTCCAAGAAAACCTGAGCAGGTTACTGATCAGAACAGTGAATAAAAGGAGAGAGCAGGTCAGCGAGATTGAATATATTCAGTTATGACTGGATTTCATTTATAAAGGTAGAATCTCTGCTCAACATGCTCCACTCATGCTGATCATTCTTGTTATACTCTAGTTGAAAGGCGTGAATTTTATCCTTTGCCTCTGCCAAGTCATTAAGACGATGCCCTTTTCTTTTGTACAACATAGATCCCAAATTCTTGAGGTTTACAAAGAGAAACCTTAATATTGTTCCCCATTTATCCCCAATCCCAAGTCCCAGTCATTCTTTTTTAAAGGCTTTACTGGGTGGACATTTTTAGAAAAGAATTTGCTTTAGAAACACAAAAACCACAGGCTTTGAATACTATTCTAGTGGAGAGGTCTTCTGAGATTATCCAGAATCTCTGGGCTCAGATCTCTGATTGATCAAGCAGTCACAGCAGTTTAATTTCACCTTTCTGCTTCAGTCATTCCATGTTTAATGCAGTCTTTTTCTCCACAACCAGCATCTTTGGCTGACTTTGACCTTCTCTACTCTTAGTGAAACTGAACCACCTCCACGTTTAATTATGTAGAAAATAGCATCTTTAAATGTCTAAAAGTAAAAGGCTGTCATTTACTGTTTGCAGTATGTCATCCTGACACAGCTCAGTTAAGATTTCACAGCGTGGGAGTATCAGAGAAGAAGTTTGTCTTTTGTGCGTTTACAGTACACTGTGGATATCCTTATTTGTTGGTGAGGAGGCTGATCAATACAACATTTAGCTTTAAGTGATTGACCTGTTTAGTGTTGCACTATAGTTTTGGTATGGATGCACTTCAGCCTACTCCCTCATGTTTCACTGTGCCAAAGAAACAACTTTCAGATGATTTTACTCATCATTTACCAATAAAATATGTGTCACTTGTATGCTATGGATAGTTTTAGGTGTATTCTAATACAACAAAGTGTTTCTGAATGTTGAAATTGAAAACAGTGATGATTTACCTGGTTAAAACTAGTAAATTCTGATGTTATATACAACAGTAATGTAAACGATCTGATCCACTTCAAATTACATATTTGTGGCACATAAACTCTGATTGGTTAGTCTCTAGTTGTCAGGACATCAATAATAATATGGTAACATTGTTTCACTTTGGGCAAAACACATTTGTTTGTTTTTCTGTACATCAAACACAATGGTGGTGTGTTGCTTTCAAACAAGATGCCCCTATTATTTACTACACATGGTTGAAGTCAAGTGATTAATATTGTCTCGACGCACTTTATGTTAACACTTCCAATGTGTTTTGACAGCGAAGCGTTGTCCCAAGCCATATTTCTCACCAAATTATGGGTGTCTACTCAAAGGACTACGGTTTTCCACCGTTCTTTTGTTGTGATTCAGAAAAAATGCTAAGTGATAAGGCTATTTGATTCTTCAGATAAAGATCTTTCGGTGGCACAATTCAAACAAGTGTATAACCAAAAGAAAATGGAGCTCAAGCTAAACCAGGCTGCCACAGATGTTTTGGACATATTGAAACAACTCAGAGGTGCCACATATTTTCTATGCACAACTGGAGTACGAAATTTAAATGGGAATTTGATGTAGTAGAAGAAATAAGACAGTGACACTAAAGCAAAAAGTGCAGTGCAGTGACAGAATATTTAACACCATACTGATTTTTTCTGCTTTTGCTTTTTTTTTGTCGCATTTACATTTTTCAGATCATCAAACTAATTTTAAAGTCAGACAAATATAATCTGAGTAAATACATAAATTAAATAATAATTTTATTTATTAAGAAAAAGAAGCTATCCAAACCAACCTTACGTATTCGCACCCTTAACCTACTAACTGGTTGTGTCGTCATCGACAGCAACAATTGCCATCAAGTGTTTGCTTGACCTTATCACTGTAGAGAAATGTTTGCCAACTCTTCTTACCATTGTTTTAAATAAGTCACATTGAACTTAAGTCCAATTTAGACTTGAATCACTGTTTAATTTATAGAATACACTAGTCTTACCTTATTTGGGTTATTGTGTGGAAGTTTGTGGCAACACATAAAGAAGAAACCTACAGCCACTATACGTACTACAAAAGAAAGCAATCTGAAATTGCTACTGAAATTCTGGGACCTTGAAAAATTTTAAACTGTGCAACTTATGTTCAAAGCAAGAAATTGTCGACTTCCAGACAGTATTCAAAAACTGTTTGAGACAGAGATGGGGGTTATAATTTAGAAGTAGAGGGTGATTTAAAAAGACAATGCATCTGAACGACCAAAAATCGTATATCTGTGTGTGATGTAGATCTATGGAATGCATTAAAAGCTGGTATGAAACAAAGTACAAATATGAACCAATTAAATAAAGCTGTATGAAGACAAACTGAGGGGAATAGTTTAAGGGAATAGTTTAAACGCCAGATCATCACAGTAACACCACCATGTTTGACTGTGATATTTGTTTCTGATGTTCTTTGTTTTAGCCTAGATGTAAATGGACAAACAACACAACAACAAAGTTTTCTCTTGTCAGTTCACAGAACATTTTCCCAGAAGTCTTGAAGATCATCACAATGTTTTATAGAATAAAATGAGATGTGCTATTTTTGGTAAATGGATGTTTTTGGTAACATTTTTCTTAAAAAAAAAAAGATCTTATCATTTGAAAACAGCCTTTCATTTAAACTCAGGTTATCTTAGTCTGATATTAAAATTAGGAAGAGAAGTACTTTAGAGGTGCTGTAGGCAGACACTGGAAAACTGGATTAAGCCTTTAAAACTGTATTAGGGCAAGCAAATTTCTAGATTCCAGATCTAGATGCACACTCTGTTTCTCCTGATTAGGACCAATCACCTCAACATGATTTATCAGGAAAGAGAGGTAGGTCTAAATAAAATATTTTCTCAAGTAGCCGATAGGGTGGAGACCTGTTTATGTTCTGAATACCCGTCAATCTCTAATAAACAAACTCTAAACCTGCAGTTTTCGTTGTGTAAAGATTTGCAAATCTTTGCAGAGACTGACAATCTTACAGCGGCTGAATTTCTTTACTGTAAACTACGTTTTTGTGTGATTCAAAGCTGCACATAAACAATCAAACATTCATAATAAAATCCTATACTATTCTAAATTTTCTGTTATCTGTAGTTCATTTGATTTTCTTTGTTGTTTCTTTATGAATGTCTTTGTTTTTCTGGGAGTTCTTGGCTTGTAGTAAAGTGAGGTAATGAATGCATGATAGTAAAAAGCTGAAAGCAGCAACCAATCACCTTCACCCTGTGGTCCGGACGCATCACTTCCAGCTGAGGGAAAAAAAGTCTAACAAAATATAATGAAGTAATTTAACTCTAATACAGTCAATTTTATTCATCATCAGCACAGCATGAAATAAACCCTGGGATTCCTGACTTTTTTTTTTCTATCTCTCATTAAGTCCATAACACCTTCTCGCTGATAATTCTAATTGCAATATAAAATACAACTGACACTAATCTTCCTGTAACAATGTTCACACTATTTATATTTTTATTTAGTACTTGGTGCAAGAAAATTGCTTTTTTTATTTCTGTATGAAGCTTTTCTTTCACGACTGCTTTGTTATTCTACATGAGGATTTAAAGCTTTAAAGCTTTCAAAATATATTAAACAGGCTTTATCCTTGTATTTTTCCATAGCTGTTGGTTTCCCTGTATATTATATCTATAGGAAAACCAACAGCTACGGAAAAATACAATGAGATACATATATATATATATATATATATATATATATATATATATATATATATATATATATATATATATATATATATATATATATATATATATATATATATATATAGGGGTCATACACTATCTACAGGGGTTGGACAATGAAACTGAAACACCTGGTTTTAGACCACAATAATTTATTAGTTTGGTGTAGGGCCTCCTTTTGCGGCCAACACAGCGTCAATTCGTCTTGGGAATGACAAATACAAGTCCTGCACAGTGATCAGAGGGATTTTAAGCCATTCTTCTTGCAGGATAGTGGCCAGGTCACTACGTGATACTGGTGGAGGAAAATGTTTCCTGACTAGCTCCTCCAAAACACCCCAAACTGGCTCAATAATATTTAGATCTGGTGACTGTGCAGGCCATGGGAGATGTTCAACTTCACTTTCATGTTCATCAAACCAATCTTTCACCAGTCTTGCTGTGTGTATTGGTGCATTGTCATCCTGATACACGGCACTGCCTTCAGGATACAATGTTTGAACCATTGGATGCACATGGTCCTCAACAATGGTTCGGTAGTCCTTGGCAGTGACACGCCCATCTAGCACAAGTATTGGGCCAAGGGAATGCCATGATATGGCAGCCCAAACCATCACTGATCCACCCCCATGCTTCACTCTGGGCATGCAACAGTCTGGGTGGTACGCTTCTTTGGGGCTTCTCCACACCGTAACTCTCCCGGATGTGGGGAAAACAGTAAAGGTGGACTCATCAGAGCATAATACATGTTTCACATTGTCCATAGCCCAAGATTTACGCTCCTTGCACCATTGAAACCGAGGTTTGGCATTGGCATGAGTGACCAAAGGTTTGGCTATAGCAGCCCGGCCGTGTATACTGACCCTGTGGAGCTCCCGACGGACAGTTCTGGTGGAAACAGGAGAGTTGAGGTGCACATTTAATTCTGCCGTGATTTGGGCAGCCGTGGTTTTATGTTTTTTGGATACAATCCGGGTTAGCACCCGAACATCCCTTTCAGACAGCTTCCTCTTGCGTCCACAGTTAATCCTGTTGGATGTGGTTAGTCCTTCTTGGTGGTATGCTGACATTACCCTGGATACCGTGGCTCTTGATACATCACAAAGACTTGCTGTCTTGGTCACAGATGCGTCAGCAAGACGTGCACCAACAATTTGTCCTCTTTTGAACTCTGGTGTGTCACCCATAATGTTGTGTGCATTTCAATATTTTAAGCAAAACTGTGCTCTTACCCTGCTAATTGAACCTTCACACTCTGCCCTTACAGGTGCAATGTGCAATCAATGAAGACTGGCTACCAGGCTGGTCCAATATATATACATATATATATATATATATATATATATATAATATATAATATAATATATATATATATATATATTCACGGTGGAATTGGGCAAGAAGCACTAACGGAAATTAATACTAAATCTCTGTTAGCTGAAACATGTTCATTAAGTTTCAAGTGTTACAAATACAACATGGGACATTATGCTTCAGTCATGTCTTCAGCTGGTTACAGGAATGTGTTCCCCAATCTTGGTCCTCGGAGCCTAATTCTTTGAATGTTATATATTCTTACTGCTTTAGCAAGCCGGATTTAAATTAATTGGTCATTACCAGGAATGTACTGTGGCAAGTGACAGGCAGAGGAGGTAATTATATATATGTTATCAGGTCTGTTGAAGCATAAAAACGTCTAAAACAGCAGTGTCCAATTTCAGTCAGGAGCCGATGTCCTGTATGTTTCAGGTGAGCTCCAATACATTGTTATGTTGCTGTAACACAGTAATTCCCTACAAAGAATTAGTCAAATAAAGTTAATCCCAAAATTATTCATACCCCTGGCATGTTTTGGTTTGAGATTACTTCTATTCAATCAAAGAGTTTGTTTCTGATATCAAATGAGACAAGAATTAAAGAGATGGTCTCTGATCTCGGGGCCAACAGGGGATGTTGGCAAGCTGGAGTGGCTGAAGGGAACCAATCAGAAGCCTGTAGTAGCAGCAGCGAATGAACTGCAGAGTGTAGCGGATGTTTTTCAGCTTTAATAGACTGCCTAAATTGGTAAGCTATGCTTGATATGTCCTGACGAGTGTTAGAAAGATCCCGTGTAAGCAGCAACACAGCTCCAGTTGACTGAACTAGCTCGCAGGTTTCACCTCATTTATACTCTTCTCAAAGTTCATCTTAAAAATCTTTATTGGTATTACAGCAATCAAACCCTTTTTATAACTGCTGACCAGCTTTTTTGCATGTTTCTACTGGTATTTCAGCGATTCAACTTGGGTAACAAATCACCCTGGCTGGGACACTCCGTCTTTTCATCTATTGTCTATATCCAGTTATTCTTGCAGAGTTGCAAGGTGGGCTGGTGCATATGAAATATGGTACCATCTCAGCTGCCTGCAGTCTGATTATGATTCAGGATGAATAGAGTCAAACTCTTACCTCTGTCATTTACATCTTAAAAGGATTTTTGCTGTTTTGGGGGGGCATTGTTCTCCTCTCATGGTTGTGTTTCAAGTCAGGTTAGTTAGTTAAACTCTGACTCCTTCTAGTGTTTATTATCTGCTACTACAAGCACTGCACAGAATCAAATTTAACGTATGATCACATTTTAGTTCATTTGGTTTTGTCACTCTGTAGCTGGAAAAGCCTAAGAATAAACGATTGCTAGGATTTTTTTTTAGGTGACAGAAATAAAAAGGACATTTAAATTATTTAAAAATTAGCACTATGGGGTGTTTTAAACCTTTATGTGTGTGTGTGAATGTGGTAATTATTAGCTGAACTGAAGTGTCTCTTTCTATTCTGTTAGTATATATACCCAAGTCTTGTCTTTTCTGGATTGCTGGATGCATTTTACATTAATTCTTCCACTTTACAATTTACCTCATTTGACCCTTTTCTACACTTTTTAGTTACTTCTTTGTTTTCTCTTCAACTCCCTTCAGATGGTTTGTGCTTCAGATAGATGTTTATAGGCCCACATGTTGGTGCTGTTATTGTGACTCAGCAAATATCATGAGCTGTTATATATGCAAGTTATGTTTCACTAAAAGCTCAAACAAACAAGCAGAGGATTTAATTGCCTTTTAATTAAACTTTGTTTAAAAACAATGATACTATTATTAGTACTATTACATTTACTGTTATTATTATTATTGATACAAATTTCTCGCAAATTGCTCAGAAACAATATTTTTATATAGTTTATCCCACTGTGAGAAAATTACCAAGTTGAAACACATGATAACTGGTTAAAAAGGATGAAGGTATGAAATATTTTACTGTAGGTAAAAGTTTTCTCAGTTTAGCCAAATCAAATGAAGGGTCTCTGGACAATGTAGTAAGACTATACAAAGAATACTAGTCAAAAATTCCCCTGTCTCTATGCTCCAACCTTGAAATATAAGTGTTATCATAATGGCAGGAAGGAGTATTACGAAGTCATAGTTGACAGTAGGGGCCCAATATTTGTGCTGCAGGGAGTTTTGTTAAAAAGAACTAATAAAATTCAATAACAATAATTAACTCATTTTCTCTTGATAATTGAACAATTGACTCTAGGCAAAATGCTTCATTTTTGAGCTCATGAAGTGATGAAGGTTTAAAAACCTGTGGTTATGCCTTCTGTTAAGTTTAATTTCAGCAGCCTCTTTTATGGAACATTTTTGGGATAAACCCACAAAGATAAGGAGCCTCTGAGGTGCTGCTCCTGACCTTTGATGAATCACAAAGTTTTTTACAGTTTTTACAGTGCCAAGAGGTCTCTCTTGTAAATGGGAACTCGTGTATCAATGAGACTACCAGTATAAATAAAGGTTTAATAATAAAAAAAAGGTGGAGATAGGTGGAGCTTGCAGAAGTAAAGGTGGATGTACGGGAGAACAGTAGATCTGGTCGGGCCTTGACGTCAGCACTACACTTAAAATCTGCGTCTGTTATCTCCCAGTAACTGTCTGTATGGATGTCGGTGCATGAACAAAAGCTCATACAAACAAACTGGCATATCCTGATTCTATCTGGGACATACGAGAATTTTTTATTTAGTTTCCTAAATCACCAAAACATAACACACCAGAATATTCATGTGTCTGCACCTATTAGGTGCCACCTCAAAACCATATCCAAGCAATGCAACAGCCATACCCTGTAATTAACGTGCGGAGAAATCTCAAGAAGGGTTCAGTTTAAGACATAAGGCATTAAAGATTTCTTATTGAGCCTGTCTAACATCTCTATTCAATTCAATTCAATTCAGTTTCATTTATATAGCGCCAATTCACAACACATGTTGTCTCATGTTCTCTTTGTGTCTTGCAGAGACACAAAGAGAACAAAGAAGCACTGATTCAGGAGTACTTTCTATGGAAAGGAAAAGTAAATGTTAATGGATGTAGCTCCTTTAGTCGTTTCACCTAGAAAGAAAGAACATATCAACTCTGTGTCAGGACTCTGTTATGGTGCGCAGTGTATGTGTGTGTTTTTGTTTCCACCCTCTGCTCTAGAGCGTTTCCTGGCAGGTGATACTGATCAGAGCCTAATCACTGGCCTACTTAAGGAGCTGAGACCAGGAGGGAGACGTCAGCCCGTTGCTACATTTTTGTGGTACTGATCGTGAAGTGAGGTGCTTATGCATAAATTTTTGCTAAACCTAATCGGAATTTTTCTCTTGTCTTTTCCCCAGAACTTGCCTAATGGTTTTAAAGCTCCTTTTTCGTGACTGTTTTTGAGCGGGCTTCAAATTTCGTTCCTCATCTCCTCCTGAGTCTCCCCTCCTTTCCCGTTTTTTGGCCCTTGATGGGTGAGGTTTTGGAGAACCTTCCTCTGTTGGCCCACCCTGCCCTGTCCACCCCCCCTACGTGGGAAAACACTTAAAAACGAGTGGTCCTTGGGCTAAAGGAAAGAAAGGAAACCCTGCGTCTACCCACACACCCTCCAACCTCCATCAGAGAAAAAAACTAAACCCCCCCCAGTTTTTAACCATACGTCGGGGCTGTAAGTTCCGGAAAAAATAATTTTCTTTAAAAAAAAGCACCTTAAAAAATTTTCCCTTGGAAATATCCAAAAAACCCTTTTTTCACCTTTTCTTCCAGAAAAAACCTGTCTCCTGCGTCATTGCCATGGCCCCTGTCCGCCTTGTTTTTTTCACCAGAGAAAAAAAAACTGAAAAAAACGCTGTCCGGGGAACTGGTGGTTGTGTTCTCCTCAGATTTTTAAAAAAAAAAAACGCAAAATTATGACAGAAGGGGCGCCCAAGATAACTCTGGGGCACAACTACGGACAGCTGTTTCCATCAGGGCATTTTTTAGGGCAGCATCAGGCTACACTTCAATCATTGTCCAACACAAAACTGATATTAAACAAACATTAAATTCATGGCTAACAGCTTAAAGCAGTGTTTTCCTCTTTTTCCGCTAACAGTACTCCCTTTGCTTTTTCCTCTAGCTCCGCACCGCCCACTCCGGTCCGTCACAGCGGAAAAGGGGGGGAAATCCTCCACCCCCCCTGGTTTTTTTTCCTGGGTTTTTAGTATGAGTAGAGGGTTTCTTCTTCAATGCCACTTTTTTCCAAAAAACCCCCATGTCACTCCCAACGAGCAGAAAAAATATTTTATATAGTCTTTTTTCTCGGGGGGCGGGGCCTACAAGGGGCGGGGGCTTTGATGAATTTTTCTATTCAGTATTATTTTTTCAGGGTTTTTGGATTTATTTAATTTTAAAACCTTCGTTCCAAAAAAAGTAAGGGGGAGGACCCAAGAAATTTTTGGCTCTTAACAGGGGCAAGGTTGGTAGTGACAGGATTGAGTTCCGCGCATTTGCGGGAGTCTAAATGGAATTCCTCACCCAAAAAAAAGCGCTTTCTTAAATTCCTTAAATGAAAGCCAAAGGATGAACTAGCATGTCGAGCGAAAAAAAGCTCCAGAAGAATTGATCGAATTACCATCTAACGAAAACCCGGGAGAAGAGAAAAAAAAAATGTAAAAGAAGGAGTTTAGTCTCCATTTCCCAACGACCTTTCGTCGCAGCACATGTTTTTGAAAGCATCCTGGTGTAAACAACCAGCGTCCGAACCCATGAAAAATGGGCAGAACAAATCCCCTTTTTGGGAGAAAAGAGACACGCAGTTCAGGTTTTGTCTGTATTGTGGGGTTTCCCGGTCATTTTTTTTTCCCATTGCCCTGTTCGCCCAAAAGATCGGCCCCTTAAGACAGGGGATGTGGCGGGCGCTATACAAAGGCAGCATTTCTCCGATTAACCTCCCCTCCCCTTTTTTGTTTGCGTCCAGGTTAGATTTTTTTTAAAAGTTTTTTTTGTTTTAGGATTCAATCTAAAAACAAAAATTAATCAGTGATTTGGTTCTAAAATTTCAACTCCTTTTTTTAAAAACGAATCAATTAAGATTTAATTCTCTTGATGGCCAACCCCTTCCCCCCATACTATCAAACTGAAACCTTGAGTTAGTCACCAGGGCCCCTTTCACGAGACTACTCTTTTTTTTCTTTCCACTAAAGAGGTTCGTTTGTTCGGGGTCATCCGGGTCAGACTCATAACCCCCATATAAACTGGTCTCTTTCCCCGTATTGAAGCTTGGAGCCAAAAACGTCATGCTTCCTCCCTTCTTCGACGTTGTTCTTTTCCCCTTTTCCATCCCCATTCTAAACCAGATCTTTCAAATTTTACCCAAAGGGTATCTGATCTCCAGCTTTTTTTCAGTGGGGGGGACTCCCCTTTCTTCCTCCACATGTCCCCCGATTGTTCAATCACCTTTTTCTGGTGCCCCATCCTTAGGCGCCGTTTTTTCTTGGGGAAAAACTAGCGTGGGGGCTAGGGGAAAAAAATACATCCTGATTCACTTAAGTCAGGCATAATCCACCCCTCCTTTCCCTTGGGACTGGATTTTTTTTTTGGTCCAAAAAAAGACGGTTTCTAGACCCGCATCGTTATCGCAGCTTTATGATAAAAAAACCATCAAAAAAACGTACTTCCCCCCTTCTCTCTTCAGTTTTTAAAAGCGTTCAAGGGGAGCTACCATCTTCTCCAAGCGGGACCGCAAATGGCCTATCACCTGGTTCGGATTCGAGAGGGGGAGAGTGGAAGACGCATTTAAGGGACTCCAGGGGGACCTAGTTTTAGTTTTCCCCTTTGGTTTAACTAACGCTCCAGCGTTTTCCAGGCTCTCGTAAAGACCTCTTGAGAGATTTCCTGAACGTCTTTTTTTTTTTTTTTTTTTTTTACCTGGAGACAACTCATTTTTTCTAAGGCCCCGAGGATAGGACAAGGGACAATATGCCCGGTCATGCGCAGAGACTCTGAAAACAGCCTTTCCCCCAAAGCCGAGAAATGGAATTTTCATTTCCCACTGTACCTTTTTCTTGATTTGTTTTTGGGGTGGACAGGTGAACCCCAGACCCCGTAAGATTTCCGCAGTTAAAGAATGGCCAACCCCCACTAATGGGAAAACAATTCAACGTTTTCCGGGCTTCGCCAAATTTTTTACAGATTTTTGTCCAGGTTTTCACCCGTATAGCTTCCCCACAAACTGCCTTGACCCATAAAAACCCCTTCGTGTGGTTTCCTCGGCGATAAGGGGTTTTTTACCCAAAACGTGTTTTTGCATCTGCGCCGTTCTAACTTCCCAACCCAAAAAAAAACGTTATTTAGAGGTTGAGGCTGGGGACTGGGATTGGGAGCTTCCTCTCTAAAACCTCCCCGGCTGATGGCAATTTGCACCCTGTCCCTTTTTTTTCTCTAAGGGGTTTCCCCCGCTGAAAAAAAATTATGTGTTGGGGGGGACAGAAACTACTCGCCCTTTAAAAGTATTGAAGAAGGGATATTGGTTAGGGGGGAACGTCACAAACCATTGTTATATGGACACCCCCAAAAAACCCCTACTTACATCCAGAAAGCCAACGTTTTTAAAAAACCCCTTAGTACGTTGGCCTTTTTCCACGATTCAAAATTCTCTATCACCAAAAAGCCCAGGTACTAAGAATTTAAAACTGATGCTTTGTAGACGTTTTCTGTTTCCAAAAAAAGGGGCCGAACCTGAGCCCTCATTCCCCCATCTTGGTGATAGGTGATTTTCTTGGCAACTTGAACACCTTTTTTCACCCAGCCAACAGGTTGAGCTGACCCTGGTGGGGAGGTCCCCCTTGGTTTTCCCATTGTTCCTGGCCTATAACCAAAGTGTTACAAGGGGGTCATTCCCCCAAGTTTTTTCCGGTCCCCAGGAAAAATGCGTTTTACATCGGTTTTCCTTTGCCATTTTTTTGGTGGCCTTCTTTAAAAAAAAGACACTGCTGGGTTTTGGGGCCTGTAATCTGTGCTAGAAAAAAACCCTTTTCCCAACCCCCCCGGGGGGGGTCCCTTCAAACGTTTTCTTTCCAATCGTTATGGCACATTAGCCTTGGTTTTGTTCCCGGACTTCCCCCCCCCAAAAATAAGACGGTCTACTGTCTTCATTGACCGGGTTTTAAGGCTTGCCACTTAATAGCTCTCACCCAAACTCCACTCTGCCTCCGAAAAATGCTAGACTCCTTTTTAAAAAATTTTTTAAATTTACATGGTATCCCCCCCAGAGATTCTCTCAGATCGTGTCTTCATTTATTTTTTCAGGTTGAGGGATTTTTTGTGCGCTTTTGGGGGTAGGCCCCAAAAAACCCCTTCTGGCTACACCCCGGGCCAACGGGAGTGCGAGAGGGTTAACCAAGAGCTCGAAAGACCCTTCGTTCTGTGCAATAAAACCCCCCCTCTTTGGGCAAAAATTTTACCCCTTGGTAGAATTTTTCCCCAACAGTCAATATTGTGCTACGGTTTTCCCCCTTTTGAGGCCCCTATTGGTTTTTAGCTTTCTCCTCCCTTTTTCTTTGCCCGACCCCATTTTTTCCATCTGTCCGCAGCCCCCATGTTACTTGTAAAAAGAATTTGGGACCAAAAAAAAAAGCCTTCCTCCAACGCCCCTGGCTCAAAATAAAAAAAATATGCAGATAAGAAAGAGAAGATTTCCCCACTTATTCCCCGGGGGCAAGAGGTCTGGGTCATCTTAAAAAAATTCCCTTGAAGGCTTATTCCAGAAGGGGGTCCCCTTTGGGTCCCTTAAAATTGATTCCATCAGTTCCACCCCTGTCCGTTTTGGTTCCATCCCCTTATCTTTCCCCCCATATTCCATGTGTCCCAGATTAAACCCTTCTGTCCCCGGCCTTTGTGCCCTCCTTCCAGCCCCCTCCACCCCCCCCGGGACATTGATGGCCACCCTGCCTTCCTGTTCGCCGCATTTTTGACTCCCCCGCCAGGGTCGTGGCGTTAGTAATTGGGGACTGGGGGGGGGGTCGGTCCTGAAGCTGTCTTTGGGTGCCTGCGTTTCATTTTTTGGGTTCCATTTCATCTGATTTTGAGGGTTTTTTTGCTCCTTTCCCCCATCGGTCCCAGGGGCGCCCCTTGGGGGGAGGAATGTCAGGACTCTGTTTTTGGGGCCAAAATGGTGTGTGTTTTTTTTTCCACCTGTGCTCTAGACTTTTTTTGCAGGTGATCTGATCAGAGCCTAATCATGGCCTACTTAAAGGGGTGGACCCGGAGGGAGACGTCCCCCCCCCCCCCCCGCCCGTTGCTCATTTTTGTGGTTGGGCCCCTGATGTCCCCCCCCTGCTTTTCTTGCTGTTTTTTTCCCCTTTAAAATATAGTGAAATAAAATATAAGTTTAATGTTTTTTTCCCTTTTTACAATAGGATAAGAATGCCATAGACCACAGCTGAACCCGCCAAAGGCGTTAGGGATGTCGCTCAGGGGGCAGAAAAAAAATGACGAAGACAATCAAACACTTGGGGGACATTAAAAATGATTTTACTGATTTAGACAGAATTTTTTTGCTGGCTTCGGCTGTTTTTTCTTTTCCCCTTTTTTTCTCTAAAATCATACACATACAGGTTTTTGGGGGGGTTAGACTTTTTCCTAAAGGTTTTTCAAAAGTTTGGTTAGACACAAAAACCCGGGGTTACCGAGAGATGGCGTTCCTTTTGGGGGGGGGGGAACCACGTACAGCTGGAAAGGAGGGTTCCCCCGGGCATATATAGGGGAAAAACCCCCCATAAGGTTTTAATGATTGTTTTTTGGGGGGGTGGGTACCCGTTTCAGGGGGTCCCCTACCCAGTGCCAGGGGGTTTAAAAATGATCTAAATTTGTGGGTGCCTTTAAAAAGACACCTCATCGGGGGGTTGTTGGAAAAACCCCTTTTTTATATGCTCATAGCTGTTTTTTCTCATTTTTTATATAGTGAAAAAAAAATTTAAAATTTTAATGTTTTTTTTTGTTCCAAAAAAGGAAGAAAAGCTCATACATACAGTACAAGGGTAAATGACCTGAAACTGGGGCACTGGAAGGGTAGTGGAGCAGTGATATTTGGTTGATTAGAAAGCACAGCACACTTAGATTTAAATAGGACACCCGCTACTATACAATCTAAAGATAGGACACCCACAATGGTGACACTAGTCTTGATAACAGAGGAGGCAACCCCTTTTCTTTGGAGTGCCAGATATTAAAAAAATGTATGGGACCCCTTTTTCAGGCTTCGTCATGCTCTAAAAGACTGCCGGTCCCAGACGGGAGCCTCAGCGCTGTCTCTGTAATCATTCCTCACCTCAATTTAGATTAAAGGAGCTAAAAAATTAGAAAAATGGTGAGAGGTTCTTTTTGAGTCTTTAGATAAAGTGTGTGATCGCTTTATGGGGGGCCCCCGTTTCCGGTGGGCTCCCGGTCTGGACCCCCCAATAGGGGGCGGAAGAGGGGCATCGGGAGAGGGGGGAGCATTATTGTTGCCCGCAGAAGCTTTGGGCGATGCCCCTCTTCAGAAAAGGGGATCACAGGTAACACAGAGTCAGGCCCGGTGTCTTTAGGGAAGAGAAAAGAGAGAGACAAAGTTTTTAAAAACTGAAATAAAAAAAAATAAAACAAATTTTTAGAGTATGTGAGAATGTAGCGAAAAAGGGGGAAAAATGGGGCATTAGTCCCCCAGCAGCCTAACCTTTAGCAGCATAAAAATTTAACAGAGATAGCTCAGGATAATTTTAAAACACTCTAACTATAAGCTTTATCAAAAAAAGGAAAGTTTTTAAAGCCCAGCCTTTTAAAATAGACAGTTTGTCCATCTATAGCCCCCGATGGCATTTTTTTATAAAAACAAGATTGGGGTACCTCCTCTGCAGATTGATTATAATTTGGAAAAGGAGGGGGTCATACTGGTAGCAGAAATGGAGGATGTGTTTGCACCTCAACCATAACTGAGCCGGTTTAGGCTAAACCTGACTTCCCCTTACTCCATCCAAAAGGGAGGGAAGACATGCAGGAACTGCCTAACAATCTGGTGAACATCCTCTCTTTGTTGATGTTCTCAGCTTTGTTTCTCAGTGGGGATCCAGATTGTTGCTGTGAAAAACTCGACTCTCAATGCAACAGTTTGGGATCATTTTTCTGCAGTCCAGTGAACTCTGATCCAGTGAGTTAAAGACACCATGTGAGCTTGACCAAAGCAGATGTTTTTAAACTGGAAAAAATGTAAAGTCCATTCTCCATCAGCCTGCATATAAGGTGTTTTTTTGGATATTTGACTCCATTATCTCTCAGAAGAAAGTGTTTTCCGAAACTGTGTTCTGACCTTTTGATCCCTGTAGAGTAATATGGACACAGAGTGAAGCAATGTTTATCTGTCTGGACAAAACCCAAACAATTGCCTTTTTTTAATAAAATTTCATGTGAAATATTTACTCCATGATTCACATATGTGGAGACAATAATAATAGTGTTTTTCCCCTAAATATGATAAATGTTGCCAAATCCTACTAAATAATTAAAGTTTTGGCACATCCCTTTCTCATCTTCCTTGTGCCAGTACATTTTTGCATTGTGACAGTACATAGGTGCACCTTTCAGAGTGAAGCTGAATAATGAATGAGACAAAGTCTCCTTTGAACATGCTCCTACAGTTTCATCTCTACAGAAATCTTTTTACCTCTAACTGAAGAAAATTTGCACACAATGTAAATCTATTAGTCAGCATGATTGTACTTTTTCCTCTCGACAACTTCCAAATACCCGGAAAACTCCAAGGTGCCACATAAAGTGTAGTATAAAACTAGGGCTGCAACCACTTATAACAGGGGTCCAAGCCTTTGTTTGCAAGTCTGGTCGTTGGCACCTCTCTCTATGTCCTATGTCCGCCGTCAGATAGAGCCCTGCCCTGCAGACAGGCCGGCTAACCATCCAGGTAACAAACAAAACGAATATACTTGCTTTCTAAACTTCGGATGAAAAAATTAAAACTTCACCTGCCCCCATTTTATCTAAACAGAACAGGCGAATGAATGGCATATTTTTACCCGCTATGTCTTCTATGGCCGTCAGCAGGCGCCAGGAGAATGTCTACGATTTAACTCTTAAATTAGAAGAAATAAATAAATTCAAATCTATCTCATAGATCTACGTATTACATTTGCTATAATGGTCCCTGATGACTTCTGTTTGACTCATGCTTTTTTTATTGCACATACGGCCAAATGAGCTGGTTAACATTACAATTCATACACTACTAAAATATCTTTAATAAAGTTCAGTAAATGTGGGGCATGTAGGCTAAGTTGTATTTTCTACTTCTGTGTGTTTAAAAATGATGTGATCAGAGTACTTTAATTTCTAAAAAGCAGACATTTAATCAGTTCTCAGGACTTGTAATCTTATTAATTTTTATTCTCTAAGAATAATTCCTTTCATATATCACACTGGCTACATGCAGAAGTATAGATGATTCTTCTTATGATCATATTCTCTGCTGTTGGTTTCATTTTGACTATAAAGATTTTATAACTTATTTTCTGGGTATGGTTGATTCACACTTTAGAATGGTCACTGGTTACTCATATTTCTGAAGATAACTCATTTAGTGTGACCTACCTGGTAAATTTGGCAGTGTAACTTGCTTTGCTACAACATAAGGTTATTTGGTGCAGAAGACATTTTGTGATAAAAGTACAGAATGATTTAGTCAAGCCAAACATGTTGTGCTCATTGTGTAAAAAGAAGAAAAATGAAGGATAACGTAAGCTTCAAATTTGACTCAGGAAGTTCAGGTTGTGAATCAGTAATCTAACTTTAAATCAATCTATGATAATTTTGTTGCCTTATTAATCTTAAGAATTTTGTAAAATGCATTCTTGTTTTGAGTTTTTTTTTCCTGGGTGGTCATTTCCCTACATCCCACAAGACAGTTTGTTTTGTGGGTGCTTAGTAATACATATAAATTATGTTCATGCTGTGCCTGTGATAAATCTCACACTACAAAGGCAACCAACAGCTCCAAGGTGCCCTATTTTCCACTTGCACCTGCCCCCCAAAATCTCTGTGCACGCCACTGGCTGTACTCCAATAAAAGTTGCCAGCTGCAGAATAGGTTTCTGCACTTAAAAGTTTTTTTTTTTTTAAATAGCACATTAGGGTTTGCACGTTCTTTAAAAACCTGCTCGTGAGATGTTAATTATCTTTGTTATTAGCACAAGCTGCACAGTGGCACAGTCCTAAGCATTGTTGCCTTCCAGAAGAGCTTTTAAATGTCCTTGTACTTTTTCATTTATAAGCCAATTCTTTGACCAATCATTACCATTTTGAAGGTCTAGCTCAGAGCATTAGCCTGAATGTACTTAGTTTCATAAAAATCTATTTAGCCATTTTTGCAAGACAGACTTCTCCAGCATTGCACCCCCTATCAATGAAATTGTTTCATGCACAGTTCTAACTTGACATATGGCCTTCATCCGAGTAAATCTTACAATGTGTGAGATGTTAGCAATGAACTATTTAGCTAGCAATAACACATTTACTTGCATAAGGGTTGTAAATTACTCAAGCATGACAAATTGTTCCTTCAAACCTTTTTAAGCTTGTTGGAATCGCAGATGTAGCATCCAAAGTCATTGTGAAAACCATAAAATTTTGATTATGATAATTAGCCATGTAGAAAAGCGAAATATAGCCAAAAATTGGTTAAACATCGGTCACAGAAAAATTCCCAGTAGAAATTCTCCAGAAATGTTCTGGTTAAGCAAAGTTGTTGTGGAGTTTGACTTCTGATCCAGAAGTCTATCTCTGTGCAGATTAGAACTCGATACAAAGGCCTCCGCTGCTCAACATGCACTCCGTAAGTTTGGAAGTCCTTGGTTTCAAAAGTCAGTCAAACAAAAAAGCAAATGATTGATACACAAACCCACAAAATGTCACAAGGCCCAAACCTTTGATCACCAGAGATTATCAGTTTGCCCTGTTTTTTTATTTTTATTTTACTAGAATAAAGGAAAAGACAGCACAAAAAAACTGTTCTTACACAACAGCTGGAAAGTCCACAGACTTGTTACGCCATCAGGTTGAATAAAATTCAAGCAGCTCACTGGATAAGTGGCTTTAAATCTGTTAAAGCAGATGGACAGTTACTGACTGCGTCTTTTTCTTTCCTTTTTCCACCAGATTTCCTCTGAGGCTAATCCATCATCATGTACCTGTGGCTCAGCACTCTGCTCTTTGCCTCACTGCTTCTGACCAGCTCAGCTCTTACACCTGAAGAATGCCAGCCGCTGGTTTCACCTATCTCTCTGGCCGACCCGTCCGTGGTAAAGACCTTCTCTCATGTATTAAAATACAAATAATACAAATTTGTATTCTGCATTTACTCATTCACCTCCTACTGCAATAATAATATGTGCCCTCAATGTTTTAGGTGTATACTTTTTCCATTTTCATGGCTAAGTTTAGTATTTTTGTTAAATACAATAACAGCATTTTGTGTGATAAGGTTTTATGTTATGATTCTTATGACAGAGTGTCCTGGAAATCTGCTTGAAAACCAGAAATACAATGACTCTCAAAAATGTACACACCCCTGTTAAAGTGCTTGGTTTTTGTGATGTAAAAAAAAGATCATTATAAGTGTTTTTAATGGTTTTTCAACCTTAAATATAATAGATATCCCGTACAACTCAGGTAAAATAAACAAATTTGTTTAAAGGCAGAAAACAAAATAAAGAAGGTGCAATAAGCTGGTTGCATAAGTGTGCACACACACACCATGAACCTCCTTTGATTCCATTTCATCGTAATTCTGCTGTAGTTGGAGTCGATTGGCTTGGCATCTCTAGAGTTCCCACTCAATCTAGCAAAGAAATCTCCAAATCCGTCAGATTTTGAGGACGTCTCTTGTCTGCGACCTTCTTCTGAAGACTTTCCATACCCCTTTTCCAACACGGTTCAGAGCTCGTTCTAGTTCCCGAACGTGTGATGCGTGTTTCTACCAACAAAAAGAGGTTCAAGGATGATTACTCTGGTTCAGCTCGGGAACCACGGAATACCTGAATTTCTACACGAACCGCAACGTCACTGCCGAAGCTGCAGACAATAGAAGCGACAAGTACAAAGGCGTAGACAAAGAATGTGCCATATAAATATTATTTATGTTTGCAAAAATTCTCTCAGATACTGCAATGCAAATGAAAACCATGAACTTACCATTGTTCTCATCCTTCTCTTATTCCGCATTAAATGTTGATGCTTTCTTTTTGCATTAGATGGAGCATTGCGCACAGTTTAGCAACCTCCACTGTCTCACTACCAGCATTTCCCCCTGCGTTGTGTAACGGCGACTGTTAATGACTCATGCTGTTCCGAAAACTGGTGGAAACACATATCGGTACTCAAAAAAACACCAAAGTTTGAAACACCCGGAACTGAACCGGTTCCAGAATGAGAATTCCTTCAGTGGAAAAACGCTACCAAAGATTTTTAGTCAAATCTACAGGGGTTGGACAATGAAACTGAAACACCTGTCATTTTAGTGTGGGAGGTTTCATGGCTAAATTTGACCAGCCTGGTAGCCAGTCTTCATTGATTGCACATAGCACCAGTACGAGCAGAGTATGAAGGTTCAATTAGCAGGGTAAGAGCACAGTTTTGCTCAAAATATTGAAATGCACACAACATTATGGGTGACATACCAGAGTTCAAAAGAGGACAAATTGTTGGTGCATGTCTTGCTGGCGCATCTGTTGACCAAGACAGCAAGTCTTTGTGATGTATCAAGAGCCACGGTATCCAGGTAATGTCAGCATACCACCAAGAAGGACGAACCACATCCAACAGGATCAACTGTGGACGCAAGAGGAAGCTGTCTGAAAGGGATGTTCGGGTGCTAACCTGGATTGTATCCAAAAACATAAAACCACGGCTGCCCAAATCACTGCAGAATTAAATGTGCACCTCAACTCTCCTGTTTCCACCAGAACTGTCCGTCGGGAGCTCCACGGGGTCAATATACACGGCCGGGCTGCTATAGCCAAACCTTTGGTCACTCATGCCAATGCCAAACGTCGGTTTCAATGGTGCAAGGAGCGCAAATCTTGGCTGTGGACAATGTGAAACATGTATTGTTCTCTGATGAGTCCACCTTTACTGTTTTCCCCCATATCTGGGAGAGTTACGGTGTGGAGAAGCCCCAAAGAAGCGTACCACCCAGACTGTTGCATGGCCAGAGTGAAGCATGGGGGTGGATCAGTGATGGTTTGGGCTGCCATATCATGGCATTACCTTGGCCCAGTACTTGTGCTAGATGGGTGCGTCACTGCCAAGGACTACCGAACCATTCTTGAGGACCATGTGCATCCAATGGTTCAAACATTGTATCCTGAAGGCGGTGCCGTGTATCAGGATGACAATGCACCAATACACACAGCAAGACTGGTGAAAGATTGGTTTGATGAACATGAAAGTGAAGTTGAACATCTCCCATGGCCTGCACAGTCACCATATCTAAATATTATTGAGCCACTTTAGGGTGTTTTGGAGGAGTGAGTCAGGAAACGTTTTCCTCCACCAGTATCACGTAGTGACCTGGCCACTATCCTGCAAGAAGAATGGCTTAAAATCCCTCTGACCACTGTGCAGGACTTGTATATGTCATTCCCAAGACGAATTGACGCTGTATTGGCCGCAAAAGGAGGCCCTACACCTTACTAATAAATTATTGTGGTCTAAAACCAGGTGTTTCAGTTTCATTGGACTGTGGCTGGGTGTTTGCAAAGCTTTGTTTATCTCTCAGGAAGTCATGCTGTTGTGGATTTGAATAGATGCTTGGACTTACTGGGTGGCCAAAAAGATGAAATCCCTTTTCATCTACAGCTTGAAAGCCGAGAACTGAAGCTTTGGGCAAAATATGATTATTTGTAACGATTCATAAGTTCATCCACCTTCACAAAAAACTTCAGTTCTGTCTGGAGGAAAGCAACCCCTCAGCATAACAATGCCACTATCATATTTCGCTATAGCGCATTCTTTTGGCATGAAATTTTGTTTTAGTGTCAAAAACAGCATTGATAAATATATCCCAACTGTTCAAGTTTGGGCTATATCAAGTTTCATAGGACCATAACATCCTCCCACAAGGTTTTGGAAGATTTTAGCCAGGCCTTAATGTTCTCTTTGAAAGAAAATTATTCTGTCTTGATTCCCCATTCACAGTTTTTTCTATATTTTCTCCTTATGCCATAATGTGTACACATGCCCTGCAATTGTTTTGGTGTAGACAAATGAGAAATGCAGCAGATTGTTATCATATGGAGAACACAACCAGCACTTCTTAGAAAAATCTTGCGGCTCCTTCAGCGTTGCTGTTGGCAACCTTCCAGACCAGTTTGAGTCTAATTTTTTCACCAGCTCTGAAAACATGTCCAATTTTTGTGATATCAAGGTTTTTCAATGTTTTCAAATGACCAAATATCAGGAAAATCCAACAAGAACAGCTAAAGTCAAGAAGACTGGATGTAGCAACTGAATCAAAAGGTGCTAAATACACAATAGTGTGACCAGGGGTTGACTTGTGTGTCTTCTTTAAAATAAAGGCGATGCAATGCATAAAAATTTAGAAATGTTTTTTTAAAGTTAGAAAAAAATACTGAAATTTTTTAGATTTAATCCTTATTTTTGCTAAATTCTTTGTAAAGTTCTTACAATCCAGTCACTCAGTGGCTGTCAGCTCCTCATGAAACATTTGTCCCAGCAGGATTTTAAGAAAGAACATCTTTTTGAAATGCTTTTGATACAAAACCTTTATCTGACATTCTGAAACAAAAAATGTTCATGGTTATGCATATTCAAATTATGGTTCCTTTATTTTAAGTAAAGGGGTAATCAGCAGACTTTAAACCCTTTTTCAAAACAAAAAAAACACGACAAAAAAATTTTAAAATTTAAAATAAATTATTTCCTTACTAACCCCAATAATTTCTTTTGAAGGAGGGTTTTAAAGGAAGGTTTTTGGCAAGTAAACCAAATTCCGGGGTTTTTTTGGGCCCGATGTACGGAAAAATGAATTTTTTTTGGGAGGTTACAAAGGGGTCATGACTTTTATAATTTCCCTGTTGGGAAAATAAAAACCCAGAGCTCCTGGATTAACATTACAGCGTCGCCGGCAGGCAACACTCATGTTGTTATGGAACAGGCAAGCAAGACGTAAGTTCACTGTACAAATACGCATCTACTACATAAAAAGAAAAGCATAACAAAGTTAAAGAAATAAGGTTATAAAAATGCATAACAAGCAAATAACTGAAAATGTTCTGTGTTGTTCACTAAGATTATTGATTTATAATATCTCAAAACATAAAATTTATTTATTTTGTTATGTTATTATGTAACTGTACTTGAAGGACTAAATATAGGACTCAGAAATCAAATGAGGCTATGGATACAAGTCTTACCTATTACAAGTTCAAATTTAATAACAATTGCACAAAAAAATGACAATTCTGGAGAGGTTTTTGTGCAGGTATGTCCTTACACCTGGACATCTAAACGTCAAAAGGCAGTAATTCCTAAATCATTCAGCATACAATTATACAGCAAACATAATCATCTGCTTCTAAGTGTTCCTCTACCAAATAAGCGAAAATGAACTGTCCTGTTCGGACCGGTCTTCCACTGAACCATTGCTCTCCCTTCTGCAGCTTCATCAGAGGTTTAGCTACTCTTAACAAAATGTTTTGTCATGACATGTTTGGTAAAACACTATGAAAATCAAAGTAAACACTGTTTAAGTTTGTGTTTTTTGAAGCGCTTTTCGAGTTCGGATCCACATGCCATACATTGTTATGACAGGAATTTAATTGGATACATGTACCGTCAGAATCGGCATCGGAGCTGACAGGCCAGAACTGAATGGTGAGACTTGTATCACATCAGAAGACATGGTGGATATAATTGGATCTGGAGAAATCACAACTGATCAAAACAGGTCCCAATCAAAAGAAGAGAAGCTGGCAGCCATTTTAGCTCAATGATGTTCATCAATCCATCCATCCAACTATCCATCCATTTATCCATCCATCCATTATCTTCCGCTTATCCGGGATTGTGTCGCGGGGGCAGTAGCCTAAGCAGAGCGACCCAGACTTCCCTCTACCCAGCCACTTGGGCCAGCTCACCCGGGGGAATCCCAAGGCGTTCCCAGGCCAGCCGAGAACCATAGACCCTCAAGCATGTCCTGTGTCTTCCTCTGGGCCTCTTCCCGGTGGGATGTGCCCAGAACACCTCACCAGGGAGGCGTCAAGGAGGCATCCTAATCAGTTGCCTAAGCCACCTCAACCGGCTCCTCTCGACGTGGAGGAGCAGCGGCTCTACTCTGAGTCCCTCACGGATGAACGAGCTTCTCACCCTATCTCTGAGGGAGAGCCCAGGCACCCTGCGGAGGAAACTCATTTCAGCCACTTGTATCCGTAATCTCGTTCTTTCGGTCACGACCCAAAGCTCATGACCATAGATGAGGGTAGGAACGTAGATCGACCGGTAAATCGAGAGCTTCGCTTTTTGGCTCAGCTCTCTCTTCACCACGACAGACCGGTACAGCGCCCGCATCACTGCTGATGCAGCACCAATCCGTCTATCGATCTCCCGCTCCATTTTTCCTTCATTCGTGAAAAAGACCCCAAGATACTTTAAATCCTCCACTTGAGGCAGGACCTGCCCCCAACCCGAAGAAGGCACTCTCCCCTTTTCCATCTCAAGACCATGGCCTCGGACTTGGAGGCACTGATTCCCATCCCGGCCGCTTAACACTCGGCTGCAAACTGCTCCAGTGAGAGCTGGAGATCACAAGCTGATGAAGCCAATAGAACCACGTCATCCGTAAAAAGCAGAGACGTAATCCTAAGGCCACCAAAATGGATCCCTCAACACCTTGGCTGTGCCTAGACATTCTGTCCTTAAAAGTTATGACCAGAATCTGTGACAAAGGGAAACCTTGGCAAAGTCCAACCCTCACCGGAAACGAGTCTGACTTACTGCCAGCAATGCGGACCAAGCTCTGACCCGGTCATACAGGGACCTAACAGCCTGTATCAAACGGCCTGGTACCCCATACTCCCGGAGCACCCCCCACAGGATTCCTCAAGGTTCACGGTCGAACGCCTTCGCCAAGTCCACAAAGCACATGTAGACTGGTTGGGCGAATTCCCATGCACCCTCCAGGACCCTACTGTGGGTGTAGAGT
This sequence comes from Crenichthys baileyi, assembly GCA_036173005.1. Classification (NCBI taxonomy): domain Eukaryota; kingdom Metazoa; phylum Chordata; class Actinopteri; order Cyprinodontiformes; family Goodeidae; genus Crenichthys; species Crenichthys baileyi. The sequence continues at coordinate 12,501 of JAHHUM010001535.1, read as the reverse complement.
TGGTCCTGTGTTCCACGGCCAGGACGAAAACCACACTGCTCTTCCTGAATTTGAAGTTCGACTATCCGACAGATCCTCCTCTCCACAACCCCTGAATAGACCTTACCAGGGAGGCTTAAGAGTGTGACTCCCCTACAGTTGGAACACACTCTACGGTCCCCCTTTTTGAATAGGTGGACCACCACCCCGATCTGCCAATCCAGTGGAACTGCCCCCGATGTCTACGCAATCCTGCAGAGTCACGTTAGCCAGCACAACCCTACAACATCCAGAGCCTTAAGGAACTCTGGGCGAATCTCATCCACTCCCGGGGCCTCCAGAGTGGAAGAATGTCTAACCCCTCTCAGGGAGACTGGTTCCAGAGCCAGAGCCGTGCATCAAGGTGAGCCCGACTATTTCCATCCAGAACCTCTCTACCTTACACCTAAACTCAGGCTTCTTCCCCACCAGAGAGGTGACCTTCCACATCCCAAGAGCCAGCTTCTGTGGCCGAGGATCAGACCGCCAAGGTCTCCGCCTTCAGCTACCACCCATAACACATTGCACCTGACCCCTTTGGCCCCTACCATGGGTGGTGAGCCTATCGGAAGGGGGACCCATGTTTCCTCTTCGGGCTGTGCCCGTCAGGGCTCCATGGGTGAAAGCCTGGCCACCAGGGGCTCGCCAGCATGCCCCACCTCCAGGCCATTTGTGGCAATCATCATAAGGGGTCTGTGGGCTGTGCTTTGTCTAATCCTTCACCTAGCACCTGTTTGCCTTGGGTGATCCTACCAGGGGCATAAAGTCCCTGACAACATAGCTCCAAGGATCATTGGGACACTCAAACCCCTCCACCACGTTAAGGTGGCAGCCCAGGGACTGACACAACTGATCAAAACAGGTCTCAATCAAAAGAAGAGAAGCTGGCAGCCATTTTAGCTCATGATGTTAAGATTTTTTTTTTTTTTAATCGTGAGGCTCTGAAAGCAAACTCATGTACTTACGCCCCCTACTGAGGGACTTGGTCTTCCCCTGGCTGTTAAGATGTTTTTTTAGAATTATTCTCTATAATTAAATTTGACTTTGCAGAGCTCAGTCTAGTCTTATGCATCTTTAAAAGTAGTCCCAGTTTCACATGAACTCAAAAGCTTTTTAAACGATGTTCAAGTGAACATTAGATGACTCTGAAAATTGCTTCTTCATGTTGTGAATTCACTTTTTTTCCCAAAATTTTTCCCAGGAATGGAACCTGCATGAAATTCGTCGTTACCGTGAAGATAGAGGGCGACACCATAATAGCCTCGTGTATGTTATCCTATCTGATCTGTTAAAAACAGTAGAAATTTCCTGCTGGAGAGGTTTTCCTGTAGCTGGTCAGTTGCAATTCAGGAGTTCCAAATTAAAGCAATCGAGGATGATTTCACATCTGTTTTTTTAAGAAAAATCTAATTGATCTAACTAACACCTCTTGTTTATAATTTTCCATATTTTTTTATCCATATTTTTATTGATTTTCATTTTTAAATCATACATATTGATGATGTGGTCAGTCAGCTTTTTGGTTTGACTAATTTAGCATCCGTTAAGTAATTCTGATTCATTTGAGGTGTTTAAGAAATTTATTTCATTCATGTTTTTCCACTTTTTTCGTGTTTATACCCAGATCTTAACATCACGTCTGAATTTCAAGTCCTCCCGAGCTGTGATGGCTGCTTGGTCTTCATGATAAACGGCACTGCCAAAAACATCAAACAACTCCTTCACGCCATGAAATTGAGCAACCTGGAATTGCCTGAAGGAATCAGTGCTCGCTCTCTGTACATTTTAGGTTAGAGGAAACCAGTCAACCACCTAAAATATCTTAATTTTCCTCCAAAGCATAATTTCCATTTTCGTTTTTCTGGTTTCCAGGCAAAGGACAGACCCTGACAGAGTCAGATCTGGAGCATTTTAAGAAGCAGGCGAGCTGCCTCGGCTTCTCTGGAAAACTAGACTTCCTGTTCAATCCTGAGAAAGGTACGTAGCTTTGAGGTTTCTCTGCTCTATAGTTAAATCACAATGAACTGCTCATGTTGCTCCTGTCTCTTTCTGCAGGTTTATGCAAAGAAGGCGAAGGCATCAGCATGCCTTTTTCTGAGTAGATGAGACGTTTGCAGGGATGCCCTCCACCTACATGTATACATTTCATACCAGATATCTATATACATTGTATAAAAAGACAATCTTTTCTCTTACTATATGATATTCCCTTGTTTTAGGTCGATTAGGATAACGAGAATTATTTCTAATTGCTAAATGCCAGATTAATAAGAGAGAAAGAGAAAGACAGAGTATTTGGTAGAAGTGCCTATTAAACGAATGAACAAACATGTTTTCTGCTCAGCCCACATATTTTCTGTGATATTAAGATCAGGCTTTTGTGATGGTCACACCAAAACACAGACTTTGTTGTCCTAAATTTACTTTGTGGCTTATTCTGCTTTTTGCTGAGGCTCATTGTACATTTAGAAGAACTTTCTGGATGATATCTTGTAATGTTGACATAATATTCTTCCCTATTGATGTAATCTATTTTCATGAAGTGCACCAGTCCCTCCTGCATCAAAAACATCCACAGAAATAATGAAGCTGCCATCCACAAACTTCATAGTTGAAATTGTGTTCTCAGGCTTGCAAGCTTCCTTTTTTTTCCTCCTTCAAATGTAACAATGATTATTACCAAACATTTACAATAAACTTTCATCACCCCACCAGACATGTCTCCAAAAACAAGGTCTTTGTAGCTGATGGCACAAACTGGCTTTCACATTGTATTGGGCTGATATGCACATTTTACAACAAAAAGTGTTCCCTGGGACACAGAAATGTCTCCCTTTTGGAGTGTATGATGGCTGGACATTCCAATGGTGTTTATACTAGCATATAATTGTTTAACCACATGAACGTGGCACCATCAGCCATCTGAAATTTGTTCCTAATGATGAACCAGACTTCGGTAGGTCCACAGTTCTCTTCCTGATGTCACTGAAGTGTGTTTGAGAGGTTACCTTGAGATACATCTACCGATGTGCCTCTAATTAACTCAAATGCAGTGAATTTACCTGTGAGAAGCTCACAAAGCTATGAAATCTGTTGGAAGAATGTATATAAGTTATCATTGTTTAGTTTAAATCATGTTTATGTGTGAAGTTCTACTATAGTTAAGATGATTCCTACGTTTGCTTTTTAGTGTGAAAAAGTTTTTGTGGAAGGTTAAGGAATGCGGTCTGGAGTGGATCACTCTCTGGACATGGCAAGCTTATACCATATATGGGAAAGACTACTCTTTTAGGTTGAGATCTCTGTAAGAATTGGCTGAACCAATTCCTGCTTTCTGCTTGCAGGAATGTGAGTTGTAAATAAAAGGCTGGTGCAAGGATTTCTCCCTTTGTGAGAAGGAAGTTGCTGTTCTGGCAGAGGACTGTCTCACCCTTGCAAGTCATACTTGGTTCACCTTGTGTCTTATTTTACACTTGTCTGTGTTTATCAGCTTTCTAACTCTAACAAAATCAAATGTCAATGTTTTTTGGTTTCACCAAAATGAACTGTGTGGTTTTAGACAGCCTGCTCTTCCGTGTAGTATAATATTTTTACCACTTGATGTATGAGTGGCTCACAAATAAAATTTGGTCTAACCTCAGTCTATCAAATAACCTAAAATAATTTTAAAATCCCTAAAAGTTGCTATTGACATTATTAAAATATGAAAATACCTTTTAATACTTGGTGCAAAAAGGATTTTTAAAGGTGTTCAGTTATAAGTGGCATCAAATTTAAAACTCCGTTCTTTAATCAGAATATTGTCCATAATGCTTTGCTTTCCATAGGAAGTTTTGCAAATAAACACTTTTTATCAGAATCAGCTTTATTGCCAAGTTTGTACATACAAACAAGGAATTTGGTTTTGTTTTTGCATTACAGAATATACATATTTACTATGTACAATATACACATATATAAATAAAAATAAAAAGGTGCATTTGCAACATCTGTATGCTGTTGTTTTGTACTCTATTGAATGTTCAGCAGAGAAACAGCCTGGGGATAGAAACTGTCTCTGTGGCGGCTGGTTTTAGTAAACAGTGCTCTGTAGGTAAAAGGCCTGAAGGTAAAACTCTGAACAGTTTATGTGCAGGGTGTGTGGGGTCTGCAGAGATTTTAGCAGCTCTTTTCCTGACCCTAGACCTGTATAAGTCCTGGATGGAGGGAAGGTCAGCCCTGATTATTCTCTCTGCAGTCCTGATTATTCATTGCGGTCTGGACCTGTCCTGTTTTGTGGATTAGCCAAACCACACTGACATGGATGAAGACAGGACAGACTGTCTGACTATAGTCAGCTCAAAGACCTCCAGAATGATCCCTGGCACAGCTCCAGCTGGCTTTATCAGTTTGTTACATTGTTTTTATCCTTAAACTGATGCTGTTACAACAAAGCACTTTGCACTGTTTATCACAAAGATATTAAATAATGTATTACCATGTATTCTTGAAGACATTTTGCTCTTTTTCTTCTTTAGACTCACATTTTTAGTCCACCATTTCCATTTCCAGAATGGACATCAGTGCTTCTTCTCTTACAGTGGAAACTGCATTTGATTTCTAATCCTTTTAATGGCCAAAGCACCCCTGTTCACATCCTGTTAGAGCTTATTGCTGTCATTTAATAAAACAAAGTGGTCCACCTGGTATTATATCCTCAATCGATAAAGAGAGTTAGGCACACAACCAGTGGGGTACAATGCCTTGCAAAAGTATTCATACCTCTTGTACTTTTTGGAGTTTTATATAATAAACCAACAAAGATTATGCATTATTGTTTTATCTTTTTACAAAAGAAAAACTAAAGAGTGTGGCCTGCATTTGTATTGAAGTCAACTAAGTAGTAAAAAAGGCAATCTGGGTATAGTTTAATGTCAGTATAAATCTAGCCGCTCTGTGAAGGCCAGAGAGGTTTGTTAGAGAACGTTAGTGAACAAACAGTATCGTGTTCCTGGAACAAAAAGAAACGCCTTCCACCCACTAAAACCTGGCTTAGTCCATGGTTAAAAATAGGTTGGTTTATGCAAGATTTAAAGACTGTTTTGTCTCCAGTTGTAGACTTTTTCTGCATCCTGGTAGTTTTTCACTTCACTTTTAGACAGATGTAGGGGCGGAATGTTCAACATGGAGCTCTCTCCAGCCTTCCATTTGTCTGTTTCTCCATGAAATGTCTTTTAATTTGATTAAACATTTGAAATAAGGCATTATTAGGGAATGTTCCAAATTTGTGAAAGAAACTACATCCAAAGCCAGAGCTTCTGAAGTTTGATTTCGGTTCTCTTCTGGTTAGTCAACAGTAAACTGCTGGCCTCATGTTATATAATGATGTTAAGTGTATTTTTGAGTGTCCTTGGTTCACAATCAATTCCATAACACAGAGAAGAATAAACAGGTTGACTCAAAGGGTAAATCTGAGATAAGCCACTGACAGAACACACATTATCTTTGGACTGCCCCCCAGGTTTTGCAGAGGCCCAGGATCATTATAAATCGACTAAGAGTTCACAGTGATTGTGTGTCTATGTTGGGTCTAGGAGCAGGATGAGTATTGCAAAAGCATCACTGTTGCTGCTGCTGGCAGTAATCGGCTCCAGTGCAGAACCGTCTGTGGAAGAGTGCCAGGGTCTAGCCAAAAGGTTGCCCAGTAAAGATCTGCACGAGGTGAGTTTGGTTCTGGTCATTGTGGTACCTTAGATCACTAGAATGAAACCAAACTGTGTAAATGTTTTCATTATGTGTGATTTAGTACTGCATCCACAAAGTTGTTACTGAGCCAAAGTTTAAACAGCAATCTTTCACCATCTGTTCTGGGTCAGAAGCTGATTAGTTACACATTTTACTGATCACATGACCTGCACCTTTTACAGTGATTTACTCCATAAGCCATGTTATATTGTTTTTATGATGGAGCAATTCATAGTTTGCTTCAAGCTTATTTTTCAATCTATTGTGTGGTTAACTGTTGATCAAACATTCCCCCATCTGGATTCTGTGTTTGCAGATTTATGGTGAATGGGTTCTGGTCTGGTCTGTCTCTGACCATGACAAAGGCCATGGCTTACTGGCAAACTTGACCAGCTCCCACGTTAAGTTTCAACTCCTCACTGACAACAAAACCATCGAGTACACTGAGAAGAACGCATTCTCGTAAGTTCTAACATTAGATAAAACCTAAACAATGGGCAAGACAGCAAATTTGCAATAAAAAAACATAGAAAGGAATTGCCCTGCATAGATTCAAGAAGTCTTTTTTAGAGCTCAGCGTAATGTTGATGTTTTCCGACTGAGTTGTGTTTAACCTCATCTCCTGCACCATTTACTTTATTAACAACTAGCAATTTCTGCACTGCCTACTTCATCAACTTGACGGTCCCCTCTGATGACGCTGAACACCACACATTAAAATGTCATTCTATCAGTAAGTTGCACACAAATGTAAAGTCAAAACAGTTGGTAATGTATTTATTCGGAAAGTTTTTGTAATTCAACCCCCATAATAAAAATGTATCAGTCATAAGATAAAAGAAGCACCATGTATCACCTGTATATTAATGACTGCACAGAGTCATTACGTTAGATTAGATTCAACTTTATTGTTATTGCACATGTTGCAAGTACAAGGCAGTGATTAAATTTTTTAGGCAAATATTTACCAAGCTGTTTACCAAGCATGAAATTAGAATGATTAGTTTGGGTACTGACTCAATGGAGGCTGATTTGAGGCAGGTCGGTACCACATCATGGACCAAGGACTGGTTGCATAAATCCGTCAGAACCCCTGGCAGCTCCCCAGCACGTGCTCTGAGCACACATTCAGGATTGCAGCTTTTCGAGTGTTGATTATGCTCAGCACAAATATCAAATTTGAACTGTATGACCTCTGCTTTTTTCCCATAAGAACCTATTCTGCAGCATTTTGGATAAAATGTCAGATTTTGAGAAAAACATTTTTGGGCATTCGTATAATATAAAATAATAGAGAATATATATGCAAGACATAAAAAAACAGATAAAAGGTACATTTTGTTGCATCAATATGCAAAATGATTTCCCTTATTTTGATATTGAAATAATATAGCTTAATATCATCAGCATAACAAGTTATCTTGAGTTTCTAATTGTATCACTTAATGGAAGAATAAATATTGAAAAATTGTCCAAGCACTAAACTCTGTGGTACTTCACAACTTGAATGGTATTTGAGGATAATGTATCATGCACTTGTTATCTATGATGAGCTCTAAAAACTGACAGGAACTCTTCATTCTGTACGTTGCAGTTTAAAGTAAAAGATTTATTTACACACCAAGTCACAAAATACATGTAGAGCATAATGGAGGTACCTATCAAAGGAGATTGGATTTAAAAGAAAGGTTAATGGTTTTGATAAAACTGTTATTTGCTGAGAAACTTCACCTATGACACTATCCATGTAAATATATGTAAACATAATTCTTTAAACTGTATTAATTTAAGTAGGACATTGATCATTTATCAACCCATTGGCAATTTGCCTTAATGTAGATATGTAGATAATTAGCACAAGAGAATATTTTATCCCTAGTCCTATGAAAGGTACTAACACAAAACAAACATAAAACGTATCAAGCATGACATATTTAAAATGGTTTTACATTAAAAATTTAACACAAAACAAACAGATCTCCTTCAACCACTGTTTTAGCTGTTTATAGAAAGAGCATTGGTACTCATTTTCTCACTAAAAGATCCATCATGCTTTGCGATATTTTGTACTTTGAATTAAAAATCATTTGTGTTATTATGTTTGGAGTGCAACAATATTTTTGTGCCATTGCTTGCATTAGTCTGGTGTGAGCCTTATGTGTGTGTTTTTGTGTATTAGGAGTAGAGAAGGATGGAGTGGTTCAGGAGTACAATGACACTGGTGAGGTTGACTTATATGAGAGCTGCTCCGACTGTCTCCTGATGACCTACAAAACTTCAGAATACAAATTCCTGCTTAGCTACAGTAATACACTCACTATTTATATCACTATAAATCATTAAAGTAATGATTTAGCTCTATATTTTGAGTGATTTAAATGTGTATCAAGTCCATTTGAAATTTTGTTGAAGTGTGTGATCCTGTTTCATTCATGAATCAGAGAAGGAGGGCTCACACCGGGATGTAGAGCAGCATAAAGCCACCCATGATGACCATAAGAAACTGGCCGAATGTCTGGGATTCCCTCACGACAAACCTTACACCTACGACGGAGTTTCAGGTCAGTTACTGTAAACAATAACACCAGGAGACTGCCTGCATGACCTGTTCATTTCAATATTTCAATGCACCTTTTATTTCCTTCTACAGATTTCTGTCACAAGAAATCTGCTCCAGAAGCAAATCCTGAACAATCTTAAATGGAATGAAAAGGAAGGGTCAATGTCCATCATGAAAAAGACACCTAAGAACAAATAAAATATAATTCTGACCGTACTTTGCACAGCATCTTATTTTTTTTACCCTTGTTACCTCAATCCACCCACAAACAGGGGCTATGGGGGAAAATTGTGAGACTTTTGAAAATGTGTCAAAATGTAGCCCTAATAAACAAATATTTTGAAAAACAATAAAGTAGTGGCTTCTTTTTTGCGGTTATGGACATTTATAAGCCTTTGGTTGCACCTTTCTTCTACTGGTCATTTTATTTAAAACTGTATCGCTGACTATTTAAATTTGGGAGTTTTGAAAAGTACTAAAATAAAATAATTCAAATCAAATCAAAACCACAAAACAATTAATAGAAAACAGGAGGTTCATAGCTAAATGGCTGCTATAGCAGGAAATAGAAATACAGTTCGACTGGTACCAGCCTCATTTTGAAAGCATAAATAATAATAAAAATATTAACAAGGCATATTTGGACTCTGCATTGATGAGTCTTGTCCCATATACAGTGTCTTGCCTAAGGCCTACGCTGCGGGGCTGCAGATATCAGTGGGCTAAAGCTGCCCCAACTCAACTACAAATGAACAATTTATTTATTGCTTCTTTCATAGCTTTCAAAACAAAATTATACACCAGTGTACAAACAAAACAACAAGAACATTTTAAAAAGAGAAACAAATTACTGAAACATATAAACGCAAATGCTGACAGATAAACAAATAATCAATGAGATCATTATCCCCATGAAGTTCATGTAGATTTACTAACACTGTTTGCTCCAATATTTCCCAGTTTATCATCCAAAATATATTTAGCTACATTCAGACGTCCAGTTTATCCATTAGCTTTTAACTGCTACTAACTAACTAGTAACCACTTCTTCTCTTTTCTTAACATTTTTATGAGTATTGGATTAACTAATAGCTATTGTCCTAACACTTTGAGCAACCATTAATAACAAATATCCAGTCATACTAGTGAGATAATGATCAGTGTCTTTTCAAAAATGCCTTTAAACTTATCATTAAGAGTAATTGGTGTTGCAATATGTCTGATAAAAGCCACTCCAATATTGAATTAGAGTTAAGTGACTGACTGAGTACTGATGATCTTTAGACTGACCTCTGGTCAGTCCTTTGCACGCTTGGTGCCCTTCATGTTGCCCCTGATCTTCTGCTGCTACTGTACCACAGTATTATTCAGTCCATTTTGCTGCTCTGTTCTACCTGATTTTACACCATGCTGTCAGTCGCAAATAGAAATAAGCTTCTCAAAATCACTCTAATGGCATCAGAAATCATCTGTTTCCCCACACCAAACATTACAGAACTCAATGACAGAGCAATGGACCGTCTTGCCAAATCAATAGTTTTGGACACTGAGCACCTGCTCTATAGCCTCCTGCCCTCTGGACCCAGATATCGGACACTTGGATATAGAAGGTTTAAAAAATAGTTTTGTTCCTTCTGCCATTGCTGTTTTAAATAAGCTGCCTCATTCATTTATATCGCCATGTGTTGTGTACTTGTCCTGTGATTTTTAATTGTGTTAAATGTTTTATATGTATGGTGTGGATTTCCAGCTTGAAATAGCAAATTTCCCTTTATGTGACAATAAAGGTATCTATCTATCTATCTATCTATCTATCTATCTATCTATCTATCTATCTATCTATCTATCTATCTATCTATCTATCTATCTATCTATCTATCTATCTATCTATCTATCTATCTATCTATCTATCTATCTATCTATCATCTATCTATCTATCTATCTATCTATCTATCTATCTATCTATCTATCTATCTATCTATCTATCTATCTATCTATCTATCTAAAAGTCTTATTCATAAATAACAGACCGGCAGTTAGTCTGCTAAACTCAGAGAGTCCAGTTAAGATGTGCGTTTTTCATCTCAGAGCAAAGAGAGTAGCAAAGGGAACAGTGCTGTCTATGATGCTGGTGGCAGCAATCGTCTTGATTAAAGTGCCTTCTGGTGAATGTAAGACTGAAATTAATTCATTATTTTTCTTAATTTTTTACTTCATTGATCTTTGCAAGATTTACACATTTCAGAGTTACATGTGTCTGTTCTTTCCAGAATGTTTTTACTGATTAAACTGACATATCTGTAAAGCATCATAAGGGGGTCCAACATCAGAGCTCCTGAACATTAACCAGCAAAGCAAACTTAAAGACTTCATGTTAGATTATTTTACCTGATGACATGCACTCCTTCCTTTGAATAAGAAAGACAGGTATAAACATGGTAAATCACAAACTGCATCTGAGATAAATAACTCACTGAACACAAATTATCTTTGTACTGACCCCAGCAGAAGCTCAGAGTCATCCTAAATAAACCAGGAGGTCTCCAGTTGGTTCCTGTCCTGACAGAACGCAGTGTGACTAACTGAGCAGGATGAGTGCATCAAGGGTTGCACTGCTGCTGTTTGAAGTAATCGGCTTCAAGGCAGCACCATCTGCAGAAGAATCTTAGGCTTTGACCAGAAGTCTGTCGAGGAATGATCTGCACTGAATACATTTAGGTCTAGTCAGTGTGTTATCTCAAATTATCATCAACACCCTAACCGGCTCAGTTATGGTTGAGGTGCAAACACACGCTCCATTTCTGCTACCTGTATGACCCCCTCTCTTTTCCAATGGTTAAGGTCAATCTGACAGAGAGAGGTATCCCAATCGTTGTGGTTTTTAGTATAACAATGGCCATCAGTGGGCTCTAGATGGACAAACTGTCTACTTTTAAGGCTAGGCTTAAAACTTTCCTTTTTGATAAAGCTTATAGTTAGAGTGTCTTAAGTTATCCTGAACTATCTCTGTAGTTATGGTGCTATAGGCTTAGGCTGCTGAAGGACATAATGACCACTTTCACCCTCTTCGCTACTTTCTCACACTACTCTTCAAATTTGTAGTATTTGCTGTTATTTCAGCTTTTAACTTTGTTCTCTCTCTTCTCTCTTCCTAGAAGCTACACCTGGCCTGACTCTGTGTCTACCTGTAACACCTTTCTGGAGAGGGGGAATCCTCCAAGCTTCTGCTGGCAACAACTTAATGCTCACCCCCACCGATGATCCACATGGCCCTGTCTTTCAGTGTTTAAAACCCTTTTTCTCTCCTAGACATAGCTACTGACTGAGCTTTTACTGTGACTAACTCTATGTCTCTTCAGACTCTAACCTTAAAAATGGCTCAGAGTTATTTTTCTTTCTTTTTTTAGGTGAAATGACTAAAAGGAGCTACATCCATTAACATTTACCTTTTTCCCTTTCCCATAGAAAATCTTCTGGATCAGTGCTTTTTTGTTCTCTTTGTGTCTCTCCCTGTTCTCTCTAACCCCCCGTCGGTCGTGGCAGATGGCCCCTCACACTGAGCCTGGTTCTGCTGGAGGTTTCTTCTGTTAAAAAGGGAGTTTTTCCTCTCCCTGTCGCTACATGCATGCTCAGTATGAGGGATTGCTGCAAAGTCAACGCTAGTGACTGTCCACTGTCTCTACATGCTCATCCCGGGAGGAGTGAATGCTGCAAGTCACTGACTGGGTGCAATTGTTTGGGTTTCCTTAGATAGAAAAACTTTTTATCCAATTTGAATAAATAACAGAATCTGGCTGCACTGTTCAATGATTAAGATTAATTGGAATGTATGTACCTGACTTTTGTGAAGTGCCTTGATACGACATGTGTTGTGAATTGGCGCTTTATAAATAAACTGAATTGAATTGAATTGAAGTGTATTATATATTTTTAGTATGTCTGATTTGAAGCTAAATCTAGAAAGTTTTTAAAAAGCAACAACACCCAAAAACTTTTTACGCTTTTACTTTACTTAACGTAACTTTAAGTTTTCATTTCCTTTTTTAAAAATTTTTGCTTAAATTTTTTAATCTATTGCTTTAAACACACACAGTTTTTTTATCTATCCCCATAAAACCCCCTGATGCTTTGCATGAATTATGTTCACAAATTCCCGACCAGCATTTTTGATAGTAAACAAAAGGGTTTCCACAGGTAAG